>CM046469.1:42005610-42167081 GCA_025506415.1 Flaveria robusta
TATAGTGGAGGAAAGAGTCGTGGTGATGGAAGCTGAGAACTTTTGCAGAGTTCGATCAGGGTTTTATATACCTAGCGGGGCTTGGAGAAGGGAAGTGACGCGAAGCGCCGGTGGGTGACCTTCTTCCACCGGCTATAGGCGGTCAACTGGAGACGCTGTGGTGGTGAAGATTGAAGCTGAAGCTAGATCGGATGGATACGTGTTTGAACTTAGATCCAACGGTGTGTTTTGTGTTGTGTGTTTTGACTTGGGCGTATGGAGTCAACTCATTTCATATGCACCAGTGAAGGAAATCCAATGTTTTCGGAACCGGATCGGACGTCGAACTATACGCCTTACTGGTTAGATGGTCGGACCGGTCGGGGACCAGATTTAAGAACCGGATGATAATATAATTATATATATAGTTATACATATAATTAAATACAAGTAATTTATATATGTAGTATATAGTTATATATAAAACTTAACTATATTTGATATCCAAAATACTAATTTATGGTTTAACATCACGTTTTTACCATTAAAATAAAAAAAGTCAAAATCTGGTCCGATCACCGGTTCGGGACGAACCGCCGGTCCAACCACTAAAAAACGAACTACCCTCAACCGGTTAGGCTAAGGCACCGATTCCCGGTCGGACTGTTCGACCGGCCGGTCCGATCCGGTCTCTAACAGTGAGAAAATCATTAAATCAATTATTTTATCAGAAACAATATCGTAAGATGGAAAAGAATTGGACGAGTATTGTGAATAAGGATGCGATATTTTCTATTTGATTTTGATCGGTTTAAGGTATGTATGTGTTGTTGTTTGTAAGATTCTAACATGATGTGTCTTTGAGGCTATTAGAAACTAAAAAATCTTGTAATTATTTACAAATAACTCGGATTCTCTTACACTAAACAAATAACAAATATAATTTGATAAAGTAAAAAAAAAAAAAAAAAAAAAAGTAAACCACCAATGCTACATGTTTTTCGTTCTTCCTTGTTTTTTCGATTGGTTCATGCGACACTTAAATCCATTCATCTTCGTCGCGCATTTGACTCTTTATTATTGTCGCACATTAGACTCTATTATTGTCTCCTTTGTAAAATTGCAACTTGATATTAAGCATACTTTTTGATGGGGATGCTTGCGGCAAAAACATTAGTAAAATTAATCTGGTTAATTCACATTAAAGTAGTATGTTGATCTAGTTACTTAGTTGATTAAGTTAATGTTTATCAAATTATTTGAGTCTAGATGTAGGAGTTTGAATTTAAATCCAAACTAGGTTGAGTCTCACACCGCGTTGCGCGAGATCTCGACCACTTACAATTTATAAAACATTAAGCAGTGTTTAGGAATAAAAAAATCTATTGTACCAACAAACTCTAGCATCTAGTATATCGTAAAGCTAATATAAGGCTCATAGTTTGCTTATGAATCATACCACATCGCTACAAAACCTCTTAATTTGCCATGTCAAAAGCTTATACACTTTCGAGTTTTATTCAGATGCATTGACTCATTCATCACCACGTGTTTCTCCATCCAATTTCAACCTCTATATGATATGTAACTCTTATATATCATACATGTGAAAAGATAATTAAAATATCAAATTACATTCAAACAAACCAACATGTGTCAATTAGTGATCTATCCTCATTGTTTTGGTGCTTCGGTTGGTCATGATTGCAATAGTGGTTGCAGATGAAAGTACATAACAAAACATCTATGGTACCAATAAAACTCTCTACTATACATAGAAAGTTAATATGAGACTTAGAGTTTGCTATAGGTCATGCCAACATGGTTGCACAACCTCTTAAATTTACCCGCGCTAGGAGCTGATCCACTTCTAATTTTTATTAAGTGATGATATTAACTCATTATCATCTTGTATTCTTTATATAATTGCATATCAATCAGTAACAAAAACAACATAAATTAAATATTGATCACCTCTATATGATATGTAAACTCTTATGAATCAACGTGAGAAAAGAAAATTCACTATATTAAGTTACATTGAAACGACCCAATATGTTTTATTAATGAACTAAACTCAATATTATGGTGCTCCAATCGGACATGGCTGCAATAGTGGTTGCAGACGGAAGCACGTAACACAAAAATCTTGGTAAAAACTTCACTATACATAGTAGAGTTAATATGAGGCCAGAGATGACACATGCTTTAGTATGCAAATACCACTATTACACAATCATACTTATTCATAGCAAGTTCTCAATACACAAAACTTTATATGCATGCCAATTTCACTTCCAAATACCATTTAGGATTTTGTTATAGCTCAAAGGCGTAAAAAAGGTCACCACAAACTCACAAAACAAAGAATTATACATCATATATTAGTTTATATCAACTCGTTTCATCTTGGAGAGACCTTTGCGTAGATGTTAACTCAAATTGAACATAAAACACAAAACAAATGCTAAATATTCATAGAGTAGGTGAAATATGCTCTGCACTGCCTTCCTGCATCAAGAAACAAAATTCATAATCATAGAAACATGATAGCTTAACACTGATAAAGTAGTCAAGAACATACATAAACCTCTCTCTATTTGGAACTGGAAGATCTGCTAAACTTGAACTATCATCGACTTAGGAAATTAACATTAACAACATTAACCTGAAGCATATTCTTAGGTCAAACAGATTGAGAATCAAGCACAACTTTAATGATGTCTGAATTAAATACATCACCCGTGAAGAAAGAGAAAGCTTAGAAGCCATACGAAACACAACATAGAAGTACACGATTTGATTGTTTAAAAATTTCTAACCCTAGCCATTTGCTAATTGAATTCTGTTAAGAACTGTGATCAATCATATCTAAAGATTTTGATTCGATTTTGGTAGAATCAAGAGGATGAAGGAATATTAGGATGAGACTCGGTTCTGATGTTTTTTAGAGTTGCACATGCAACCCTAATTCGCCTAAATCCTTGATATGTTGGTTGTCGGCATCAATTCCCCATCATAGATTAGCCTTTCTCGTATGTGTCTTTCTCAATAAACAATGTCTCCGTGGTTAGTTGTTTTTTTCCTGTCGATGCAATTGTCGCGTAATAATGATGAGCGTCTTCGTGCTACGCCACACTCCTCTACCTCTCAGACGGGAAAACAAAAACCCATCATCTTTTTTGAATGAGAGTGAAACCCTCGTAGATGGCTCGATCATCGAACCCTCATCGCCACCTACCGGAAACGGGAACTGGAGTGGCCACCGCTCAGGGACTGAATTATCTTCATATTTGACGCTCGCTTGTGGGTTTGAAACCAAATTACAAAAATCTCTATTATGAATTCTCCCAAATGCTAAACCTCTAAGGATAATAAAATAAAAAAATCAGAAGGGATTCATGACAAGCTATGGTGGCCAGACCCAAAAGGCACTGTCACTGTGGTACCATGGGATTGGTTTGTGAGTCACCTAAAATAAACCTAACACATGCAATAGAGAGTTGTACCCTACTGCTTTTAAATGGTGGTACAACACTATTCATTTGTTACATTTAATTATACAGTAATATGTTTAGGTTGGTTAGATTATAAATAGGACCTGTATGGTTTATGTAAGCAAAAAGTTTAGTTTTTCTTAATAAAATGTATTTGATTAAATGTTTTAATCAATACCAAATTTATTATATCTTTTTCTATTTTGTTCAATTCAAGGTTTCTAGGCCATTAATTGGTATCAGACCCTAGCGGGCTCCTGATTGGGTTCAATGACGGCAACAATATCAAGAAAACTGAATGTTTTCTATTTAATTGGATGAAGCAAAGTTATGTCAGGAGCACATATAGCCCCGTTTAGCAATTGATTGGGAGCAAATAAAATTTGGTTAGCAAGTTGGCCAAAAGCACGTAGCAAGCAAGCAAATTCGATCTAAGTGGCGAATCAAGTAAGAAGACCAGTGTGGTTAAGTAAGAAAGACTACATGTATGGTGTTTATAGAAAAAGACTTGTGTGGCAAAGCAAGAAGAAGACCTATGTGGCAAAGTAAGAAAGAAGATCTGTGTTGCAAAGTAAGAAAGAAGACTTGTGTGGCAAATTAAAGCAAGAAGTACAAAATAAGACGATTCATCATTGATCAATTAGAAAGAGTAATAAATAGCAAGAAAACCAAACTAAAATCAAACAACTAAATATGATTATGGATATAGAAAGTTGCAGCAAAGGAAAAGAAGAGATGTTAAAGTTCAAGAAAAGTTCAACAGCAAGAATGAAAAAAAATGAAGGCAACAACAATAATGAGAAAAAGTAGAAATATATGCAAGAGGATAAATCAAATAGAGGAAGAATGATAGACGTAATATTTGTTTTATCCTAAGTTAGTGTAATATTGTTGTATAACCTAAGTATTGGCGATTAAGGTAGTTAATGGCGGTTAAATGATCCAGCTGTTGTATTTGGGTGACCGTCAAGTTCAACACATATAAATAACCCATCTCCTTCATTAACTCGTGCAAAAATTTAATTAATCTAGATAGCTAAGGTAAGTAGAGTATCTAATTAACTATTTAAGTTATCTAATAAAATAAGAATCTAGAAACAAATGAAAAACACAAGTCAAACTACAGACACAAGAAATAGAAGATCACATCTAGTTTCAGGTATGGTTATGAAAATTGTAAACTTTACTAATGATAACTAACTAGGGTGTACTAGGCATACTCGGGGTGGTGTATGATAAACTGTCTATCGAATTAACGTGAATTATACACATAAATAGTATTCATTTTCACATGTTATGCTTACAACTACAACATTCATGCTAAAGTTATGTTATTACTTGTCAACTTGATAAAGATGAAATATTCAATGTTACATAAACATAACATAAAAACACAAGCATAGAAGTGAATCCATATGTCATATTTCAATATAATATCAAGTGTTGTTTACAATTATTAATCAAAGTTAAACATATCCATTAACCAAACCATAGTCCTAGTTGTGATAATGGTGACAAGAGACAAGTATGGTATAATTGATCCTTCAAAAATTCTGGAAACCAATCATAATAATAAGATAGAGTGTCGTTAGTAGTCATTCAATCCTCAACTTGTTGCTTCTGTATGCAATCCAATCTTGTATCTTGATCTTTCTATGAAGATTTAGCATTAGAATGGAATTTCTAGGTGCTCCAAAGCCTCTAGCAAACCCCTAGGCTGTAGCCAAAGCTTGTAAATCGAGTTCTCCCAAACACTAGTCGTTTTAGCCTTTAAAACTCCTAAAACCCGACTTTCCTTGATCTAAGCATTGACTAGCCCCAAGTGCATGCAACCAGCTACTTCACACTCATTCAACACTCAAAAATATGGTTTTTGGTGCTAGGTCGTTGATCGCCTAGTGGGAGATTACCAATGCCAGGCAACTTTTTTCCATCTCGTTGCGCATGCTTTTGTCATTGATCTACATCATATTCTACTCTAATTTTACCTCATACCTGTTACAGTTAATTCATTTTAAAAGTAATTAATTTCATGACGAATGTAGCTCAATTAGTAATAAATAACACACTTTAAGACACATATAAATGGTTCCGAGCAATGATTGCTTTGTAGTCAGATCGTTCCAAAAACAATTAGGCGAAACATTAAATGAAGCCTTCAACAGATCAATGAATACTAAGATTACGCCCTCATCGTAAGATTCCAAATTAGGAACTCGAAAAATTCCTATGGCAATTTTCTCCTTGAAGAATAAAATTGTTTATTATGTGGGACATTCTTTACTCACTCGAAGATGTTGACCAAGAATTTATAGTAACGTAAAGCAAGGGCTTGAACCAATGCTTTTGCAAATTATAAGCTAAACACCAACTGTCAATCAATAACTGATTGTGCTACTAGCGACTGATTTAATTCATTAGAACGTCATATGGCTCACTATGATGAAGTCTAGGCAAAGATCTTTTGTGCAAATTACTATGATATGCAACATTTAACTTTGAAATGTCTAATGTATTTAGGAAAAGTTGAATTCAATCAGTATATGGAGGAGATTAAACAATTTGACATGAACCTAACCCTATGTATCATCCAGGCGTGAGAAATCTCCCAACCTTTGGTATGAGAAACATCTAATTTAATATACATAATTAAATTTACAAGGAGCCAATAAACAAAGTGCTAATCAATAGTAGATGCAACAAAAATATAATCAAGCTGGTTACCCATGAGGCTCATACATCAAGGTAATTTCCATCAAGAAATTACAATCACTGGCAACAACAATTTCATATAGAAATTACTAACAAGTAACACAAGCACAACCCAATAAAGTCAGATCTAATGAAATTAACAAACATGTCGGTAAGTATCATAGTCTTGAAGAGTTGAAGGAGCAAATGAATGAGATAACGGGGATGCTGAAAAGAATATGCAAGAGCAGGAATCGTAAAAGGGTATAATGAAGAGTTCAACAAGAGATGTTTTGCTTTACAACAATCTAAATTGTGATCAATAATCAGACAATTTATCAGTCTCAGGATCTTAATAATCTTGATATAAGTTGTTTATATGGTTAGATTGATAATCATTTAGATAACATCCTAGCATGTATTCTTCCTTTGTTTAGTATCATCAAGTCAGCAAGGCCGAATTTCTTAGTCTTGTGATATTTTTCAAACTCAAGTTATAAGTTGTCTATGTAACTTACATCTTGGTAGTGAAATTAGGTTATATACTTTGCTTCTAAACTTGAAACCATGGGTGTGATCATATTTTTATTTATTGTTTTCAAATTAAATTAGTCTTTTGAATTCAGTGTCACGACTTCATGTTGAGCGGATTTGCTAAATAAGGATCGATTGGAATGTGGTTTTTTTCTTTGATTCCTTTTCTGAATCCGTTAGCTCTCATCATTCCTTTTACCTATCCAATCAATCTGTTATCTGATGACATCCACATAGCCACCAATGCTTCCTGAGGTGGTTTCGCTTATAGTTGTACCCACAAAAAGTGAGAAAATAGTTCTCTTTTTGTCGTGCAACATCCCTTTGAAAATCAATTATTAGAATAAACTCTAGAACGATGACTATAGGAGCATATAGAGATAAAGAGAAGATAGAGTATCATCTTAAAAAACAACCTAGAGCATTTGAACATCACAAAAAAATACGTTGTTTAATTCTCCTAATTAATAATGTGATATAATAATGAGATATCTATATACTAGAACTAGTTTTAGTAACCCGTGTATTACACGAGTTAAATAAAATTAAGTATTAAATAGATTAAATTTATATATTATAAAACGATATACTAAGATAATATATGATTAAAATTACGTATGAATAACGATTATAAGCAGTAGAAAATTGAAAAACAAATTTTACTTTTTAAAAACACTAATATTAAAATATTTATTATTTTTAGAAAAGTTTGATATTTTAAAAAATTTTCTTATTTTATAAAAATTTATTTATTTAAAAATAACATTAATAAAAGATCTCTTTTTTAATTTATTAAAAACTATTTTTAATCTAAAAAATTAAATAATATTATTAGTGATTAATGTAATCATTTAATCGAAAATAAAATGGAAAAATATTTTTTGAGAATAAATCTTTTCAAATTACCCTTTTATTAAAGTATAAAGATAAAAATAAAGATACATCTCAACATGTTTAATTCTCCTAATGTGATATTAACGGTGGGAAATAATGTTTGCATTAATTATGTTATGTAATTAAGCTTTAATAAATTTTATTAGTTTATAACAGTTTTTTTAACTCTTTATTAGTTCCACAAGACCTTTACTTTTCTTTGGTTTGTAGTTGAATATTGCTCTAATTTGACATGATCCACTAACTTCCCGTTGGATTGACACCCTACTTATCCAAACTAGTTTAAGGTGATTAGGATATACACACTCTTTATTTTTTATCGGCACTCGAACTCAAGTAATCAAATCGGTTTCTGTTAAATCCTCACCATCAATTTTGCCTTTAATTGCCAACAAAATAGAAATCCATACAGGTTTTAGCCCCAAATAGATCACAAAATGAGAAATTAGAAAGTATTCCAACAACTAAACCAAATAGTTTAAACCACAAGAGTTTCTACCAGAATATAACTAAGAAGTAAAATTTAATCCAAACAAGCCTTATATGAAACTAGGCTATGAAAAAGCACCGAGCTATTCACTCATCTTGATGGGTCATATCGTTTGCAAGTGTCCCAAGACTCCAAATTGGCTCCATGAATTGCTCACTAAGGTCCTGTGTTCAAAAATCTACTATTAGTGATTTTAGATTGATCATCATTTAATTCTTTTGGATATAAAGAAGTATTCACCATGTTGTAAGTTGGATCAAAAGCAGGAATATATCCATCTAATGTTTGAAGCTGATTAATGGATGGTGTTTCCTCATTGTTAATTGGATCAATTGATACAATGTCCTCAAAGTTATTCGCATTTAAATCCTGCAGTAAAAACAGCGAACATAAAATAAAAGATCGATCTTTGAAGCGTTTTATGTTCATCACACATGATCAAGATTAGCATGTACCTGATTCAGGTGGTCTAGAGTAACAGGTATATTATTTGAAGTACCTCCATACTCACCATTATCATCACCACATGATAAAAGACTAGCAATATCAGCTTCAGTCATTACCAAATTATCTTTTCCTATTGCATTTTGAAGATTACCATCTGAGGTTGAATCATACAAGGAACCCATTTCATCAAATTCACTTTGAAGCGAATAATAGCTTCCAAAACCATTAGAATTCTCTACAAAAAGGCATCGCCAATGCTTATCGGATTATCTTGATTCCAACTCATCGCTAACTCTTTGTTCATGTCCATACCACTTGACAAGCCCATTCAATGTTGTTGTATGGATGCACTTCAGTTGAACAGCCATCATAATTGTAAAAGAAACCATCAAGATTAGGCATAAATCCAGAATTACTAGAGTTCATAGAATTCACAACATGACCCATACTAGTATTGTCATAAATGAAGTTCCTTTGCCCATCAAGATTGTTCCCAATTGCTTCCATTGAATAACCTAAGACATATACGCGAGTTGTCATAAGAAACATATAATCGTACCATAAATGATGTTTATGACAGTGTAAGTAGCTTGGCTATGAATGAGATTTATTGGGTTTCGTTATGGTTATAGTATCTTCTGTTTTACTATATTAGATAGATAGATATGTATATATACATATACCTTGATTTTGTAAGGAATCTGAGTAAATAGTTCTGATGGAAGATTCGCGTTAACATTTGAAGCTTCAAGAAAAGGAAAACATGAGCATGAAGTGTTTGAAATCGAAGGATTAGTAGTATGCATTCCGCAATAAGATGGCCAATTCATTTGCTCCTGATTATGCATCAATGAAGAGTTGTTCCAAGAGGCGTCATTCGCCATTGAGCTCTCTAACAGCTTGGTTTTGAAGAAGTTTCAGCACCATCATTTTTATCAGCTAGTTTCTTTAACATGATTCGGTATTTCTGCAAATGACTTGCGACATGATCTCTTGTTAAACCGTCCACCTTCATCAGTTCTACTATTTTCCTGGGGACAGCATCTAAGGTCCACAACACATGAAAAGTTGTCAATAGTGGAAACCTGTGTATTTTAACATCTAGTAGAATTGTAAAAGAAACACCAAAAATCTAGTGATTTATTTTATTATCTTACTATCAATTCCAAGCTTTTCAACTGCTTCAACGAATTTCTTACGCAAAGCGCTGGTCCAGATGATTGTAGACTTCTTTCTTGCATAATGACTACCTATTGATGCTCTCTTGTAACTCAAGTTCATTTCTTGAAGTTCACCAGAAGATTTAGCAGCATTAGATCTCTTGTTATTTTGGTATGCATGATGTGACACATATCTTATCGCATTTTGGTTAGCACGTTTCGAGTAGAAAATCTCATCTTCATCCTCGAAACCCTCCGAGACTCCTTCCTCATCGGTTGACATTGCTATAATATTATGAGTGGTGAGATTACTGCTTGGTAGTTACTACAAGTAGATTGGCTTTTTTGTGTGATCAAATGATAAAATAAGATGAGAATAACATAGTTTGCTGTTTTCTGTATTAATCTATTGAACATGTTGAATATGGTATGCCTAGAATAATATACTGAGATTTATAAGTTGAGAAAAACTAGAAGGGAGTTACTTGTTATATTTTTAGTTTTTATTATGACATCTCATAACACATCTAGTCTAATCTATTATTAATTCTATTTTACGGTCCCCTTTGAGTTTTAACGTGAAGATTTTTTAAGAAAAGCATTGATAAATAAAAATAAAATATATACTTCAACTTCATGTTAACATTTAATACCGAACATACAATAACTGAATTTAATGACTCACTTAGGCATTAAATGCTATTTTTAAGTAATTAATGTTATTGGATACAAAGAAAAGTAAATAAAAAAATATTTGATTTCGTTTCAAAATATTTTTTTACTTGATTAGTTACCATAAAGGCATAAACACAATTTTTAATACAACTTCTAATCAACTCTTATTAATCATTTATAGTTGCACCTCGAAAGATTTGAACCGTTAACTTGTTGGATAGATCGAGAGAAGACATCTTACCACTAGAATGTTTTTTGAAGACGCTAAAGAGCATTTAACACAATAGTACTAAGGTTTTGTGGCCTACATCTATCCTAATTGTTAAAAGGTTCAAGTCTCGTCGTAAACAGATAGTATAGATTATATACCAGTTTTATGAAAAAGTAAACTACGTAATAATTTGAAGGTGTCACAAAATCATCAACTACAAATGAAAGTTTATTTTGAAAGTCAGGAAAGTTAAAGATACTGTTTACTTTGTTCTAATTATTAGCAAAGGCTATAACCAACTGAGCATTTGTTTTTTCTTTCAAGCAATAGTAACATTTAAAGCTTAGATAAGATATAGTGATATCTAAAGATGAATTTTTAAAGATATACCAAACATAATCCAATCAATTTACGATAATACACACACAAACACACGCGTGAACACGCGCGCGTACGCACACATATATATAAATGTGATACAACTTGTATGTAGTTTAATTCCCAAACACTAATGCAAGAAATTGAATCTATATGAAATTTGTGACACGCACCTTTTATTATCTCTTTAGGAATGGAATCGTCAAACTTTGTAATACTTTTGCGAGAGAAATTCTAGTTGTAATAGACTTGGGCAACAAAGTGTTAACACTGTGTTTTATATGCACTATTTATAATATATTTTAATGTTATTTATTACAGTCAACCACATAAAGTCTATTTCAAATAAGTATTTAGTTTAATAATAAAAAAACATTTTTAAACAGTTAATGTCTTCGATCTATGAAGATAATGAAATGAACAAATTAGTATTGTGTTATGAATAGAACGGAGTCATGCTTTTTCTTTGTCTTGATTGAACTCATTAATAACGACTCACATATATATCTACTAGCTAGTACCATAAAATTATATCGATTCATAATCTATAACATGTTATAAATTGAATCATGATCTTTATTAGAGAGTTTTTAACTCTTATTGCTAGATTAGAACTCAAGTGACAAATATCACTTAATCAAGTTACACTTGTAGATTATTTATGTGATAAACCTATTCTGTAAGCATTGAGAATAACTTATTTTTTAACGGCAAATGTACAACACTGTTTCATTGGGCCACCTATCTGTTTTCTAGCCGGAATCACACCTCCAACCCCTCAGAAGGAAACCCATAATTAAAAAAAAAAAAACATCTGTCTTAAATCTAAGCATTTTTTATTTAAAGTGAGATTTTAAACTTGTTTCGAAGCAATGAAAATAACTACAAGTAAATGTATAATCCCCTTAAATTTTGTAAACTATGTTTTCGAGTCCCCAGAAAAGGTACATAGTAGTACAATAAAATCAAACATATGCCCCTAAATATAAATGAAAATAAAAAGAAACAGATTTATTGTCAAGTTTGGAAATCGGCTCTGTGGCTGTTACACATTAAAATGCTATATTTTTAAACAACTTTAATAGGATCCAATTTCTATTAGGCAATCAAAATCTATTACCCAGTAAGAAAAAGAAATTCAAATTTTACTTTATTCAAAAACGGCAAAATCATATTAGATGGGTTCATGCACATAAAAATGTTCTTAATAGCGTTAATAGATTTAAATACTACCAACTATTGGAAATTGGTCGTTGCCACCCCCAATTATTATTTTGACGAATATAACTCCCAAGTAAATAATTCGGTGTTTGTATCACCCGCCGTTTATCAAAACCCTAACGACGTTAACTTTCTGATGATGTGGCACGCATACATGTACAGGCCTTGCTTGTGTGGCAGCTGACGTGGTTAAGGCCACATCATTAGAAAGTTAACGTCGTTAGGGTTCTGACAAACGGCGGGTGATACAGACACCGAAGTGTTACTTGGGAGTTATATTCGTCAAAATGATACTTGGGGGTGGTAGCGACCAATTCACAATAGTTGGGAATATTTAAATCTATTAACCCTTCTTAATACTTAAGCACACTGACATTTATTAGAGTTTAAACATTTTATAACTTATAGCTTAAACATCTCTATACTAATAATATAAATAAATCCGGCCACTTATCATCATTCTAGATCATCTAATATTTAATTTTCTCGCTTCTCTCTCATTTGAATTATAAATGCTATAATAGCTATTCATTAATTAATAACTATCCATAATTAAAATTTCAAATATTAACTTCAAATTTTCAAATAGGTAATATATGGGTTTATTCAATACGTATAATACACAATATTTAAGACATAACTTTTATATTATTAACCATTTAATAATAAATTTATTTAGCCCGTGTATTACACGAGATTGTAACCTAGTATATATATATACTAATAAAAAAGTTTTTTTTTCGAGACACATCACATGATTCTAAAACATTTAAATCTAACTTTTCTCACTTATATTTTCTATTGAATAACTATATTAACTATTAATCTTTCTACTATAGTAAATGTTAACTAAAGGTGACACGTAATGCCATCATATTCATTTGAATGAAAATTTTACCGTTTCTCTCTTTTATTAAATAACTAAATTAATTACTAATAATTTTACTTAATTATCTTTTAGATTAAAAATAGTTTGTTAATAAATTAAGAAATAAATCTTTTTATTAGTGTTATTTCTAAAAAATAAATTTTTATAAAATGAAAAATTTCTAAAACATCAAAATTTTTTAAAATACAAAATATTTTAAAATTTTTGTTTGTAAAAACTAAAAATTTTATAAATAAAAAATAATTAAAACTGGGAGTTATCGTAATAAAATTTTTAATAAGGACATATTTTTTAAAATGGTTTATTTTGAAACAAAATGCTTAAATTATTTTTTATAAAAATAAAAAAGATATTTAAAAACAAAAGTTTAAAAAGTTGATATGATTGTTTATTACTTATAGTCTTTACTTACATGTAATTTTAATTTTATCTTATCTTATAATATTATTATAATTAATAAATTTTTTATATTTAATATTATATTTACTAAAGCTAGTTAATAATATTATTTAATCCTTTTTCATATTAAAATATTTTTTAAATAAATTAAGAAAGATCTTCTATAAATTCAATTTCTAAAGAAAATTTTTTTGTTAAATAAAAAATCTTCTAAAATATTCAACTTTTTTAAAATATGAAATGTTTTAAATGACTCTTTTTAAAACAGTTGGTTTCAAACAATAGGTTTAAAAGAAACAAGAATTAAAAGCAAAAGTTTAAAAATGATATCGACATTTTATTACTTAAAAATTTTACTAATATGTAATTTAATCATATTTTATCGTAAAATATCGTTTTTATAATTCATAAATTTTAATTAGTAAGTATTTAATATTTTTATTTATGTAACCCGTGACAAGATACTAACCTAGTTAAAAAATATACATATTCTTTGTTGTCATTTCCAATAGCACATCCTAGTAATAAAATGGTATACTCATCCATCAAAAGTAATGAGATCAAATTTTGTAAAGTGTAGGTCTAATGATGTTTGAAGTAAAATAGGTGTAGAGTAGAATATATATACTTGTTGATAAAAAAAAAAACTATAACTGTCACCAGTCTCTTGATAATAATAACAGTTTTTTTATAGATTTTAGTATTGTTTACTTGATATACTGACAAAATTACTTATTATTTAAAAGTAAATTACACAGATGATACTCGAGATTTACTCAGATTTCATTTTTCATCCCTAGAAATGAACAATTACACGTCTCGACAAATGCAACAATTTGCGTCCCCATGATGGATGTTCTTAAATAACTCTATTAAGTTGTAGTAAATTGATATCTTGTACTTATAACTAAATAAAAAAAATAAATATATTAAAACACTAGAGGCCCTACCCATTTACTTTTTAAAAAACAAAAGAGGTTTGACTTTTTTGTTGGACCCACTTCATATTTCTTTTTAAGTGTTTCACCACCACGACCTCTACAACAGTCATAACGACCACTACCACTTCTACCATCACCGCCACCCCAACGCGAGTCATAACCACCACCACCTCTACACCAACCGGAATCACCACCGACCATATCATTACGACATTTGGTTGGCCAACTCGGCAAAAGCTAACAACATCCACCACCATGTCAACACCATCACCACCATAGCCGGACGTCATTTATGTTCTGCAATGCCCCAGCCACACCACTTTTTTCAGATGCTTTCTGCACATCCACCACCATTCGCGTGTGGTTTTGAGCCGACTGTTGGGAGAGAGAGAGAGAGAGAAGAAAGATGAAGAAGACGGAGGCTGAGTTACAGTCATGGAACTATGGAGGTGGTGGTGGTGTGGTAGGCTAGGGGAGAAAGATGAAGATTAAATTTTTTATTTTTAATAAAGTAGAAGTGTAAGTCCGTACTTCGCAGTGGGTATCCGCACTTTGTGACCGGGGAAACGTTGAATAAAATCTGTATGCATGGCGACGTGGATAAAAAGTAACAAAACAAGTAAAAAGAATATACTATACTTAATGCTATGCTTGAAATTTAAAAAATAACAAAAGAATAGGTGGTGTGTAAAGACAAATAAAAATTAAAATTCTAAAACATAGGAAAAAAAAGAAATGTTAAAAGAATATGAAAACCATATAATTATAAATTAAACAAAGAAAACGAAAAAAATATTTATATATATATATATATATATATATATATACCAACTCTTTTTAAAAGTTCTTTTAAAAAGCATTAATAGTAATCTATACAAAAAAAAAAAAACGAAATAAATACACGTAAAATTGTAACTATTATGTGTTTCATTATAAACAAATGTAGCCTAAAAAGTAGGAAATCAAGATGTTATTTAATGGTCACAACTAAAAGTCTAAAACAATTGTCACTTGCTTAAAAATAAATCTAACAATAACTAATTGAAATAAAAAAAGATACGAAATGTGTATCGATTAAGAATAAAACATGTGGTTGAGAAAAAAGGGTATACAACTGAAAGCAAAGAGGACCACATGGACCAATCATAAAAGGTTACTGGAGACAAATTCTTCTAATTGTTGTTATATACTATATATTAATTTATGAAGACAATGAATAATTATTTTTCTCTGGCCTACACACATAGTTGTTTAGTTTTTTTTTTGTTTCCAATCGAATAATATCTCAACTCCGGCAGCTCAAATAAGCAGGCCGCCTGGCCGGAAGTGTGCTGGTGAGCAAACTCTAAGCAAGGTTTAAGTGAACGAGACTCCGACATGTTGACAAGTCGCCGGAAAGAGTCCCACTGATGGAAACTCACCGACGATATTGGCATTTATTATATCAACAGATTCAACAAAACCAATCGGAGAACATAACGTCGGTCCGGTTACACGGAGTACCGCCAGCGACAGCTTCATCCCAATCGAAGAAAAACCCATTTGGGTCATCAGATCCATGCTTTGATCGTTGCAAATAACACCTTTCTTGATTCAAACGAAAACTCAAAGGAATCAACAACAAAACGAAGAGTTTGACATCTTTTTGGTGGTTGAATTCTTCAACATTTATGATTAATTCAAGAAAATCATGAAATTAGCTTAAACACATGAGAAAATCACTTCCACAATTAAACAACAAATTTAATCTTTTGGTGAATGAAAAACAGAGGGGTTAACTATATATAACTATAGAGAATGTATGTATACATATGAAAAATCAGAAAATTAATAGTGGTCCATTAAAAGGATGAAGGTACAAAATGGGTTTTCGATGGTTTAAACATCTGATGGTCCTTTACGACGTTGATGGTGTCTATGACGGTGGGTAGCGGTGGCTCTCTGGTTGCCCCCAGGTTCATGCGATGGAGGCAGTGAAAGGCAATGGATGGTGAGTGTCTTAGAATAAGAATTGTTAAGATATTAGCCTCCACGAGTCATAATTTTTATTTTAATATTATTAATAATTAATACTTTATTTAATCTTATATAATCACTAATTATATATGCATCTTTAAAGCAAAGGTCAGGTTTATACAGTTTCAAATTTACGCAATATATATTTTTACTTAAAAAACTAATTACTTAAATAGTTATGTTTGTTTACGTTTTGGTATAAATTCGACTTCAACCATGTTTTGATGACCTTTTTTTTTGGGAAACTAGACGGGTCAAATATAAATGTATTTGTGCTTATTTCTATGTACGTTTTGAGTTGGTATAGGTATCGAATTGTGAATTTTGTCTGAAAATAGGTTGGGTTACATATTATATGTTATTATTCGATTGTATAAATTTTGTTAGGAAACAAGTCGAGTCGATTATAGTTATACCTTATAACACCACGTTAGCCGCTGCAACGCGGGGCCCTGGTTAAGTTACTAGTTGTATTAATAAGGATGGGCTCACTTATACATTCATTTTTTTTTCTTTTGTTTTATCACTTTATAAAAAGGGGCATAAATGTAATTTTTCAAGGCATTAACAGGAAAAACCAACATTCATCGGGTCTAGGGACCGAATGCGTTACTTACATTTGACCAAATCTTTGGACAAAACATGTAGTTTTTCATTTATAGGGACAAGAGATGATATACAAGCAAACTTCAGGTATTATCTCTGTAGTTTACTCTTATTTTGATTTGCAATAATGTTGTTAGTTAATTAATTAATCGGAAAGAGTTCAAGTAAAAATCGGTTTAAATTTGAAAATTATAAAAAGTAATCTCAAATATTAGTCTTTTTAATCAATAGTTTAAAGAAAATTGTATAGAAGAAGTTTGTCACAGGGATAATTTTATGCATAGACACTTTTTTGGCTTTTTTAATTATTTTATTTTTTTAACATTTATAATTTTTATATATGAAATCACTGTTGTATAAATATTACACTGTAAAAACAATTGTTTTTTTAATTTTTAAAACGAGTATATTATCATTATATAAAAAGATAATATCTTTTTATGTTTTTCTGCTCATACGAATTTTGCTTGTTATTATGTATTTAGTGCAGTTCGTTGTGTATTTTTATTAGTTATTGTGTTTTTCTAAATTGATGAATTCTAAAGAAAAATATAATTGTGAGATAGCACTATTGTGTATTTCTAGCTAGTATATAAACATAATGATAAATCAATCACTAATTAATTTAATACATTAAAAACAATATCAAAATAACACAAAAATGACATAAAACAAATATCACAATCATTTTGTTTTTTGATTGTCATCGTGTTATCTTAAACATTATGAGGTTTGTAAAATATATTGATGAAATAACATGGTTGTGTACTTTTAGTTATAAAACACAATGATAGATAACAACATGTTTATATAATCTATAAAAAAACAGTAAAAATAACATATTACGTTATCTTGAACACTATGAGTTTTGAAAAATACATTGGTGATATAACATTATTGTATACTTATAATTGTAAAACACAATGATAGATAACAAAAAGTTTATATAAATATAATACAATGACAAAAATAATAAATTGTGTTATCTTGAAAGCTATGAGTTTTGAAAAATATATTAGTGAAATAATATCATTATGTATTTCTAATATGTAAAACACAATGATAGATAACAAGTTTATATAATCTATAAAAACATTAAAATAACACATAATGATATAAAACCCTAGTATCACATGCACACAAACCCTAATATGCATTCTACATTAAGGTTCTTAGGTTATAGTCTAGGTCGAATGCTCCACCTAATTCTCTATAACCAATGGCTCTGATATCAATCTTTCGCACCCTTGTTTATAGCGGAAACACGATGATGTAATGAACGCTTTTGTCATAACACATTAATAGTTAATAGAGATGCAATAAATGATGAAATCCAACGTGTCGTAACGTCACCTAACACAAATGGAGCCTTGTGTCGTGATTAGTCAATTCCATGACAAACATAGTCAAACAAGTATAACTAAATAAATCTCACAACCACGAAACAAATAAAGACAAAACAAGCCCAATTACACTAGACGAAAACGAAATAAAGTTATTTGAAACACTAGTGGGAATGTGTCATGAAATCCTTAAGGTTATCAATAAGGCATCATCTCTAGTTATCCTCAACGACTTTAGTTTACCTGAAAAAATATATGCAAAAAGGTCAACACATGGTTGGTGAGTTCGCATGTTTACATAATAAATAAAAATGATGGTATGACGAGGTTTGAAGGACATAAATGTTTACAATTATAAGCAAATAATATCACAAGTAATCATGAGTCTCACAACTAAGTCTACGACGTACACATAGATCTTATCAGAACATATTCACCATTGAGCCCGTTTATGACCACTATCAATCCCAACTAGTATACCAAGAAACAATGGTGGGGGTGTCAACCCAATAGTACTATTAATATTTGTCCATCGGCTTCAATCCGGAGTTAAATAGTTGTGAATAAAAAACACATAGAAAACTCACGCATATACAAGATAATTACTTACAAAACAGAAACACAACAATTCCAAAAGAATAATTAATTTCATAACTAGAAAATATTGAGCATACTTTTCCCACAGTTTTGATAAATAATTATAATGAAAAGAAAGCCGCAAAATTCACCTTGATTCGGCACAAGCAATACGACATATGATATTCTTCAAGTAACTCACGCGAACAAGCAGTCAAACACCTATAATAATAAATAATAATTGGACATGTAATTTCAACTAATGCATGATATAATATCTTCGATCTACCTCAGATCAATTCGGGTTTGACATGTGACTCACTCAAATATATACATACATACATATATATATATATATATATATATATATATATATATATATTATATATATGCAATAACTTGATTTCACATATACTTATACACAAGAGAAAATATAAACATATATTTATAATTATAGTTATAACTAGGAATTGAACCCGCGCGTTGCCGCGGGGTTCTATTTGGAATGTTTAACAGATGCAAGTGTTAAGTATTCTTTTTGCATAAACTTCATATATTTCGCATTAAAATATAGATATAAATAAACTCGCGCGTTATTGCATGGTCTCCTTGCGAAAAAAAAACCCAAAAGTTATTAAAGAAAACAAAAAAGAATAAAAGAAAGAAAAAATAAATAAAAAAGAAACTCTAAATCGAGTATATAATTCAAACAAAAGACTTAGAGAGCCTAACGCATAAAAAAAACATTGAACATGATAACAACTTAAATCCTAAACATTAAACGCACCACGTGCATTGTGCGCAAGTTGTTGAACAGTGAAATTTTTTTACATCTAAATGTCAATGAAACAAATGAAAAATTCATAAAAAGGCAAAGAAAAAAATAACTCAATGCATTTAATAAACCTAATTAAAGTTGATTAAAATAGTAACTTGGCAAGTTTATTGCTTGTTTTATACGTATTAAGGTTGTTGAAGGGCATGTTATGTACATAAAGAAAAATGGGCACTTGTCTGTAAAGTTGAAAAAATTATGAGGACTAAACATAAAGATTTGTATGAAGATTTAGGCATCATTATCTTTCATCACTCTTACTCAACTTTCAGAAACTCTCTGGCTTCAAAACTTGACAGTCTTCTTCATTCAAGGTATAGGGTTTTTTAACATCAAGTTAATGTTTGATTTGTGTCCAAATCTTAGTTGTTCTTTGCTGGACAAAAGCTCACATTCTTCTCTCTCTCTCTCCACCTTCTACCATTTCCGGTGGTTTATACCTCTTTGGCCAACACCTGCAATCGCCTCTGTTTTTTGTGTGTGTAGATTTGCAACCGGTTTGTCTTCTTTCCTCATAAATTAGATTTGCTATGCCTCTATGTTTGGTATGAAGGCATGTGCCGCCTTCATTCATCTTTTTTGCCTTCATTCATCGTCTTCAAACCCTAAATCTGGATTCAAATAATGATGATGGTGATGTTGGCATGGTGGTGTCGGTGCAATAGCGGTAGCCAACGGTGGTATTTGTGGTAAACCCGCGCAAAGCAGTTTGTTGGAAAACTGGGGGAGGACTCTTTTGTATATCTTAAGCATTTAGTGGTAGATTTCTACAACATTAAAAGGCAACTGTAGACACCGACATCTACAAATAATAGTATATATAATAATTAGTTATGTAACACTATAATCATATATTTATAATTATATATTTTAATCACATATCATACGCATCTCCCTAGTTATCTCAACCTGGTAACGTATTTTAAATAGAACATATTTGCTCATATTTTAAATTACCAGTTCATGCATTACTACACACGCATTACTTCCATTACTCAACACTCATTCTATTCACTTTTATTTCATATTCTTTTACACCTTGTGCACCCTCACATTCATGAATATAACAAACACTCAACTCTCGACACCCACGTCCACACAATACACAAACCCACCCACACAACACATTTACATATTACATATAAAACTCACACATATATGCACATATATATAGTAATACAACAACACACCCAACCATATATATACATTAGCATACAAGAGCACACAATAAACACACACCACACACGCATACACTGAACACACCCATCGCATATACATACACATACATATTACACCCATCGCATATATGGTTGGGTGCATTAGGTGCGATTACTATAGATATTTCCATTCTCGATATTACCTTTCAGAAATATGGAAATAAATTTACTCTTAAGGGTGAACCATTCACTGACCATGTTTCATCTAGTTCACTTTCAGCCTTACTACGCTATGGTTCCATTGCCTCACTCCATACATTCCTTATCAAACCAAAACACGTCTCCCCATAACCTCTACCTACCCGTAATACTAGGGACCCAAAAATCATAGCCCTCCTTGACCTATACTAGTTGATCTTTGAAGAAACTACCTCCCTACCATCAAGCTGATCCCATGATCACCGCATTCCCTTACTCAACGCAAACGACCCAATCAACGTTAAATCGTGTTGGTACCCTCATTTCTAGAAGCAAGTTATGACTCAGATGATCGAAGAGGATATCCACAAAACCGCTATGAACCAATGGCTATCATCAGATCTGGGTTGCACAATAGGATATCCATAAAACCGCGTCATACAACAAATGGCTATTACGAGTTCCTTGTCATGCTATTCAACCTCACCAACGCACAGTCGACATTCCTAGCCACCATGAATGACTTATTTTGAAGTGTCTAATGCCATTTTGTCTTAGTTTTCTTTAACGATATCTACAGCCGTGATAAAGAAGCTCAGCATGATTAGTTTTGCTATGTGTTTTACACTTTACCCTCCAATCACTTTCATGCAAAGGCTTCCAAATGTGTTTTTGCTGTTTTAGAGATCTGATTTTTTGGGCATCGCATTTCTAAAAAAGGTTTTGCCCCAAAAACCAAAAAAGTCAAAGCAATCTAGTAGTGTCCCCAACCCAACTCATTTGGCACGCTTCGGGTGTTCTTGGGACTCACTTGTTACTGTCATCGATGTGTTCAAGGATACAACCACATATCTTCCAAATTCACTGAAATCTTGAAACAAAGAGCATTCACCTTAAGCTCAGAGGCATATGTAGCCTTTCTGACCCTAAAAGATCACATGTAGCAACAAATCACCTTGGCATTTTCAGACTTCACAGAACCATTCGATTTCACAACTAATGCTTCTCGGTAGACCACTAGCGTAGTGCTATCTCAATATAAAAAAAATATCTTAATTTTTAATAAAAAGCTCTGCCTAACAATTCAAGGTCACGAAATAATTATACACCATCATGGAATCCGTAAAAAAAAAAGGCGCTATTACCTTCCTTGACATCGGTTTCCCATATTTAGCAACCATCACAGTTAAAAGCACATTCTAACCCAAAGAATTCAAAATCAGAGCAACAGAAATGGGCCAAGAAGTTTATAGGATACGATTTTGAGATCTACTTCGGTGCATTAAGTTGTGTTGACCTCTTTTTAATGTTAGCTATATCTCACCCGGAAGCAACTTAGCAGACAAATTATGATATTATTTTCTAAATGACCCGGTTGGCAAGCAATTTTCAACTAAAATTTATGAGCACCTCATCTCCTTTCCTCACCATGCCGGTAGACATGGGCAAAAAAATCGGTTCGGGAAACCGGTTCTGCCAAAAAAACCGAACCGGCTTCAAAGAAAATCGGTTTGGCCCAAACCAGTCCCAGACCGACCCGAACCGCCGGTTTGTATGCTGGTTTATAAACCCCACCCTCAAAACTGGTTTATAAACCGGTTTGAAAAGTTAAAAACCGGTTAAACCGATCCTAAAACCGGTTTATTAAAAAATCCGGTTTCAAATCGGTCCAAATCAGTTTGATAGGTTTGAAGGTTTGTAACCTGAACTGGTTTGACCCCACGACAAAAAACCGGTTCAGTTTTGAACCCGAACCGATTTGGGCAAAAAAATCAGTTTGTACACCTCTATCATGCCCTTTATGATAGATTAGTTTACATACATGGAAAGCTAGTGGTACCACCGTTCCAAAATCTCTAAAATCTTTAACATTGTTTTTACAAGGATTATACTCATCAACTGTAAGAGGTCATTTGGGTATCAGTGCTATTATAAAACGACTTTGAAAAGCATTTACTTGGCGGCCTCAAAAGGATGTTGCTTACTTTGTTAAATATTGTGAAGTTTGTCAAATGATTAAAACTCCCAACCACAGGCTGTATGGCTGCTTCAGCCACTTCCTACACCAGAACATCCTTTGCATGATATATCAATGGATTTTATCATTAATTTACCATTATCAAAAGGTAAATCCTCTACTTGGGTTAGCGTCGATTGTTTATCAAGATTTGCTCATTTCATTGCACTATCACCATGTTATACGGTTGTTTCCTTGGCTCCCATCTTCATGAGAGAAATTTATCATTTGCATTGGCTGCCGAAGAAGATCATTTCCAATCATGATCCCTTGTTTGTCAGCCGTTTTCGGAAAGAAATATTGAAGATAATGGGCGCTAAAGTACTACACTCTAGTGCCTACCACCCTCAGATGGACGGATAAACGAAAGTGGCCATTGGGTCGAGATGTACTTTATTTGTATTTGATGAACCAAACCAATTGGAGAGATACTACTACCTGGCTGAGTTTTTATACAATATGAGTTGTTATTCATCCATTAACATGACAAGATTTTGATCACTATATGGCCGACATGTTACTTCTATTCATCATTACATGTCGGGTTCCACTAAGTCAGGCTCTATTGAAGATTTACTTATCGAACATCAAAGGGTTTTGAAGATTTACTTATCGGCTTTAGATTTTCCAGAACTCCATTCACATCAACACTTGATTTCAGGTTACCTTCTATATTAAGTATATTTAATCATTAAATTTCGGTTTATTACTCGATGATAGTCAAGAATTATGTGCATCCCGACTTTGTTTAGGTTTCTGACCTGGGCTTTTGGAACCAATTTGATTTTATTTCTAAACACCCCTCTCTGTTTAAGGCTTTTGATCTTAACTCAATACCATAAAAATTTTACCACGATAATATGCCAAGTTCATTTTATCCAGTGAAGTTTGAAAATACTATGGGCAATGCTAGATGGCAATAAGTGAAAAATTGACCATCACGATCATGTCCGCTTTCACTTTATAACTTTCTGATACATTTGCCTTAATCGGTGATGCTTCAGTTAATTTAGTAGATATAAGGTTACTTGAATCAAAATTTGTACTTTCTGTTTTAAACCCTCACTTGTGTTTTTGGTATAATTTTAGGTGTACCCAAGTATGGATTTTCAAGAATTCATTAGCAAGATAGAATATTTAACTATTTAAGTGTACGACCATTTTGTTTAAATCCATTGTTTATCTTTGATCTTTGTGTGGTTTTATTATTCATCTTTGATATATGTTGCTTAATGTATGATTATTAATTGATTATATCATTGATTAATGTCCAAATCTATTGTTAGATTTTGTTCAAATTAGTATTGTATGTAGGGCTGTTGTTCGGGTCAACCCGACCCTATTAAGGGTTAATTGGGTTTTATAAATTAAAAAGCTAACCCGTAACCCGACCCTATTAAGCTTCGGGTTTGTCGGGTTCGAGTTAGTCGGGTTTCGAGTTAGTCGGGTCGGGTTGATCGGGTTAAGGTCTCAAATTCAAACATAATTCATAGTAGTTCATAATCAAACATTCAAAAGTTAAGGTCTCAAATTCATGATCAACGAAATCACAAACAAATTCAAAATTCAATCTACGATCTTCAAATTATAATCTTATAACCTCTTCTTCTTTCATCAAATCTACATAAATAAAAGATTTAATTAATTTACATCACGATGCTATATTAAAAAGGATATTAATAATAAATTAAAGAAAGTACTTCTTTCAGTTTAAGTTATTGTTTCAAGATCTTCTTTTTTGTCCGGATTACAACCAATACGAAGCCAATCTTGTGTGCAAATTAGGCATTCAATAGTTTTATCACCTAAAGAACTCCTATAAGAATCCAACACCCTCCCACTCGTGCTAAACACCGATTCTGATGCGACCGTTGAGACAGGAATAGCAAACAAATCTTTAGCCATAAGAGATAAAATTAGAAATCTTGGGCTATTAACCTTCCACCAAGTTAATAGATCAAAACTAACATTAGGATTAAATCCTTCAACGCTTTCACCCAAATACTTATCTAACTCACTAATGGAGTGATTCGATTTTTGACTCGCTTTCATCTTATTTCTCAACCTATCTCCAAAAATCAAGACTTGTTGTAGTACATGCAGGATTCATTGATGTTGAAGATGTAGTAGGTGGTATTGGTGGAGCATGAATTTGCACATAATCTTCATATAACTCTTGCATTCTATTCATTATGTTGTTTTCTTTAATTGAATAATTGCTTTTCCTTCCATTTCATAGTGTTCTTCTAATATAATATCCAAAAAATCTTCCTTGTTCCTTGGAGCAAGTAAGAACGCAAAATATAACATCAAATCCATGCTATCAATATCTCCAAAATATTTGTCAAATTTGGGCTTCATCACCTTAGCAATATCATAAATATGTTTATCCTTTGGTGGTTCTTCATCAATATAGCATTAAACTTGTTGTCTTAAAAGATCACGAATTTTTGCTATTTCAACAACAAGAGTATGTGATGTCACATACTTTGTCCCAATAAATCTCAAAGTAACCTCATGAAATGTTTCTAGAAATACACACAACTTTCTTGCTTTATCCCAATCTTCCCATGTCTGAACCGAATGACCCTTCTTCCGAATATTATTACCAAAAGTCCCATCCTCCAAATCATACATAACAAATGCATGTTCATAGGCTTGTGCTACATCTAACATATGGTAGGTGGAGTTCCACCTAGTCGGTACATCAAGAATCAACTATTTTGTACTTGGACATCTAGCACTTTCGGCACATTTATTGAATTTCTCAATTCTATCACCTGACTTCTTTACCCATTTAACCACACATCTTATGTTCTCAATTGACTTATCTACTTTTTTCATACCATCTTGTACAACTAGATTCAAAATATGTGCCGCACACCTATGTGAGTCCATTTCCCATGCAATAAAGAATTGTGGTTATATGCATATACTATTTTCAAATAATCAATTGCACAATCATTTGCACTAGCATTATCAACCGAAATTGTCAAGATATTATCAATTCCCCACTCATCCAAACAAGACTGGACTCCTTTTCCTATGTCGACACCCCGATGACCATCAAGTAGACAAAAATTCAACACTTTCTTAACCAAATTCCAATTATTATCTATAAAATGAGTGGTAAGAGCCATGTAACTTTTTTTCCTTATGGATGTCCACGTATCAGTAGTAACACAAATCCTACCAATGCTTCTTTGAAGTAAATCATGAATCTTTTTTTCTCCTCATAATACAATTTGAAACACTCTCGTGAGATTGTACTTCGACATGGAACATGAAATTACGGTTGATTAATTCTAATAAAGTATCAAAATCCTTCACCCATGACAAAACTGAAAGGAATTTCATCTACTATAATCATGTGTGCTAAAGCTCTTATACTTTCCTTTTGACCAAACTTCCATGTCATCATTTTGGTTTTATCACCATGTTCAAAAGTAATTTTACTTTGACTATCACTATTTTTTGCTAAATAATCTTTGCACTTAAGTAGATGGTTTTTGAGATTCTTAATACCGTACCATTTAGAATGACATAAGTATTTCCGACCACAATGTAGACATTTAGCTTTTTGATCTTCTTCATTCATCCCTTCCTCTAACTCTTCCTCTACAAAGTCGTTCCATACTTTTGATTGTTTTTTTAAATTCCTTATCCGTTTCACGGCCTCTTGAGAGTCTTGATTTTCTTTTGATCGTTTTCTTGAATTCCTTGGCTTTTTCACATGCTCTTGAGATTCTTGACTTTCCTTTATTAATGGTATTTTCGTTATATTCCATTGAATCAGAGAGGTACAAAGCATATACAAAAGTGATACAAGAACTTTAAAATATATACAAGAACTTCAACATAAAACAAAATGATAAATGTATAAAACCTAGGTTTTCAAGACAAGTAAACATGGAGAACGTACCTCTGATAGGGTCGGATCTTGTGAAGACATGATTCAAAATAGGAATGAAGGATGATGACAATGGAGTATAGGGTTTTTTTTGGCTGCTGCTTGCATGAGGAATACGAACAGGCTTCAAAAGTTCATGTTACGTATGAGATGGAGTACTACATGTGAGGAAAACAATTTGTATTTGTGGTTTATTATGATTGGTACTTACTGTACACTTTCAACATTATGGAATGGGCTAAGCTCACATTTTTGGGATTCAAGTATTCAATAATATAGAAACATGATTCAGTTATCTAGTATTATTTTGAATTCTGTAAAAGAATATATATATATATAAATAGGATTCGGGTTATTCGGGTTAACCCGAATAAGGTTATATATTTTAAAATAAACCCAAAAACCGACCCTAATAAGGATTCGGGTTAACCCGACTAACCCGAATAATATTTTTTTCGATTAACCCGACATTAATTAGCTTATTCGGGTTCGGGTCGGGTTATTCGGGTTTGGGTATTTTGGACACCCCTAATTGTATGTGCTGTTTGATTTTTGACACATTTCTTTTCAGTGGTTGGTTATGGTTTTTAAATTTGAGGTGATGATGTAGTCCTTGCGAAAGAACTTCAAGTAAATTTTCATTTGTCTCTGACAATCTGACGTTTGTTTTAATTTACAAGTAACCATTTATCGACTTCTTTGAAGTTCCAAATCTAGGCTACAAAAAAAGTATCAAGCATTATGTAAAACTCTAAAAAAACAAGATAGGCAATATTGCAAATAAGATTTTCATTTCTGTTTTTAGAATCAGTTGACATTTAATAATACTCGATAAACATTTTTATAGCATCTGATGTTTTCTATGGGTTTTAATTTATTTAATTGATTGTTGAAGATTATTAGAGATATTTGTACATGTGCTTTATGTCTATCAGAGCACATGTCTTATAGTTAGTTAGTTAGTTGTTGCAAGTTAGTTTCAAGTTAGTTTGCTAGTTAAGAGATTGTTCTAGAAGCTTCTCTTTCCCTTATAAATACTATACTAGCTCTTCTCAAAAGGTAATCAAGAAATCAGTCGTTTGATCCATTGCTTTATTTTTGATATCAGAGCTAAGCTCTAAGATTCTACTACTCTTTCCAGTAATCTACCAATACTTCGATCAAGATCATCTTCTTTATTCAATTCAACTCTCCGGTTTCTTTCCTCAATTATCATGACCACTTCAGCTTCTTCTTCTACTTCTGCAACATCGAATGCACCGATGAATTCTACCAATACTCTACCAAATATTGCTAACTTCCTGTCAATTAAACTTGACGACAACAATTACTTTAATTGGAAGCATCAAGTTCTTACTGTAATCAAATCGCTTGGATTACTGATGTTTCTGAAGTCCGAAACACAAGTTCCATCAGAAGATTCAACAGATCATGCAGCTTGGGAGAAGAATGATGGTTACGTACAAGCAATGATTAGTGCAACACTGTCTCCTTCACTTCTGCATCTAGCTCGAAACTCAACATCAGCATCATCGTTATGGAAATCGATAAAGGATCCATTTGTTCAGATTGTGTTTGCAAAACAATCTCAACTATGAACTCAATTTCATCTTCTCAAACAAAATACAAAATCAGTAGCAAAATTTCTCAACGAAGCTAAAGAGATAGTTGATTCTCTCAACGCTATTGGAGATCCGATTTCAGATGACTTACTGGTGTTGCAGATTCTTCAAGGTTTAAACTCTGAATATGAGAATTTTGTGATGAATATCGAAAATCAAGGTATTACACCTACTTATTCTCAGCTACGCTCAAAATTACTTATCTATGAAGCACGGTTGAAACAAAGGCAAGTGGTTACACCACCACCGTTAGCTGCTATGACTGCTTCTATAAATCCGCCTCACGTTAACGCTTCAGCAGCAAACTCGTGTCAGATATGTGCGAAAGTTGGTCATAAAGCTTCCAACTGTTACTTTCGCTACACACCATCTGATTCGTCGGTTTCTTCTTCTCGCAATAGTTTCTCAAATTGGACCGGAAATCGGAATCGAGAACCTCGTGGACGATTCGGTGGTGGTCACGGTGGTCATCGGTGGTCCAATGGTGGTCGAATTTTTGCAAATATAGTTGCTGTTAGCTCCGATTCCTCTTCTGCGAGTCTTCACAATGCACTACCACTTGGTGGTTTTAGCCCTAGTTATTCTCGCGGGCTTGGACCTGGTAGCACTTTTGGGCTTGGTGAATATGCAGGAATCTTAGGCCCTGCTCCTTGTTCTACTCCTGTTGGGCCTAATTCTTTTTCACAAGGCCCTAATGCTTATTCGTTTGGGTCTGCTTCATCTGGTTTTAGGCCTGGTCATTTACAGGCTTGGGCTTCTTCTACAGCAACAAATCTGCATGCTTCACCCAACTATGGCTTTCATGCCGACTTGTCTCGCACATGTCAAAATGTTGAATCCTGGATTTCGGATTCTGGTGCTACTGCTCACATGACTTTTGATCCATATGTTGTTTTTGGCTCGGTTCCTTACACCGGATCTGAACGCGTAATTGTCGGAGATGGTACATCTCTATCTATATCTCATGTTGGCTTCTCTTATCTTCGTTTGTCCAAATGTACCTTATTACTTCGCCATGTTCTTGTTGTCCCAGGCCTTGCCAAGAATCTTTTATCAATTACTCAGCTTGTTCTTGATCATCCTATTTCTTTTCTATTCTCACAGTTTGGTTTGTCCATACAGACTTACACAGGGCAGCTCCTCTACCACATGCGAGCTAGTCATCATCAGCTTTATTCCTTGTTTGTCACTTCCTCGGGTTCTCGAGAGCTTTGGCATTCCAGACTGGGACATCCTTCTGATCCTGTGCTGTCTAGGCTTTCCTTTTTACCATCATTGAATAAATCTTTACCTAAACCTTGTAACTCTTGTTGTATCTCAAAATCAAGTTGTTTACCTTTCCATTCTCTTGTCACTCATTCTACTATTCCTTTACATGTTATTCATTGTGATATATGGGGACCTTCTCCTGTTGTTGCTCGTTCTGGTTATCGTTACTTTATCACCTTTATTGACGATTTTAGTCGTTTTACATGGATGTATCCATTGACTAGTCGCTCTCATGCTGTTGATGCTTTTCGTCACTTTTGACCTTTGGTCGAACATTTGTTTTCATGCACCATTAAATATCTTCAGTGTGATGGTGCTCCTGAGTTAACCCGTGAGAATATGGCTCATTATCTTTCCGAGTCCGGCATTGCCTATCAGATTTCCTGCCCTTATACACCCCAACAAAATGGGTGGCTGAGCGCAAAAATCGTCATCTTTCGGAAGTTGCTCGAGCCTTACTGTTTCATGCTCATTTACCAAAACCTTTTTGGTATGATGCTTATGCTACTGTAGCATATCTTATTAACCGGCTCCCTACACCGGTTCTTCATCATTCCACACCTTATGCGGTGCTTTTTCATCTCCACCCGATTACTCTATTCTTTGTGTTTTTGGGTGTTTGTGTTATCCATTTCTTGGTGACACTCGTTCGGACAAACTTTCACCAAAATCCACACCATGTATTTTTGTTGGTTATGCTTCCAACCATCATGGCTATATCGGTTATGATCCTTCTACTGCTCTTTCAATTTCCTCCCGTCATGTGCTTTTTCAAATTTTATGTCTGATTTTCTCATTCCTCCTCCTACCTATCCTTCTCCTTCTTCCACCTCCATTTCCCCCTCTACTTCTTCTTCACCTCCCTCTACCTCTTCAGTTTCTCCTATCCACCCTCCTCCTCCTCCATCTTCTTCTTCTATTCCTTCTCATCCTATGGTCACTCGTTCTCGTGATCACACTCGTCAGCCTAGACAGTTCCCTGATCATGTTCTTTTTCATACTACTTATAACATCCTATTTTGGGGATGACAATAAAATATATAAAGTTTATGTTTTAAATATTGTTTAAAAAAAAAGTACCGGGTAAAGCCGTTAAATAGAATATGATGTGTCTAAACGAATGTTAAATTAATTAACATAAAACAAAAATATATATAATAGTAATAGTATGTATAAAACCTTATTTTTGAAATATGTAGGTCGACAAATTTTTATGTATAAAAAAAAGAATGTGGATAAACTTGAAAATGAAAGTTTTTATATTACTGTAAGTATATTATAGTCAAGTATATATATGTGTATGTATCCTTCACACCAAAAGCATTATTCATCATATACGTGGCAAAATTTAAGCTACTTTTTATATTTAATAAATAGTAACAATATTATAATCCAAGAGTTGTGTTGACATTAAATCAAAGCTAAGGGTTAGAAATTGAAGTTTGACGAACTTCATGATGAAAATTTGTCTGTATGTGACTTTATGATACAATTTAACATAAATTGATAAATTAAATATTATGATACCTTCACAATGAAGATTTTGAAAGTCGGTTAAAAAAATAGTATATATATCCTCTCTATGCTTGTTTGTTCAAGATCTTTACTAATAAATAAAACAAATACGTTGAAAGGAATAACAGAGAAAGAAAGAAGGCTTGTCAAGGGTTAGAATTAAGTTACCCGAAGAGTGATAAATTCGAAATATTTTCATAACGGGTAAAGAGGTAAGTACACTGACCCGTAACTAAATTATGGTTCATGTTCAATTACATGTTATATGTTTTATGTATTATATGTTTGTATGGATTATGTGGAGATGATTCATGTTCATATACATGCGATATGTGTTTATTTATTTTAATAAACATGATTATTATGAGAGATGATTTATAAAATTACGGGTTCAAGTATGTGTATTGATAGTTTAAAAGGGGGAGTTAAATATATGTAAGGATTTCGGGTGTTGAAATCCCAAGGGGTTCGGGTGTTGAACTTCACACATATATAAAAAGGGGAGTTAAATATATGTAAAGATTTCGTGTGTTGAAATCTCAAGGGGTTCGGGTGTTGAACTCCACATATATAAAGAGAGGAGTTAATAATCCTCAAGGGTTAAAAATAAACCCACAAGGAATTCGGGTGTTGAATTCCCACGGAGTAATGAGAATTAAAAATTTAAAATATTTTGGGTATTAAATCCGAAAAAAAAATGTTTTGAAATAAAGAGGTGTACTTACTTAGCGAAAGCTAATAAAAATATGTTTTAAATGTTTTCAGGAAAGCACCTATAGATGGTTAAAGCTTCGCGGACGTGATTGGATTGACGAAGGAACCCTACTCTCGTTTAATATTTAATACAATAAATATTGTATTAAAAGTTTGTAAAACGTTTATGTTTCTTTGTAATACTTTTATATTTATTAAAAAATGACATGTCACTGCGAGTGACAAGTTTTGATGTAAACTGTGACCTAACTCTGATATAAATTGTGAAAGTGTTTTATAAAAAAATAAAAAAAAAAATCTGATGTGTTTCAAGTTGGTATCAGAGCATGGTTCTAGAGATTTAAGTGTTTAAAAGAAATACTTAGAATCAAACAATAAATGCTACTGATATAAGAACGAGAGGGTTCAGTACAGAAGCGGTGAAAGAAAGCAGATAAATGGGGATTTTGTATGGGTGCAATATGAAAACATATGAGAAAATTTGTGTTCGTTGAAATTTGTATGTTTGAGATACCATATGATAGTTGAAAAATCATAATGAGCATAATATATTGTTTTTATACCTGGCCTGTATGAGAGTAATATGTCATATCATTGTGAGTTTTCAATAATCATATTGTGTTGAAAACAGCAAAGAGTAAGTATGGGGATGGGGAATAAATATGCATAAAATGATATGTGTATGTGCAATATGTTATAAATGCATATATGGTACTTTTTGGCCTTAGATATTATTTGTCTTGACAATAACGTATGTAGTATAAAGGCCTTAGATATGTACCTGTAAATGAGAATTCGATAGCATAAAAAGTAACATAAAATAAATAAATTATCTATAGATATGGCAGATGAAAAAGGGAAAAATGCGATACAAGGTGAGGGAAGTCGTAACACTGAAAAGCATGTAGATAATGCTTCAGAAAGATCAGTGTATTCATCCCATCTTAATAATAATACAACGTTTGTACGTGACGAAATTCGAAAACAAATTGCCATTGAGGTGGGAAAGGCATTTGAAGCCAATATCCCATTTCTTCTAGCTGAAATGAAAATTTCTATTGGAATTATGCTAGAAGAAAAATTAAAAAAGAATGAAGCAACCGTAGAAAAACTTACAAATAATGTGGGAGCAGCACCAATAGTTGAAGTTGAAAAACGTCATTGTACGTATACAGATTTCATGGCTTGTAAACGGTTACAGTTTAAAGGTGAAATTGACCCTTTGGTGAGTCAAAGGTGGATAACAGCCATGGAGACTATTTTCGATACGTGTCATTGCGACCCGTGCGATGAAGTAATGTTCGCGACAAATCAGTTCTGTGAAATAGCTAAAGATTGGTGGGATATGGTTAAAAAGGAGAAAGGAAGAGAAAGAATTAGAAGTATGACTTGGGAAGAGTTCAAACCAATCTTTCTAAAACATTTCAGTCCCCGTGTTGCAATCGATCGTATCACTGAAGAACTTTTTCACATGTGTCAATGCAATGAAACGACGGATGAAATCTTTGGTATTTTCTATGATAAAGCGAAGTTTTGTCCTTCGCTTTTTACTTCTGAAGAAATGTGGATGACTCGGTTCCATCTTATCCTTAAAACAAAAATTAGAGAATCTATTTCTCCATCAAATTGTGAAAGTCTTGAGGAGCTTCTTAATTGGGCTCGGGAACGAGAGATGGAACTGAAGAGACAGAAGGAAAGAGATGGGAAAAGAAAACCTGATGCTATGATTCCCACAGTACCTACAAAGAAAGTAAAATTTTTAAAGCCTGTAAAGAGTTTAGGCTCAATCAAGGAGTATGGAAACTGTCAATTCTGTGGAAAGAGGCATCTTGGGGAGTGTCGTTATAAGAACCCAATTTGTTATAAATGTGGGAAACCAGGGCATACCGCTCCACAGTGTGTCAGCCCTTTAAACTTATATTATAATTGTTACAAACCCGGTCACATGAGGAATGATTGTCCAGAGCTAAAGACAAGGGATGGCAAGGGTGCAGAAGGATCGAAGGCTATTGAGAACGTGAGACGATTGGAAGCTCCGAAACCGCGGGGTAGGGCTTTTCAAATTATTGCGGAAGAAGCGAAGGCTGAACCTGATGTCGTTACAGGTACCTTTCTTGTCAACTCCCTTCCTGCATATGTTTTATTTGATTCTGGAGCTAGTAGATCCTTTGTTTCTATAAAGTTTGCTAGCCATAATTATTTTGTTAGAAGTAAACTAGTACATGTGTTAGAAGTTGACATTGTTAGCGATAAAAGTTTTGTCATGTCTAAAGTATGTCGAAACTGTAAATTAAATATTCAAGGAGAAGAATATAATATCGACCTAATTCCAATAGAGTTAAATGAGTTTGATGTGATTATTGGAATGGATTGGTTGTCTCAACATCATGCGTCGATAGTTTGCAATCGAAAAATTGTTCAATTTATGTTATCAATGGGAGATCAAGTCTATATCTATGGAGAAAGAAAGAGCAACATAACTGTATGCTCAATGGCGAAAGCCAAGAATTACATACGGCATGGAAAAATCAAGCATTTATAGCTTATGTGGTTGATAAAGAAATGAAAGAGAAGAAACTTGATGAAGTTACTGTTGTTAGTGAATTCCCAGATGTGTTTCTTGATGAGCTACCGAGTGTTCCACCAACAAGAGAAGTCGAATTCAAAATTGATTTAGTTCCAGGAGCTAAACCTGTAGCTAAATCCCCATATCGTCTAGCACCAAACGAGATGAAGGAGTTGATGTCTGAACTCCAAGATCTGTTGGATAAAGGTTTCATTCGGCCAAATGTTTCACCTTGGGGCGCGCCTATCTTGTTCGTTAAAAAGAAGGACGGTAGCATGCGAATGTGAATCGATTACCGTGAATTAAATAAGCTGACCATCAAGAATATGTATCCTTTACCTAGAATTGATGATCTTTTTGACCAACTACAAGGCGCTAGCTAGTTCTCAAAGATCGATTTAAGGTCAGGTTATCATCAAGTTAAGGTACGAGAAGAAGATGTACCTAAGACAGCTTTTCGTACTTGTTATGGGCACTATGAATTCGTTGTGATGCCATTTGGTTTAACTAATGCTCCAGCTGTTTTCATGGACCTCATGAATCAAGTATGTAATCCTATGCTTGATCGTTCTGTCATCATTTTTATTGATGATATTCTTATATATTCGCGAACCAAAGAAGATCACGCTCAACATATTCGTGAGATTCTTAATGTGCTGAGAAAAGAGAAGTTATTTGCAAAATTTTCTAAATGTGCATTCTGGCTTCGAGAAATCCAATTTTTGGGGTCATGTGGTGAATGCGGAGGGTATTTTGGTGGATCCCACCAAAATAGAGACTATTATGAAATGGTCACCTCCTAAAACCCCAACTGAAGTCAAAAGCTTTCTGGGTTTAGCCGGCTATTATCGACGTTTTATTCAGGATTTCTCGAAGATAGCTTCCCCGTTGACAAAGCTAACTCGAAAGAATTTCAAATTTGAATGGAACCCAGAACAAGAAAAGGCATTCCAACTTTTGAAAGAAAAGTTAACTAAAGCTCCTGTACTTGCATTACCGGAAGGAACAGAAGATTTCGTTGTTTATTTTGATGCGTCACGTGTCGGATTGGGCTGTGTGCTTATGCAAAGGGGAAAGGTAATAGCCTATGCTTCACGACAATTGAAGTCACATGAAGCAAATTACCCAACCCATGATCTTGAATTGGCGGCAGTCGTATTTGCATTGAAAATATGGAGGCATTATTTGTATGGAACGAAGTGCACTATCTATACTGATCATAAAAGTCTGAAGTATTTCTTCGACTAGAAGGAATTGAATATGAGGCAACGACGATGGTTAGAACTGGTTAAGATTATGACTGTGAAATACTTTATCATCCGGGTAAAGCTAATGTTGTAGCGGATGCTTTAAGCCGGAAGGAGAGTTACACTCCGATTAAAGTAAAGTCATATAAACTGATTATAAATTCAAACTTATTTGATCAAATTAAAGTTGCACAAGTAGAGGCACTAAAAGAGAAAAATCTGAAGCGTGAAAGAATTATTGGTCAAGTTCAATATTTTGAAGTAAATGATAAAGGAATTAAAGTTCGTTTTGGACGAATTTGAATTCCTCGAACTTGTAATGTTAAAACAATGATTCTTGATGAAGCACACAAATCGAAGTACTCAATTCATCCTGGTGCAACCAAGATGTATCACGATTTAAAGAAAGAGTATTGGTGGCCTAGAATGAAAAGAGATATTGTTAAATATGTTGAAAGGTGCTTGACTTGTTTACAAGTTAAGGTTGAACACCAAAAACCATACGGGAAAATGCAACCACTAGAAATTCCATTATGGAAGTGGGAGCACATTACGATGGATCTGGTGACGAAACTTCCTAAAACTGCCAAAGGATATGATGCAATATGGCTAATCGTTGATCGTTTGACAAATAGTGCTCACTTTATACCAATTCGTGAAAACTATTCGTCTGAACGAATGGCAGAAGTGTATGTTAACGAGGTGTTCTCAAGGCACGGTGTGCCATTGTCTATTGTATCAGATAGAGACACATGTTTTACTTCAAGATTCTGGAAGAAATTTCAAGAAGGAATGGGCACCAAATTATTAATCAGTACGGCATATCACCCACAGATTGATGGGCAAAGTAAGAGAATGATTCAAACTCTCGAAGATATGCTACGTGCATGTATTATTGATTTTGGTGGCAGTTGTGTAACACCCGGAAATTTTATAAGAAGAGAAAAAGTCAAGAAAAGGAAGAAAAGAAAAATAACCCAAGTTGAAGGGTTAAAGTTGTACATGGGACAAAATTGGTATTTAATCCGTTCAAAAGGTGGTCATGGCCGCCCATGACTCCAGTACTATTCTTTCCATCGGATTTATAGAGAGAGAAAGAGCAGAGAATTCTCTTCGGTTTTAGAGAGAAGAAGAAGAATAGGCTGAATTCAGGTTAGTTTCCTGATTTCAGGGTGTTCTTGGCTGATTTTCAGCTTCGGGTATGTACTTATGTGCTTGTATGTGTGTTCGGTTTTGGTGTTTTAGGTGTTTGAACTCATAAGCATTCGGGTTTGAAGGAAGTCTTACTCTGAAGTTGCAAGAGGTGAGTTCTAGATCCCCGTTTTTACATGTTTTAACTGATTTGGGGCTGGAAATGCATGTTTAAACGTTTTTATAAAATTTGGGTGTGTACCCGTATGTATATGTTGTGCCCTGTTGTGGGTGGGTGTATGTTCGGGATGATTTATGGTTATGTGCATGTTTTATGCTTGTTTGACGCTTAGTATGCTAGAATCTAGGCTAAAACATGTTAGATTGATGATCCTGAGGTCTGAAAATGATGGTAGTTAGAAAAGTAGTTGCCCATGCGCCTACGTGCCCATGCGCCTGAGATCATGCGCCCAAACAGTACCCAAACGCCCAAGATTCATGCGCACAAATAGTGCCCATGCGCCTAGGATTATGCCCAGGAGCCTAAGTATGCCCATGTGCCTAAACCAGGCTCATGCGCCTGCATAGTACTCATGCGCCTAGAAAGTTGTCCAGACGCGTAAGTGTTGGCCATGCGCCCAAATAGTGTCCATGCGCCTGAGTCGCCCATGCGCCTAAGTATTCATGCGCCCGCATAGTGCTCGTGGGCCTGCATAGTGCTCGTGCGCCTGCATAGTGCTCATGCGCCTAGGACTTAGAAAATTTTCTGAAATTTTCGGGAAAGAAGGACTTTTAGGCTATGACTTGGGGTGTTCCCGGGGATGATATGTGATGATTATATGATGATGTTATGCATGTTATGGTCTGTTTTCTTTATGTTCCTATTATGTAATTCTCCGTGGCCTTACGTGGTGTGATTATGTTAATGAACGTAAAGTATTATCTTAACGAAGCGAAAGATCTAAGATAATGAAAGTGGAACATAATGAATGAACGAATGAAAGTCTTGCAAGCAAAATGTAAGGAGGTTCACAACTCCTTGAGAGTTGTCAGCTCAACTGTGTGTCATACAGCGTGCGATCTTGGCTGCCCCATGAGGGATTCACACACAGGGGATCAGTCTTGGTGACTTTTCCATACGTGCGAAACGGGGTCCTTGTCACTAAACCCTAGATTAGTTGGCTTCGTGCCCAAGAGGGGGGTTTAGCATATGACAGGACCTAGATAGAAATGAAAGATAATGTAACGTGCGAAATGTACGAAACGTGCGATAAGTACGAAAAAGAACGATGCCAGAAGATAATAATGCTATTATCTATGTGTATGTATAATGTGTAACCACGTGCGAAAGTATAAAAATGTTTTTAACGAATGGAAGATAATATAATGTTTTCATAAAACTAGAACTCACTCAGCAACGTTGATTTTTATACATTTTCGGTTGGCAGGTAAAGGTTGCTGAGGATGGCACGGGGTGAAGCTACTTGGCAAAGATTTTGGTTGGCATCCATTTTGTGTAGTAATGAAACCGGACAATGATTTGTAATGTAATGATGTTGTAAACAGTAATTGTTAATATATGAAATGGTTTCGTTAAAATTTTTCCGCTGCAAATGTTAAATAGATTTTATGTGATTTTGAGGTAATATGTGCGATGATTGTCCAACTGTAAGTGTCTCGGGAACGGAGCCTTACAAGTTGGTATCAGAGCCAAAGTTTAAGAGAAATGGGTAAATATTTTCCAATAAACCTCAACTTAAACTGAAAATGGGACAAATGGAGGGATGCCAGCCCAAGTAGCTACGTGCCATCAGATATTTTCTTTAATGATAACCGGTATTATGTGCGCATGCTATCTGCTTTATATGCTTTTAGTAGATTTGGATACTGATGTAGTCAGGATAGAAAATGCTTAGGGTATGAAGAGTAAAGTAAGTGGTTAATCACAACTTGCCACTGTAATTAGGGACTTACTATACTTGACATAAACTGAGCTATTACCTTGAATGACTGTGTTGGTGTTTGGATTTTATAGTGTGTTAGAGGATGGCGGGAGGTAGATCTTCGAAGGCTTCTAGAGGTGGGGGTCGTGGTGGACGTGGTGCTGGACCGCGTGCCACAAGAGGTGGTGCTAAGGCTGCAGAAAGGGCACCTGAAGAGCCCGAGGCTCATAACCAGGAAGGTGGTGATGAAAGTGCCAATCTTAGGGCCTCAGTGAATGAGGCTGTTGTTGAAGAAGTCCATCAGGTCATGCAGACGATCCTGCCGTCTGTGGTGGTCGAAGTGATTAGAGCTGTGCGGGAGGATGAGAAGAAGGAGAAAGAGAAGACCGCGGGAGAAGCAGGACAGCGGGAGACTGAGACGGTTGTCCCAAGTGATGAGGAGGAGGAAGAAGCGATGCCGGGGACAGCTCGGGGCTGTACTTATGGGGCATTCCAGAGATGCAAGCCCCCGACTTTTGATGGCAATGGCAACGCTGCTACTACTCATCGATGGGTGAGAGAGATGGAGGCTGTACTTGATATCAGCGAGTGCAGGGGGACCAGAAGGTGAAGTTTGCTACCTATTCATTTGTGGACTCGGCTTTGTGCTGGTGGGACAATATTGTCCAGGCCGAGGGTAGCAGGGCGATTGGAAGATGAAGTGGGATGAGCTGAAGAAGCTGGTGATTGAGGAGTTTTGTCCTCATAGGGAACTTAACAAGATTGAGAGAGAGTTCCTACAGTTGGAGGTGGAAACCATGACGCATCAACAGTACACTGTAAAGTTCAATGAGATGGCACGACTGGTGTGAGATCAGGTGACACCTGTGTCACGAAATATAAGGAGGTATATCCAAGGTTTGCCGGCGGATATTCGTAGGCACATGATCGCCGCCCGGCCGAGCACGTTTAGTTCGGTGGTTGATCTGATGAGAAGGCTGTATGATGAACGGGAGGTGGCTGTGGTTGAAGTGAGTAAGAAAGGTGGCGGTGGTGACCGGAACTGGAATGGAAAGCGGTTTGGACGCGGTGGTGTCGCTCCAAACAGCAAGGTTGCAAGGGTGGATAACCGGCGAGTGACCATCTCTGGTGCGGGGACAAGGAGGTGTGGTAAATGTGGAAGGGAGCATACGGGGGAGTGCAAATGGGGATCGAACGTCTGCTTCAAGTGTGGGAAGCCCGGTCACATGGCTCGAGAGTGCGGGGCCGTGAGATGCTATAACTGCGGTGAAGATGGCCATCTGAGCAGGGACTGCAAGAAGCCGAGGGCTGAGAGTTCTGGGGCAAAGAAGAAGGCTGGGAGTGAAGGGCAGAAGGCGAGTGCCAGAGCTTTCACGATGACCAGGGAGGAGGCTAGGACGGACCCCGATATTGTGTCAGGTACGTTTCGAGTAAACCAAACTCTTGCTTCTGTGTTATTTGATTCTGGTGCTAGTAAGAGTTTTATTTCTGCTACTTTCTGTGCTAATTTGCCCGTTAGAAGTAGAAGTATTGATAAGCCCTTCGATGTAGAAACTGCCATAGGTAAGTCTACCAGGATTTCTAATCTAATAGAAGGCTGTGACATAGAACTAGAAGGTCATAGGTTTCCTGCTAGACTGTTTGTGATGACCTTAGGCGGGTTTGATGTAGTCCTAGGGATGGACTGGTTAGCAGCCTATGAAGCAAATATCGTGTGTCGCAAGAAGATGATCCGACTGACAGCGGCTGACGAGAGTTCGGTAACGATCTACGGTGATCGAGTTACTACGGTTTCGAAGATAATTTCGATGGCGGTGGCGGAGAAGTGCATGAGGCGTGGATGTAGTGCCTAACTGGCTTATGTGAAGGATGTGGACACGTCGACACCACAAGTGTCCGACGTTCCAGTTGTGTGTGATTTTCTCGATGTGTTTCCAGAAGATTTACCAGGTGTGCCACCGGACCGTGAGATTGAGTTCCAAATTGATTTGATACCCGGTGCTCAGCCTGTCACTAATGCACCGTATCGTTTGGCTCCAACAGAGATGAAGGAAGTGATGGTTCAATTGCAAGAACTGCTGGATAAAGGGTTTATTCAACAGCGTATCTCTCCCTGGGGTGCTCCGGTCTTGTTTGTAAAGAAGAAAGACGGTAGCATGAGGATGTGCATCGACTACCGTGAGTTGAACAAGTTGACGGTGAAGAACCGATATCCTTTACCAAGAATCGACGACTTATTTGATCAGCTGCAAGGTGCCAGTTGGTTTTCGAGAATAGATCTTCGATCAGGTTATCATAAGTTGAAAGTGCAGGTGTAGGATATTCCTAAAATAGCTTTTCGCACACGTTATGGACACTACGAGTTTCTCGTTATGTCTTTTGGTTTAACAAACGCGCCAGCTGCTTTCATGGATTTGATGAATCGAGTGTGTCGGGCGATGTTGGATAAATCAGTGATCGTGTTTATCGATGATATCCTGATTTATTCAAGTAGTGAGGAGGAGCATGCCGGTCACATTTAGGAAGTATTGGAGACGCTTAGAAGGGAGAAATTGTATGCCAAGTTCCCTAAGTGCGCGTTCTGGTTGCGCGAAGTTCAGTTTTTAGGTCACGTGGTGAATTCCGAAGGAATCATGGTCGACCCAGTGAAGGTAGAAGCTGTGATGCAATGGAAGTCTCCAAAGACGCCATCCGAGATTCATAGTTTCCTTGGATTGGCGGGCTATTATAGAAGATTCATCCAAGACTTCTCGAAGATAGCTTTTCCGTTGACCAAGTTGACCCGCAAGGACGTGAAATTTGTATGGGCTTAAGAGCAAGAAAAGGCTTTTGAAGAGCTTAAGGCGAGGCTGACGCAAGCTCGAGTCTTGTCATTACCCGAAAGAAGCGAAGATTTGGTGGTTTATTCAGATGCTTCTTATTTGGGGTTGGGTTGCTTGTTGATGCAGCGAGGGAAGGTTATAGCCTACGCATCCCGACAGCTGAAAGTTCATGAGGTTAACTACCCTACTCATGACCTGGAGTTGGCAGCTGTGGTCTTCGCATTGAAGATTTGGAGGCACTACTTATATGGGACGAAGTGCACTATCTTCACCGACCATAAGAGCTTGAAGTATTTCTTCGATCAGAAAGATTTGAATATGAGGCAAAGGCGATGGTTAGAGCTCATTAAGGATTATGATTGTGAGATCCATTACCATACAGGCAAAGCCAACGTAGTGGCGGATGCCCTTAGCCGAAAGGAGAGGCCTGAACCGATCCGGGTGAAGGCTTACCAATTGCTTATAACCTCCGATGTGATGAAGCAGATCAAGGAGTTTCAAGACGAGGCGTTGAAAAAAAATCGCCTTAACTCCGAAAGGATGAGAGGTCTAGTCAAGGAATTGGGTGAAAACACTCTCGGTGTTAAATCCCGATTTGGACGAATGTGGATTCCTCGTTATGAAAAATTACATGGAAAGATCATGGATGAGGCTCATAAGACTCGATACTCCATCCATCCCGGTGCTACAAAAATGTATCATGATATGAAGAAAGATTATTGGTGGCCCGGTATGAAGCGCGACGTGGCGGAGTACGTGAGTAAGTGTCTTACTTGTTTGCAAGTGAAGGCGGAGCATCAGAAGTCATACGGGAAGATCCAACCTTTGGATATACCCGACTGGAAGTGGGAGCATATCACCATGGATTTTATTACGAAGCTGCCGCGAACGGCAAGAGGGTATAATGCCATATGGGTGATAGTCGACCGTCTGACGAAGAGTGCTCACTTCTTACCGATCCGTGAAACGTATTCCTCCGAGAGGTTAGCAGATCTGTTCATCAAGGAGATTGTGACTCGTCATGGTGTACCGGTGTCTCTTGTGTCTGACCGTGACCCTCGGTTAACATCCAAGTTCTGGAAGTGATTCCACGACGCGATGGGGACGACGTTACATATCAGTACTGCTTATCATACTCAAACGGATGGTCAATCAGAAAGAACTATTCAAACGCTTGAGGATATGCTTCGGGCATGCGTCATTGACTTTGGAGGAAGTTGGGACGAACACTTACCGTTAGCTGAATTCTCATATAATAACAGTTATCATGCCAGCATTGGTATGCCACCCTATGAGATGCTATACGGTAGAAGGTGTATGACACCCTTATGTTGAGGTGACATCAGTCAGAAGGAGTTAGGAAGCATCGAAGTGATTGAAGCTACGACTGAGAAACTTGAAAAGATCAAAGCCTATATGAAGGCAGCCAAAGATAGGCAGAAGTCGTATGCCGATAAGAAACGTAGACCGATTGAATTCAAGGTGGGTGACAGAGTTATGTTGAAGGTTTCACCTTGGAAGGGTATCATTCGGTTTAGAAAGTGGGGCAAGTTGAGTCCGAGATACATAGGGCCTTTCCGAATCATTGCTCGAGTAAGAGAGGTGGCCTATAGATTGGAGTTGCCCGATGAGTTAGGTGGAATTCATCCGACATTTCATGTATCTCATTGAGAAAGTGCTTAGCTGATGAGGATATGGTGGTACCACTGAAAGACATAGAGGTTGACGAGCGGCTCAATTATGTGGAGCAACCAGTGGCTATCATTGACAGGAAAGAGAAGAGGCTAAGGAATAAAATGGTTCCCTTGGTGCGAGTACAGTGGAAGCATGGAAAGGGATCCGAGTCTACATGGGAATCTGAGGAGGAGATGAGATAGCATTATCCTCAGCTGTTCGAGGAGTGACAGGTTTCGGTGACGAAACCTATATAAGGGGGGTGGACTTGTAACACCTGGAAATTTTATAAGAAGAGAAAAAGTCAAGAAAAGGAAAAAAAGCAAAATAACCCAAGTTGAGGGGTTAAAGTTGTACATGGGACAAAATTGGTATTTAATCCGTTCAAAAGGTAGTTATGGCCCCCATGAACCCAGTACTATTCTTTCCATCGGATTTATAGAGAGAGAAAAAGCAAAGAATTCTCTTCGGTTTTAGACAGAAGAAGAAGAATAGGCTGAATTCAGGTTAGTTTCCTGATTTCAGGGTGTTCTTGGTTGATTTTCAGCTTCGGGTATGTACTTATGTGCTTGTATGTGTGTTTGGTTTTGGTGTTTTAGGTGTTTGAACTCATAAGCATTCGGGTTTGAAGGAAGTCTTACTCTGAAGTTGCAAGTGGTGAGTTCTAGATCCCCGTTTTTACATGTTTTAACTGATTTGGGGCTGGAAATGCATGTTTAAACGTTTTTATAAAATTTGAGTGTGTACCCGTATGTATATGTGTGTGCCCTGTTGTGGGTGGGTGTATGTTCGGGATGATTTATGGTTATGTGCATGTTTTATTTTTGTTTGACGCTTAGTATGCTAGAATCTAGGCTAAAACATGTTAGAAAAGTAGTTGCCCATGCGCCTAAGTGCCCATGCGCCTGAGATCATGCGCCCAAACAGTACCCAAACGGCCAAGGTTCATGCGCACAAATAGTGCCCATACGCCTAGGATTATGCCCAGGAGCCTAAGTATGCCCATGTGCCTAAACCAGGCTCATGCGCCTGCATAGTACTCATGCGCCTAGAAAGTTGTCCAGACGCCTAAGTGTTGGCCATGCGCCCAAATAGTGCCCATGCGCCTGAGTCGCTCATGCGCCTAAGTATTCATGCGCCCGCATAGTGCTCTTGCGCCTGCATAGTGCTCATGCGCCTAGGACTTAGAAAATTTTCTGAAATTTTCTGGAAAGAAGGACTTTTAGGCTATGACTTGAGGTGTTCCCAGGGATGATATGTGATGATTATATGATGATGTTATGCATGTTATGGCCTGTTTTCTTTATGTTCCTATTATGTAATTCTCCGTGGCCTTACGTGGTGTGATTATGTTAATGAACGTAAAGTATTATCTTAACGAAGCGAAAGATCTAAGATAATGAAAGTGGAACATAATGAATGAACGAATGAAAGTCTTACAAGCAAAATGTAAGGAGGTTCACAACTCCTTCAGAGTTGTCAGCTCAACTGTGTGTCATACAGCGTGCGATCTTGGCTGCCCCATGAGGGATTCACACACAGGGGATCAGTCTTGGTGACTTTTCCATACGTGCGAAACAGGGTCCTTGTCACTAAACCCTAGATTAGTTGGCTTCGTGCCCAAGAGGGGGGTTTAGCATATGACAGGACCTACATAGAAGTGAAAGATAATGTAACGTGCGAAATGTACGAACGTGCGATAAGTACGAAAAAGAACGATGCCGGAAGATAATAATGCTATTATCTATGTGTATGTATAATGTGTGATCACGTGCGAAAGTATAAAAATGTTTTTAACGAAGGGAAGATAATATAAATATTTTCATAAAACTAGAACTCACTCAGTAACGCTGACTTTTATGCATTTTCAGTTGACAGGTAAAGGTTGCTGAGGATGGCACGGGGTGAAGCTACTTGGCAAAGATTTTGGTTGTCATCCATTTTGTGTAGCAATGAAACCGGACATTGATTTGTAATGTAATGATGTTGTAAGCAGTAATTGTTAATACATGAAATGGTTTCGTTAAATATTTTCCGCTGCAAATGTTAAATAGATTTTATGTGATTTTGAGGTAATATGTGCGATGATTGTCCAACTGTGAGTGTCCCGGGAACGGGGCCTTACAAGTTGGGACAAATATTTGCCACTAGCAAAGTTCTTTTATAATAATAGTTATCATTCGAGCATTGGAATGCCCCCGTTCGAAATGCTTTATGGTAGAAAGTGTCATACTCCTGTGTGTTGGGGAGAAGTCGGCCAAAGAGAACTTGCTAACAAAGAAGTGGTAGAAGCAACAAAGGAAAAGATTGATCAAATCAGAGCGCATTTGAAAGCAGCTCAAGATCGACAAAAGTTGTATGCTAATAAACGTAGACGACCAATTGAATTTCAAGTGGGAGATTATGTTATGTTGAAAGTCTCTCCATGGAAAGGTGTGATTCGTTTTCGTAAACGTGGCAAGTTAAGTCCACGCTTTATTGGTCCTTTTAAAATTATTGTTCGTGTGGGGCAGGTGGCGTATCGTCTGGAATTACCTGACGAATTAAACGAAATCCATAACACATTTCATGTGTCATATTTACGAAAATGCTTGGCTGATGAAACGACATACGTGCCGTTGAATGAAATTGAAGTAGATGAAAAGCTTAATTACATAGAGCATCCAGTGGCGATTCTTGATCGTAAAGTTAAGCAACTAAGAAATAAAGAGATAAGGCAAGTGAAAGTATAGTGGAAGATGAAATGAGAAATAGAGCATCCACATGGGAAGCCGAAGATGAAATGAGAAAGTATTATCCTAAATTATTCGAGGTATAAAAAGGTTTCGAGAATGAAACCTAAATAAGTGGAGGAGAGTTGTAACATCCTGTTTTGGGGATGACAATAAAATATATAAAGTTTATGTTTTAAATATTGTTTAAAAAAAGTAACGGGTAAAGCCGTTAATTAGAATATGATGTGTCTAAACGAACATTAAATTAATTAACATAAAACAAAAAAAAAAAATATAATAGTAAAAGTATGTATAAAACCTTATTTTTGAAATATGTAGGTCGACAAATTTTTATGTATAAAAAAAAGAATGTGGATAAACTTGAAAATGGAAGTTTTTATATTACTGTAAGTATATTATAGTCAAGTATATATATGTGTATATATCCTTCACACCAAAAGCAGGATTCATCATATACGTGGCAAAATTTAAGCTACTTTTTATATTTAATAAATAGTAACAATATTATAATACAAGAGTTGTGTTGACATTAAATCAAAGCTAAGGGTTAGAAATTGAAGTTTGACAAACTTCATGATGAAAATTTGTCTGTATGTGACTTTATGATACAATTTAACATAAATTGATAATTAAATATTATGAAACCTTCACAATGAAAATTTTGAAAGTCGGTTGAAAAAATAGTATATACATCCTCTCTATGTTTGTTTGTTCGAGATCTTTGGTAATAAATAAAACACATACGTTGAAAGGAATAACAGAGAAAGAAGGAAGGCTTGTCAAGGGTTAGAATTAAGTTACGCGAAGAGTGATAAATTCGAAATATTTTCATAACGGGTAAAGAGGTAAGTACACTGACCCGTAACTAAATTATGGTTCATGTTCAATTACATGTTATATGTTTTATGTATTATATGTTTGTATGGATTATGTGGAGATGAAACATGTTCATATACATGCGATATGTGTTTATTTATTTTAATAAACATGATTATTATAAGAGATGGTTTATAAGATTACGGGTTCAAGTATGTGTATTGATAGTTTAAAAAGGGGAGTTAAATATATGTAAAGATTTCGGGTGTTGAAATCCCAAGGGGTTCGGGTGTTGAACTTCACATATATATAAAAAGGGGAGTTAAATATATGTAAGGATTTTGGGTGTTGAAATCCCAAGGGGTTCGGCTGTTGAACTCCACATATATAAAGAGAGGAGTTAATAATCCTCAAGGGTTAAAAATAAACCCACAAGGAATTCGGGTGTTGAATTCCCACAGAGTAATGAGGATTAAAATTTAAAATATTTTGGGTATTAAATCCCGAAAAAAAATGTTTTGAAATAAAGAGGTGTACTTACTTAGCGAAAGCTAATAAAAATATGTTTTAAATGTTTTCAGAAAAAGCACCTATAGATGGTTAAAGCTTCGCGAACGTGATTGGACTGACAAAGGAACCCTACTCTCGTTTAATATTTAATACAATAAATATTGTATTAAAAGTTTGTAAAACGTTTATGTTTCTTTGTAATACTTTTATAGTTATTAAAAAATGACATGTCACTGCGAGTGATAAGTTTTGATGTAAACTGGGACCTAACTATTATATAAATTGTGAAAGTGTTTTATAAAAATAAAAAAAAAATCTGATGTGTTTCACTACTACTTCACCCACTACTGAGCCTTCCACCTTTTCTCAGGCTCAGCATCATTCTGTTTGGTGGGATGCTATGCGCACTGAGATTAATGCGCTGCATTCTAATCAAACATGGACTTTAGTTCCTCCTCCTCTCTCAGCCAACATTGTTGGCTGTAAGTGGGTTTATCGGATTAAGCATAATCCTGATGGTTCTGTCAGTCGCTATAAAGCCCGGCTTGTTGCCAAGGGTTTTCATCAGACGGAAGGGATTGATTTCACTGAAACCTTTAGCCCTGTGGTTAAACCTACCACCATTCGTACTGTTTTGTCTGTTGCTTTTTCTCGTGGTTTGACTATTCGTTAGGTTGATGTCAACAATGCTTTTCTTCATGGTGACTTATCTGAGACTGTTTATATGACTTAGCCACCTGGCTTTGTTGATTCATCTAGACCACATCATGTTTGTCTTTTACAGAAGGCTGTCTATGGTCTGAAGCAGGCACCTCGGGCTTGGTTTTCCAAGCTTTCTTCAGCTCTTATTTCCAGTGGATTCTCTCAGTGCATCTCTGATTCTTTGTTGTTTGTTTATTAGCATGGTGATCACACATGTTATATCTTGGTCTATGTTGATGATATTATTATCACCGGGAGTTCCTCTGTGTTTGTTGCTGACTTGATTGCTAGTCTACATTCTTAGTTTGCTCTCAAAGATTTAGGCACATTGTCCAACTTCTTGGGTATTCAGACCACCTTTACTGATGAGTGCTTACACTTGTCTCAGCAGCGCTACTTGTTGGATCTGTTACAGCGCACTGGTTTGTCTCGGTGTCGTCCACCGGCTACACTAGTTGCTTCTAGTAAGCAGCTTTCTCGCCATTCTGGACTGCCTCTGATTGATCCGACACTTTATCGGAGTACTATTGGTGCCTTACAATATTTGGTTCTGACTAGACCAGAGATTGCCTATGCGGTTAGTAAGGTGTCACAGTTTTTACAGGCTCCTACTGATCGTCATTGGATTGTTGTTAAACACATTCTGCGTTATCTGCGGGGTATAGTTTCTTATGGATTGACTATTCATCGCTCTACTTCTTATGATATTCATGCCTATTCAGATGCAGACTGGGCTGGTTGCCCTGATGACAGGCGTTCTACTACTGGTTTTTGTGTATTTCTTGGACCCAACCTCATTAGTTGGAGTTCCAAGAAACAACATACAGTTGCTCGATCTAGTACTGAGGCCGCGTATCGTGCTCTTGCACACACAGCTGCTGAGGTTCGTTGGGTTATGTCTTTGTTGCGTGAACTACGACTTTCCCAGTCTCATACACCTTTTCTTTGGTGTGATAATATTGGTGCTACTTATCTTGCTGTCAACCCAGTATTTCATCAACGCACCAAGCATATTGAAATTGACTTGCACTTCATTCGTGATATGGTTTTATCTCACACCCTTTGTGTTCGCTATGTTTCTACTAGATCTCAATTGGCGGATGTGTTAACCAAGGGATTACCACTATCACACTTTGAAGCCTTGCGATCCGAAGATAATGAAAATATGATTTGTTTTTTCGTCAAGCTTATGCTAAATGTGATTTTAAATAATGTGTGTGTTGGTGAAATTTTTATTTGATTGATATCATAGAAATTGATGATTTCATTGATAGAACGTTATTGGAATGGAAGGAGCACAATTATGAATAGGGCTGCAAACGAATCAAACAAATACGAACATGGCACTGTTCGTGTTTGTTAATTAAGAAATAAACTTGTTCATAAACTGTTCACGAACACTTACCGAACATGATTTCTTGTTCGTGTTCGTTTATTAAGGAAAAGAACATGTTTATTAACTGTTCACGGACACTTATCAAACGCAAACGAACAAAATCAAAACCGAACGAATACAAACAAATGTTAATGAACATAATGAACACAAATAAGTTTATAAACACAAACAAAATACAAATAATCGTATATTTATTTTAGAATAAAATGTGCATTTTCATCACAAATATTACACAAAATCTACTAATAATAAACAAGTAAGTAACATAAATATAAAAAATACTTGATATAATTGTCATAAATATATATAACATAAAAATTAAAAACATAAACGAACACATAAACAAATACATTATCGAACGGACATTATCGAACATAAACGAACACGTTATCGAATGTTCACGAACATTAGTGAACAAACGCGACTTGTGTTCATGTTCGTTCGTTAAACTAAACGAATAAAATTTTTTTGTTCGTGTTCGTTTATTTACTAAACAAACGAACATAAACAAACTTCTCGCCGAATAGTTCACGAACTGTTTGCTGAACGTTCAGTTCATTTGCAGCCCTAATTATGAAGCATTTAAATTATTTACCTTTTAAAGGTTGATTGTTAATGTGTTTGATTTATGGCTATTCAAAGCGCTCGCAGTTCAATTCTCGCTCGACAATCGTTTGGAATTTGCTTAAAAAATGCTCGTTCGAACTGATCGGCTAGGATCGGTTTGTAAACGAGCCAATTGTCTCGGATCGGTTTCTAAGCCGATCCGAATCGATGGCTCAGATCAGTTTGTAAACGAGCCAAGCACAAGCAAAGGTTTGCTCGGCTCGGTTCGGAGCCAATTATATTTTATTCTATATATATATATATATGTAATTTATACATAGCACTCTAGTAGTTTGGCCCACTATATACAAATAAATATTTTTATTTACACATATTAGATCAATCAATCTGATAAAAAATTTAATGCTAAGCATAAAAGTGAATCCCTAATCAGCTACAAGAAAATTTTTTACTCCGATCTTACTTTTATTCAATCATCTCCCACTCTCATGTATCATTTTCTACAATATGCTAACCGCTTCATCGGCTACAATCTTACACTTATCGCCAACCACAACATATTGTCATTCATGAAAATGTTATGTTATAAATTATAATTGCTTTTTAAGTTGTTAAAACCTAAAACCCAATGTTGTTATCATCTCTCATTGCAATATAAATCATATGACACACTAAATAGTTGAGTTGTACAAATTGTTTGCCGTTCGTTTGCACTCGCTCGATGCTCGATCGAAAAATTAACGCTCGAAAATTCTCGTTCGATTTTTTGCTCGGTTGTAAACGAGGCGATCGGCTCGGTTCGGTTTGGAAACGTGCCCAGCACGAGCAAAAGTCTGCTCGATTTAGCTCGGCTCGGCTCGGCTCGTGAACAACCCTACTTTGATGTCATTTAAAGATATCGTCATATTGCAGCTGATATGGTTAATCAAGTCTCATTAACGGGTTTTTTATTTCGTGTTATTTGTGAAGTCAAGGATTAAAAACCAACTTTCTGTGTCTTTGTTTGTAGTTTATAAATGCGTATAGTGCTTTTATTATTTCATTTGTAGCATATATATATTAAAAAACCTACATTATTTGGTCGAAAATTAACACTACTGACGGAAAAAAAAAAAAAAAAAAAAAGGAGGCTATTGTAGTTGTTTAAGTATTTGTAGTTTGTACTTGACTACTTAGTATTTAGCTATTCACTTATTACATTACTAGAGTATAACCACGTGTATTATACGGGTTGAATAAAAAAATATTTAAACTTTATTAATGAAGAGTTAGAAACTGTAAAAGTTATTTTGATATAAGATATAACTTAAATCACGTATAAGTAATAACTTTGATTAATCGATAAGACATTTTTATTATTTCTAAAACTTTCGTTTTAAAAAATTAGTGCTTTGACAAAAATTCAATTTTTATCAATATTTCGTTGTTTAAAAACTCCGGGTTTGTTTTGTAAATTTTTTTTATATAAAACTTTTATTTTATAAAAAGAATGATTTTAAAATATTTCATTACTTAAAAAAGTTTCATTGTTTTAGAAAAAATCATATTTTTTGAAAATTTTGTTTTTGAAAAAGTGTATTGTTTAAGCAAAATACTTAGTTTTTATTAGTGAAAAATGTCTTTTTAATATTGTTGATTAAGGAAAAACTTAGATTTATAATATAGAGAGAGAAAGAGAAATATTTGAAAATTAGTTATTTGTTTTTCAAAATAAAATAAATAGTTTAGGCGGGAAAATAAATAGGAGAGTGAACGTGAGAGTGACATGTGTCAAAAATTGTAAAGAATTATTAGTATAGATGAGAGTTAAAGTTGAATAGGCTGTGACAATTTCAGCCCCTTCGTATGAATGGATCGAATGGATTATATTTGTTTTAAACGATCAAATAAAAGATAACTAAAAGGGAAATTGTTGATATGGGTCAAGCTGGTCATATCGGATGAGACTCCTACATAATATATACAATATCATATATCGTAATTTGTGATGCTGGGAAAATAAAAAAAAAAAATCTAACATGACGCTGGTAATTACGATAAGAACTAAAACTTTTTGTTGAAGATCAGTGTTTAAATTCCATAATGAAATAGAGTAGTAATTTGTGTACTTTATAAGTAGGGATAAATGGTTATGTGAGTCGTAGGATTGTAAAAAAAACCAAGCCGAGACAGGAGTGGGCTTGGGTTTGGCTCGTTTAAAAATCGAGCCTAGCCGAGTCAGCTCGTTTATCTTATTGAGCCTAAAATATGAGCTCGGGTTCAGCTTGTTTATAAACGAGTCGATCTGAGCCGGCTCGAGAGCCAACTTGTTTATTTAAATAATAATGATTTTGTTTATTTTACAAATATTTATATATAAAAACTAAAATAAAATACTTTTTTATATCCATTTGTCTTAACTCATTAAAACAGTGATATGAAATTGATGTTTCATGAACTATAAGCATTTCTATATTTTTAAACTTATATTTTTTATTCGAAATATCAAATTGATCATATGTTTATGATTTGTTTAAATAATATAACATAATTTACCTTATACATTAAAATAAATATATACATATATATATATATAATTTAGTCTTTAGTTTAAACAAGCTAACAAGACAAACGAGCAACCAGCCCAGCTAACTTGGCTCAGGTTGGCTTGTTTACAAATCAAGCCAAACAAGCTCGACTCGTTCACAAATCTTGCCGATTTCAAACGAATTATTTTCGAACGAGTTACGAGTCATAAAATTCTTTAACAATTAACTTTAACAAGCCGTCATTCAAAAAAATTCTATGAATTTATTTTTTATATTCCCAAATTAGTTTCCGAGTTTAATTAAATATACAATACACTAAAATCAATAAATCAATTATTCTATTATATTATATCCATCCTTTAATTATTTATATGTTACCAGAAAGAGTAAATTAAAATTAAAATATTAAAATATTTAGATCAACCACGGACCCTACACGTGTTTAACAAAACAAAGACAAAAGACCACCACCCTCTCCACCCCTCCCTCCTTCCATCAACCTTCCTCCTCCACCATCAATCCACCATCCCCCACCCCCCCTACACTTGCACCTGTTCACACACACACACATACATACATATAACTATATATATAACCTTTAGATATATCAATCACTTAAATACTTATAAGCCATAACAACTTACTCACAACTTACAACTTGCAACTACTAACAAAAACCAAAAACTCTCAATGGATAACAATCCGGTTGAATCATCTTCAGCTTCTGACAGCAGCAGCAGCAGCACTGACAGTGCCATCAGTGTTGCTGCTGTATCGCCAGAAGCTGAACTGCTGCTCGCTTCTGAGAATCCAAAGAAGCGAGCCGGAAGGAAGAAGTTCAAGGAGACAAGACACCCGGTGTACCGGGGAGTAAGGAGAAGAAACTCCAACAAGTGGGTTTGCGAGGTGCGCGAACCGAATAAGAAGTCGCGAGTGTGGCTCGGGACGTACCCGACCGCTGAAATGGCGGCTCGGGCACACGACGTGGCGGTTTTGGCCATGAGAGGGCGGTCAGCGTGTTTGAACTTTGCTGACTCCGTGTGGCGGTTGCCCGTGCCAGAGTCTAGCAGTGTGAGGGATATTCAGAAGGCGGCAGCCGAGGCGGCAGAGGCGTTTCGAGAGGCTGAGGAGGCGGCGGCCGAGGTAGTGGAAACCAATGAGTTGCCGGAGGTTGAGGTGTATGTTGATGAAGAGGAGATATTTGGGATGCAGGGGTTAATTGCCAGCATGGCAGAAGGGCTGATGGTGGCGCCACCTCAGATGGTGGGGTATGCTAATTTTGTGGATAATGTGGATATATGTGTTGACTGGTCTTTGTGGAATTTTTAGTCTTTTTAGGGGGTTTTTTCTTTTCTAATTTATTTATTATTATTATTTTTTTTGTGTTGACTGGATAATGTAAGATTTATTGTTTTGTTTTTTGGGTCATGGTGTTGGCTTAAACATTTTGTACACAAGCCAAGGAAGCACTCATGTACATATATCGTTATGATTAACATAACTAATTATAAAATTATTTCATTAATTTTATCTTTGTTAAAAGATGTGCCGTGTGTTATATGGTGAGTATTATAAGAAATTAACTTAGGGGGCGTTTGGTTGGAAGGAATGGAATGAAATGAAATGTAATGTAATTGAGAAACTAATATAATTTTCAAGTAAAATTGTGTTTGAGTGATCAATTAAAAGTAAACCCAAGGGAATGTTTCACCTCAAATTCCCTTGGTTGTGGGATTTCAAAATCCTTTCACCTAGAGAGTGAATTTGAAATCCCGCAACCAAGGGAATTTGAGGTGAAACATTTCTTTGGGTTTTACATTTCATTACCCACTTAAACATAATTTTGTTTGAAAATTATACTAGTTTCTCAATTATCTTATTAGCATTAAGAAGTATTTTAACCTCATTTTGTTATGTTTAAATACTTAAATTTGTAAACAATTTACGGAAAATTTTCATGAGCCCTAATATAACATATTAATAAAGTTTGTTAACTTGTGTAGAAAGCATGCACTTAGAATGGATAGGGCGGAGCAAGTAGGCGGTCAGTATCGACCGCTAGCAGCAGGAAAACAATTACCACCCTTTAGGTACCTAATTGGTGTCGAAGTCTATCAAAAATAAATAGTTTATGTGCTTATAGTTATAATTAACAATGACCAGTTAAGGTAAACATGATGTCGAATCATGAAACATTTAGTATTAGATTTGAACTTAAATTGACTTGAAAACATGAAGTTAAAATCTAATTGAATTGGCTGTTAATGATACTAGTTGGAAAACTTATAATTAAAAATTTGTTGTTACTTTCATTAAAAAGAAAGTCACTTTCTACTTTGAAAGTCTAATATCATCAACTTGCAAGGGTTGTTCTAATCAACCAAAGGATCACACATCAATGCCTCCCAAACTTAGTTTTTTTACACCTTGAAAAGGGATTGTAATAGAATCATAATTAGCATACCATCCTATTAAATTTATTTGAATCAAGGGAGTATAAGTATATAAATTTTGTGATTGCCAATATTTTGATCACAATTGATTAGCCATCCATTTTGTGATCTTATTGAAGTATATCTTATTATATATATACATTAAAAGGAAATGTCGGTTTCTGAGGAGGAGGAGGTACTGTAGCTTGTAGCTAACAGTACCTCCTCTTAAACACATGGTACAACATCACTTCCTTTGTTTTTTTTGGCTGCCATCGCCGGAGCCACCACCGGAGTCGTCAACCTACTGTTCTTTCACTTGTGTTGCTAACGCCACCACCACCGCTAGATGCCTAGATCTAAGTCTTCAATGAAAGTCTGAAAACGAGACCCACATCTTCACTTACACACCTGGCGGTGACGGTGGCGATAGCGATGTAGCACATGGTACAACATCACTTCCTTTCCTTTCCTTTTTTTGGCTGCCACCGCCGGAGCCACCTCCGAGTCTGTCAACCTACTGTTACAGAGGGAGATGGAGGGTATGAGAAGAAGATGAAGATTATGTTTTGAAAGAAAAATTGGATTTCAAAGTAGAAATAAATTGGTCAAAATTTATTTTTCAGATCCATAAATATCTCAGAAGTCAGATTTTAAATTTTACATTTTCTTTTTTATTTTAAACCAATTATATGTTAAATATTATATAATATATTATATAATAATAATTGTCTTTCCTATCAAAAGAACCTGCAATAAATAACAATTAGTTGTAATGGAATGGTATACGTTTCCACGTGAATTTTGTTTGGTGATGCGTTAGATCAAATATATTATTTCATTCGATGGTAAAATTAAGTGGCTTTAAGCTTTGATGTAAGTTGAGCTCGGAAACAATACCGAACGGTTGTAATGTATACTTTATCACACTATATACGGCGCTAAACGTTTTGAGTTATTCAACGTTTCAACATAAAATTTATTTGCAAAAAGTCGAGTCAAATACAATAAATTTCATTTAACGTCATAAATTCGAGTTGCACCACATTTTGACATAATTTTAATTTGAAAATGAATTGATTCAATTTTAATATATATTTTATTATATCGCGTTTAATTCCGCCGCAACGCGCGGCGGATAAAAAACTAGTTCTTATTATAATTGATAAATGGGAGTGTTGCTGCCCAATCCAGTATTTCAAAGCATTACACTAACCCATATGGCTAGAAATATGATACCAAGGTATTCTCTCAACCATGATAGGTTTACTCAAACTTTCATTTAGCTATCTTATTGAAATAAAGATAATTATGATTAGGGTTGTTTACGAGTCGAGTCGAGCCGAACCAAGCAGACCTTTGCTCGTGTTAGGCTCGTTTGCAAACCGAACCGCGCCAATCGGCTCGTTACAATTGAGCGGAAAATTGAATGAACATTTTTCGACCGTAAATTTTTCTTTCGAGCGTCAAGCGAGCGCAAACAAGAGACGAACAATTTGTACAACTCAACTAACTAGTGTGTCATTCGATTTATATTGCAATGAGAGACAGTGACAATGTTGGGTTTTAGGTTTTAATTACCTAAAAAGCAATTGTATTTCATAGCATAACATTTTCATGAATAACAATATGTTGTAGCTAACGATGAGGCTAATGTTGTAGCCGAAGAAGCGATGATATTGTAGAAAACGAAACGTGAGAGCGGGAAATAATCGACTAATAGTAAGAGCAGGGTCAAATTTTTTATAGCGACTTAGGATTTCACTTTAATGCTTAGTATTAGTTTTTTTATTCGGTTGATTGATATAATATGTATAAATATAATTGCATATTTGTATATAGTAAGCAAAATAATTGTATAAACTATATATTAAAAATAATTCAAGCCAAACCAAGCTGAGTGGACCTTTGCTCGTGCTTGGCTCGTTTATAAATGATTTGAACCTATCAGCTCGTTTACAACCGAGCAAAAGTTCGATCGAGCCTTTTTTGAGCAAATTCCGAACGAGCATCGGGCGAGCGACGAGCGCTTTGAACAATTGTAATTGTGATAAACGACCATTAATCCTTATCATGAACTTCATTCGTTTCAACCCCTCCGCTCTTCGAGGACGATGCCTCTCTTTTCCTTTGTTTTCTGCCATGCATTTATCACTACAAGGCAAGGCAAAATCCACAACATTTGTTCTGTATCCGATCATAACTTGTTGATGGCACTCATAAATCTTAACGGTGCAAAATATCGAAATCCGAAATATCTGAAAATCCGAACCCGAATTATTCGGATATCTGTAAATTTTGGTTTCGAATTTCGGATAGTGTTTTTAAAAATAATCAAATATCTGAATTATCCAAAAAAATTTTGTGAAAACTATCAAATAATAAATATTAATTAGAAATTTCAAATACTTTTTTAGAAAATTTGGAAATTTAAAAAACTAATATAAACTATTAGTTAATACATATTTTTTTAGAATTTTGATATTCGTTCAGATATCCGAATCCAAATTCTTATACTGAAAATCTGAAATTACTATCCGAAATTTTTGAATATCCGAAAATCCGGATATTTGATTTTTAACACCTTTAATAAATTTTAGTTCTAACAAAGATTTAACTTTAATTTATACAAAAGATGAGCATAATAACAAAATTTGACAAAAGATCTTCTTATGGCCAATTAATAACAAAATTTTTACTACCGTAAACTTCGGTTAAACTATTACGAGCATAATAATTCTCATAAATCTTCCAAAGTCTTTAACTAACATTAAACAATCCATTCTTAAATATGATCATTCAAACATAACAAGAATGGCAGGGGCGGCCTTGAGGGGGCCAGGTGAGCGTCCACACAAGGCTTGATCTGGAGCGGTGAAATGCGTAGAGATTAGAAATTAAGAACACCAACGGCGAAAACACTCGGCTGGACCGACACTAACAATGAGCGATGAAAGCTAGGGGAGCGAATGGGATTAGATACCCCAGGAGTCCTAGCCGTAAACGATGGATACTAGGCGCTGTGCGTATCCCGCCCTGGGAGTACGTTTGCAAGAATGAAACTCAAAGGAATTGTCGGGGGCCCACATAAGCGGTGGAGCATGTGGTTTAATTCGATGCAAAGTGAAGAACCTTACCAGGGCTTGACATGCCGCGAATCCTCTTGAAAGAGAAGGGTGCCTTCGGGAACGAGGACACAGGTCGTGCATGGCTGCCGTCAGCTCGTGCCGTAAGGTGTTGGGTTAAGTCCCGTAATGAGCACAACCCTCGTGTTTATTAACATCACTGAGTTTGGAACCCTGAACAAACTGCCGGTGATAAGCTGGAGGAAGGTGAGGATGACATCAAGTCATCATGCCCCTTATGCCCTGGGCGACACACGTGTTACGTTGGCCGGGACAAAGGGTCGCGATCCGCACAGGGTGAGCTAACTCCAAAAACCCATCCTCCACAAGGGCCTGAAATTTATAAAATTTTATATTATATGTTTTAACAAAAAACTATAAACTATTAATAAACTCTAGCACATCCAATAATATTTTTTTATATACAAGTTATTTGATTTATATATTTTTTTTATATCATATTATAGAGGCCTATTTTTTGTTCTCGTCCCAAGCTCAAAGTCTCGTGGGAATTCTCAAGACTAGCCTTAAACAATGGAATGTACAAACACTACCTTCAAAACTACGTGAGAATGGGGAAAATCTTACCTTTGTGTTGAATGATAATGAAAACTTGTGAACTTAGAAGAAAACCACAAAAATCTCAAAGTTTCCTTGGCTGATTTGCTTTGGAATCTTTAAAACCTAATTGGCGGGTTTTGTTACCCTCGAAAATAAAGTAACTTAGATATAAGATTTGTAACCTTTGATTAACAATTGCGTAAGTTGCTAGTGGGGGAAATTAGGGTTTGTGAGTGGCTTTAAAGAGAGAAAGAAGAAGATGAAAAAGTTGTGTGAACATGGGTAAGAGGACATATTTTTAGTAACTAAGAGTGGACTTCTGGTAAGAAAAAGCTTGGAAATGGGACAACCCGCACAAAATACCCACCCGAAGTAGTGTAAGGCGACACTGACATAGCGTACGCCAGCTTAAAAGACTGTTGATGTTTGCTTTAGCATAAAGGGTGATGTAAAGCGGAGCAGGGTAACACATACCATATTAACCAACATACCATATGATCGGGTTGGCGTTGTTGGTTTTTCAAACCACAAAATATATTTTTCAACTTAAAGAACATAAAATAATAATAAATACCCCAACCAAATGAAACTATTTTATTTTTATTAATTAATCATATTTTACAATTTTATTGTTAGAAATGGTGACAAACCAAACCGCCCCCCTCCCCATCCTTAGATTAAGCATTTTCCCTTATGCTCAATCGAGTCCAAAAAGGACACCTGTTGCCATAATATACCATTAACCTCGATCTCCCTAACTTAAGATAAGCTAAAGTGATGAATAGCTTTATAAGTGTGATGGGATCAATCTAAGATACGAATGCAACATACAACAAAAACCAAAGACAAAAGAAAAAAAACACGAAATACACAATGGTTGCCTCGTTACCATTATGGATTGTAAGTTGGTGAATCTACCAAGAAATTCACATCCACATGTGCTCCAAAAATATCCAGATTGTTAAGATAAGCATTTGATCGTTTCATGTAACTAAGAAATACATACAAACATTCGCTCTGATTTGGTGGAGTATATTTACACATGCATACCCATCGTAAATGACTGCTTATATTTTCATCATTAGTAATATTGGATCAGATCTCGTGGAACGTATCGAAAACACACACATACACAGCTTGGACGACTAGTTGTATTTTTTATTTTTATTTAGTCTTGTATTCTTTAATTAATATAATAATATTTTATAATTTTTTAGAAAGCACTCTCTATTTATTTTGCATTATTATATTTGTTACTCAATTATATATAATTAAATTATTTAATTTAAAAAAGATTTGGGTGACTAAAAATGGTCTCCCTTATCTTAGGGTGAAGAAAAATGAAAAAAATTAAAAAATAAAAAATAAGATAATGAGTTTGTGGTAAGATAGAATTCCCTCCCTTTAGAAAAAATTAACTAAAATAATAACTTATTTAACATAAAGTTATTCATGTATTTTCACAATTTTAAAAGATAATAAAGTAATTAATTTAAATTTTCTGATATGTACATGAACTTTAAACAACTTAAAAGATTTCAATACCCTAACTTTGTTTAAAAACACCTTACGTGTATTTTTAACAAGTGTAGAAAATAGTCAAAATACATAATAGTGAAATTAAGTTAAAATATATTCACGAAATATTTTGTCTTTTCTATGATATTTTATCTCTACACTTTTTCGTAGCATCCTAATCAAAGTCAACCACAAAGTTGAATAAGAATATTCCAGTCACTTTATACAACTTCAAAAACAAATATTATATATTTGTCATAAACAATAAACAATAATAATATTGTAGGATAAATGTGAAACAAGTAAACGGTGAATATAAAACATGGGTACAAGGAAGACTAGATCGAACCGGCCAAATCTAGGGGCGGTCGAAGTGGGACCCACGGTTGATTAAAACATGCGTTTAGTTGGCAGTTAATGGTGTCAAGTGGCGGTTGATCCGATGTTATGTTAACGGTCAGTGTTGTTTCCGCGTATTGTCAGTAGCAAGTGGTGGTTGCTACTTGCATGTTAGATTTCATGACGTCATTTTGAAAAGTCTTGTTTTGTCTTCATATGGAAGAGACTTGATGTTTTCTACCCAATTTGTGTTGTTAATGTTTTTAGTCTTGTCATGATGCATTACTATTACGAAGATCCGATCGGCGGTTGAAGGGTCAAGGCGATTGTTTATGATTATGAGGTCGTCTCTGTGACGGGATAAGTGGAAGAAAGAGGTCGTTCGTGATCTGATGGGAAGAAAGAAAAACTAGTTGGAAGGTTGTAAAAGTGAGAGACGTTAGGAAAAACCTATTTGGAATGGTGAGTATTGTAAGAACATATGGAGTGGGAATGGGGAATGTAAAAGTGAGAAACGTTGGGAAAAACCTATTCACCGGAATTCACCGTTACCTATGAGTGTTCAAAGTCGGATGTCCGAAATTTCTGAAATAACGTTTGTTAATACAATAGATTTTCTTTATAAAATATAATAGTATAATAATACTTTTATGTAATTTTAAAAATGCTAAAATTGAGTTTAAAATGTATGGGGGGTGCCTAGGGTCAAATCCGAGTCCCTTCTGCATTGTGAATAGGCTTTAACCGGCTGGGCTAGTGCCCATATGTGTTTTGAATCCATAAAGAATGTTTAAAAGTATTAATTAAACAAAACCCAAATTGCACAAACCCTACATTTCGATTGTGATTCAATTTACTACAAAATTGATGCTGATGATTAGATTAATCAAAGGGCTTTTTATATTCATGTGATTAAGAGCCTACTATTGTAATCAATTATCTGATTCAATGAAGAATTGATGATAAACAAAGAGGATAATCCAACTATGATGATTTCGAATATGGGAAAATGAGGATGATTTGATCAAATTGTGGTCGAGTGTTGCTTCCACCGATGATAAGGAAGAATAAGCCTCGATCAATTGTTGTTTAAAGTGCTTGGAAGATTGATGTTGACAAGTCGCAGGTTTAAGATGAAAATGGGGATCGATTGCAACGTGTGTGTGTGTGTGTGTGTGTGTTTAGATTGGAATTAAGAGCTTAAGGATTTTAGGATAATCTATCAGATGGTTTCCCCTCAATTATATATGTACAATTGGAGCTGTTAAAGGTTGAACGACTTGATAGATTGAATCTGGTTTTCAACTCGACTTATGAATGATTTGCATGATTATTGACTCAATTGAAAAGCTTATTAAGTTTAAAATGATCACAATTACGTTTCTTGTCATTCTATTTAATCACTTGATCTATTATGAGAGTATTTTGGTTTGATTTTGTATGAGAATCTTTGATTTCAATTGTTTACACTAAAACAGATGGTTAACTCGAATTAGTGGGGGTTACAGGTTCAAACCCTAGCTGTCAAGGAGGGGGAAATGTTTAATTGTGTTGATTCTATCGATTTTAGGGGGTTTTGGGGCCGTCGCAGCTCGGCCGGAGAGCTGCTTGAATAGGGCTCGACGGGGGTGGGGGGTTTGGGTTGTTTGAAATGGAATTTTACACTTAGGTCCTTGTACTTTTAAGGCTTGTTATTTTACGAATAAATTTTTAATTAACTTTTAAAAAATTACATTTCACACCCCAAACTTTATAAAACCCTTATTAATAAATTAATATATTCATAAAACTTTATAAATTTTATAAATCTTGTAATAAGCCTTGTAACTTAATTATTTGTTTTAATTTAATAATTAAAACTCATAAATAGCAATTAAAACTTTATAACATTATAAAAATTTATTTTATAAATTATAAATTTATTATAAATTTGTTAGATGGTTTAATAAGTGAAAAGTAAATGATAGAATTCATAAAATTGCATTTGAATCGTCAAAATAGATAAAAATAATTTAATAATGAATTTTTTATTGTATGAAAAATCAAGATGGGTTCGGATTTACAAAATCAAAATAGGGCAAATGTTACAACTATTTTTAAGTAAGTTCGAAAAACACTTTTCACTTAAAAGTCTTTCATCTAATGGAGAGACATAGCTTTCTTGTATCATAGGACTTAGCTCATCTCATATTGCTTTATGAATTTTACTACCTGATATTTTAAAGCTTTTGTTCAGGTTTAGTTTGGGGTTAAGATCCTTTATTGAAAAACAGTCTTATGATATGAATCAACTAATTTTATCTAACAAATTGAAACTACTTCACATTGTTGATTTTATCTTATCTCATAAAATCTGTAAGGTAGGGATTATATGACAAAACAATTTTCTTATCTTGAATCAATTAAGTTTGTGGGTATCATTTTATCTCATATAATGATTCCAAGTCATTTTAATAAGATTTTGTGTTTTAGTTCATGTGTGTATCCTTTTAGTTTGATATCTAATTAATTTTTTGTAATTCATCACATCTTATATATATTTTGAATTTGCAATTCAACTTGGCAAATATATATCACATGTCATACTTATCATAATAAGTTCAAGAAAAAATTACACAACTCATCCATGTGGTTTAATCATATTACAATTTTAATCACCAGATTTTAAAAATCACAAATTTAATTCAAACATTTATAACATGGTTGCAACTTTAGTCTCAACCGTTAATGTCGGTTAGTTTTTAACCAACTTGGGATTAGAGTTACAATATGATAAACCACGTGTATTATTTAAGCAATTTCTCCAAAAGTAAAAAAAGTAAACATTTATAAAATCAAATAAAAGCTTTGGTTTTATCTGAAAATCGAATTTTTGGTTTTTGGTTTTTAACTTTATTTTGGGTTTTAACATGTTATTTGATTTTATAAACTTTTATTTGATAATTTTAATTTTTCTTAATCAGCATAATTAAATATCTAGTTCATGGTATGATGTGCTTTACAAGAAAAAGTCCCTACGCTCGTTGTGGTAAAGCAAAACAATGACCAATTAGAAACAACAAAACACCTCTCTATTCACTGCTCTATTTCAAACATGATTCGGGAGTTCGTTAGAAGGTGGCGTAGTCGTGCAGATGCAAGAGTGTCGATATTAACTTCATTCATAATTTACTAGATTGGCCTTCGAACATTTTGAAAATATTCGATCTATTAGCAATAGTATGCTCTTCAATATGGCATTTATGAAAAAGAATGAAGCATATTTCAAAGGCAAGCTAGGCTTCGCAACCTGAAACTTTGAAAGCCATATTTGATGACCTCATAACAACTGCTTTTTTTTTTTTTTTTATCAAACATAGGGGCGAATTTACTTTTTTGATTGGTGTAAGAGCATTCACACTAGCTTTTTGTAACCTCATCCTCATATTTACACTAAAAACATTACTTTTTTACTATCTCTTTCAATTAAATAATACTTTTTAATATTTTTTTCATTATTTTTTCTCTTTCCTTCACTCACAACAACTTTTAAAAATATTAAAAAATTTATGGGGGTTGTACCGTGTTTCCCTAAATATGGGGAATCACGATACAATCCCCATAAATATTTCCCCTCCTTCACTCACAACCACTAACAACCATCCCTCATAATATAGGACACACACTTACATCAAAATGAGAATCCTACTGTGAATGCTCTAAGTGGTATAAATTTATTTAAACTTGCTTTTGATGTTTTTGTACTCTTTACTAGTTTCTTGCCAGTGGTTTAATCTATATATACTTGTTTTTTTTTTTTTTCGAGTATAATTAAATAACTTGCGTAATTATATATTTTCTTTTTAATTATGACGTTCGTGAAATTACTCAGTTTTTCAATTACCCATGTTATTTCCAGGTGAATTCGTACACATTCTACGCTTTAGTGCTTTTTAATGCTTTGCATAATATCCTGCCGCTGCTAATGGGAACGGGCAATTAAAAAACCTACATCGTGGTGTTACTAGGACCCTGGGTAATGCTTTTTTTTAATCCAACACGACGTGTTTAACAATAAAAAACAGATCGAACATATTGTAACACCAAAAAGTAATAATATTATTATAATCCCAACCGCATCATCTCACCAGATCATGATACAACGAATCATTGACATCCTCCGCTTGTATAAATTTATTTTTAATTGTATGTTCATATTGACGTCCTTTTCTCCGTCACGCACCTTAAAATATTATTTTTCTTTTTGTCATTCGGCGAAAAAGAAATGAGTGTCCTGTTTGAGGATAGATATTTATGAGTGTGCTATTAGAGCATTCACAACCCACCCTTCATCTCTATCTCTATAATTATATTAAAAATTATTATTTTTTCTCTATCTTTTTTAATAAAATAATATTTTTTTATACTTATATTATTAAATTTTCTCTTTCCTCCACTCACAACCATTTTCAACAAATATTAAAAAATTAATAGAGATGAACAGTGTTTTATCAAATATAGAGATGAACAGTAACATGTTCTTTATCCTCCACTCACAACCACCAATAACCATTCTCTATAATATAAAAAACACACTCACAGATTTATGAAGAGTCTGCTGTGAATACTCTTAGATATATTGATTTGAATCTGTTAAGAACTAAGAAACGATCATTTAATAATCACTAAAAGAAATTATAAACCATGCATGAATAAATGTGCCAACATTTGGAGTCTATATTGACGTATAGGTCAAAGGTACAATTTTCTCTAAACATTCACATTAGATTTTTCTTTTATATCTTGATAATTATATTAAAATTATTTTTTCTTTTTTTTAATTAATTAATATTTTTCTACCTTATTATTATTTTTTCTCTTCTACCACTCATAACCATTTTCAAAATATTAACAAACTTTTAAGGGTAAATAAGATATTATTAAATGTATAGATAAACAGTAATATTTTTCTTTTATTCACAAACATTTTTTATAATTCAAAAAACTCACAATGCACACTCATAATAATATAAGAAACCTATCGTGAATGCTCTTTGTGATTAGTGTATGTTTCATTTGATGTTATTGATGATATTTTCTTCTGTTCACTAGTGAATATGCTACTTGTGACTTTTTACCATAGTTTATTGTAAACATTGTTTGATTCTTAATTTTTTGTGTTCTCAATCGAATACATTGATTATAAATTTTAACTTTACTTTACTAACTAATTAAGATAGTATATGTTTTCTTAGCATAATTTTTACTTTACTTGATACTATGGTGTTTTAACTGGTAAGTACACCATACGTGAATTTTAAACACGTTTTGATTCTAACTAGTTCAGTTAAAATTATTTGTTGTTCTTGTTCGGTTTGTTCTCTGTTGATTTCTCATCATTTGATTTGCATTAAAACTCCCCAATCAATCATTTGATTTGCATTAAAACTCCCCAATCAATCATTTGATTTGCTAGAAGATATTTTTAGTACCGTTACATTCTATTATCTTCAAATGTGTGTAGAACAAAGACAAATTATATTTGAATCATTGTTCACTATAAATGAAAGTCAGGTTCTAATATAAAAAATTGTGAACAATCTTAGACGTGTGAGGAAGAGAAAAAAACAAATTTTGAGAAGGAAAGTTAGTTCCAAGTTTCCAACCCAGCATTATAAAAACATTCTTGTCATTAGCCAAGGTTTAAGTTTGTATCACACAAATCCTAGGAAAGGAAAATGGTTCTCATTATTAGATATTATTATAAATTTTAAGTAGCTTTCATTTGAACTCTACATTATCAGACTAGTTAGGTCCGTTTAACCAGTCTCTAAAATTGGATGAAGTTTAAAACAATATATATAATTAATAAACTCTACAGAAAAAATAAAGCTCATAATGTGAAGGTGCGAAAAAAAAATATATGCATTTAAGCATTTCCAACCCACTCATCCTTCAAAGTATGTGGGTGATGTCAAATCTATGGGAGAAAAGAGGGATGAGTGTGCGAGAAAGAATTGCACACAGATGAACAATGATGAAGAATGTGGATGCATCCATGTTAATTATATTATATATATAATGATTAAAACCAATTAAAAAGAATAGTGGTCTTTTTGTGTTCCTAATCGAAAGGAATAGTGGTCTTTTTGTGTTCTAATTGAAAGGAATAGTGGTCTTTTGTGTTTTTAAACTAGCCACACAACTTTATTTTTTTGTGTTTGTGCCTCTGTGTGTACCTGTTTTTAAGGGGTGTGCCTTAGATTTGCGTCCACTGTGTTTAGATCAAAGAGGGAGACGGAGAGAGGTGAACGCCCGTCGCTACCTCCCGCCGACAACCGGTAAGCGATTGTTGATCTCCTAGCTGCCCCGCCTGCGTCACATGGAGTACGGCCTTTGGTGGTCATCGTATTTGTCTTGATTGCTTAGTTTCACGTTTGTGCCATCTTGCTTGGGTTTAGAAAGAGAAAGACAGTTGTTTAGAGGCAACTTTCGCATACCTCAGTCGAGCGCCGCCACTGTCGTCTGGATGGAGTGATTTGTCACCCCCTCAATTTTCACAAACAGGATTTTAACGTTAGACCTGTGACATACCAGGATCTCAACTGATAGTTACACCAAACAACACAGTAATTACAAAACATTGTCTTAATGTTAATTAGATATACTCAAAACATAGTTTAATAGTATGTTTCGAGAAAGCAATTGCGGAAGCAAAAACAGACTAACAGTATTTAATTTTAAACAGCACAAAACATGCGCAACCCAAATGAATGTAATTTGTAGAAAACATTGTTTAATCGTTTAAATAAAGCAAGGATGCATGTAGTGACAGAATGCTCCTAACCGTGTGCACCTTAAGAACCTGAAAGAAACATGTTAAAGTGTTAACACAAGTTTGGTGAGTTCACATGTTTTAGTAAACTGTAACGAAATCAGTAAGCAGACTCAGTAATTAAACAAAGTATATCAAGTAGATAGCTAGTCTACATAACAAGTTACTTAGTATATGAAGTTCGCAACCGAAGCTGGCAAATAATGAATGCCTCGATTGTGGTTACTAGAGCACAGCAACAAAAATTAGGTCAATTAAACATCCGTTCGACATCCAATCATGCTAGTGCGACTAGCCGGGTGTGTTTTGTTAAACACGGTAGATCTACTCAGAATTAACTCGCTAAAGTACATAAATTAACGATTCGAAAGTAAGGACTTAAATTAGGTACAACACTAGTAAACAAGTGATAATACAGTAATACTAATCTCATGAAAAAACATTTAAAAAGATCATGTTTCTTCCCCAAAAGAGATAATAAGAAAAGGGACCGTAAACTCACCTTATATAGCACCACACAAGAAATAATGCAAAAAGCAGGTAATTAGGTTTCCTGGTCACCTAGGTTTACATTTAATATTTAATATTAATAATTGATCGATAAAGATTTACTCTAAAATCACACCCAACATACACACATAAACCTTTACGTTCTTGGAAACCTTAACAACCACTTAGAGAACACCAACACACACACACACACCTACATGACATCACACACACATATATGATATCACACACACATACATGATCACATATGCCCACAACTCCATGCATGCCCACACACACCTCCCAGCCAAACCCTAATCAGGTTCATACCACCCACCTTCACATCTACAAGTACATCCTCACACACACCCAATGCATACACACACTAACGCTAACCTAAATGCCCCTCGACTATTAACAAAAGTGCCACGTTATCACCAAATACACCATTCACACACACCTGCACACCCCGCGGTCACCCCTTTGTGTCAACCATGAACACCCTCAAATCCAAACCCCATGAAAACGCACCTTAGCCGAGACTTGTATGAACCCTATCCACAGCCCCACAACCGAGACCCCACACCCGATCACACAAGCCAACACAGTCACATACACATACATCCCTGCACCTAAACCCAAGTTTATGCACCCGATCCACTAGACCTAACACACACACCAACACACGAGCATGCATACACAACCACGTAACCAATACATACATACGCCCCCATGGAACCAAGATCAAGCACCACCCGAAACCCTAACCGGATAATTCCTCGGTTACCCTAGAAACACATGTGTACTAGCACACCACAAACACATACACATACACGCACACCAACCCAATCGGCCTAACCCTAGTCAATCACCGCCCCATGCACCACCCAACCCACGGGAACCAAAACCATTTAACCCAAAAGTTTATCAACATACATACCAAGAACGATTGAGAATACTTGTCGGGTCCAAACTAATGAAAAAGAACTATCAACCGGGGATTATCGAGAGGAAGATGAGGAACCTATGTATGTATGAAACCGTTAGACTCATTTGATGGCCTAAAAACAGTCGTGATTACGTGTTTTGGCAAATCTTAACCATGAATTAAAAGCTTAAATGGCTATGGTAAAAACATATTTTCTTTGGTGTTCATTGTTATGGCGTGGCGATAGAATCTTTCGCAACCACTATGAACTATAATTCCTAAGCCTTTCGTTACATATATTGTTGTAAACATCTAATTAAGTATACGATAACAGGCTGTGTTGGCTACTTTGTTAAAGAATGGCGGTCTTGTGGGGATCTGATCTTGGATCCTTGGCTCCTAAAGTTCTACATCTTGCATTGCTTCTTTTTTTTCGGTTGTTGATTCGAGGTGTGTTAATGATGAAAACCAAACATTAAGGTTGTGATGCTCAGTGGATGTATATATTGTTATGGTGTGGTTGTCGTCTCATTACTAAGATATAAATCTTTCTTTGTTCAACATTTGTTGGTTGGGCTTTATTGTGTTGCTATGATGACCTTAAACGCAACAAATAGGCTTGTGATGATCTTAAGCGCAACAGACGGGCTTTGAAGCGTGACAGATCTCGAACATGGTGGGTAGTTTCCGACAACTCTCTGCAACCATAATGCTCTGATTTTGCTTGTGGTTCTAAGCCTAATAATTTGAGCCATAAGCCTTCCACGTTTGTTTTTTAACATATGGTGTGATTTACAAGTTTGTAGGTACAATGATAACGCATTAAATCGTGACATGTTACAATCATTAGATTTCTTGTATTTATCTGAGCTTTGCTTTTACACGTGTACCACGCGCGTAATACACGTCGGGGAAAAAGCCTAGTTGTGATCGTATAGGCAATTACTAATTTTGCGACTACTCGTGGACTTGGCTTGAGTCACCACCCGTGAACTTAAGTGGTGCCGCCACATGTGGACTTCAGCCAACCACACCTAACGTTACCTTTTTTTTATTTTTGAACAGCAAAATTTTTTATTAATGAGCTAGCAAGATGCTAGAAATATACAACATATAAAAGGATTAAAATATTACAAGAGGGATTTGCTCCATGATCCCCAACTAGAGTTTTCTAGCTTTCCCCTATGTTTGATCCATAGAAAGGACAAAGTTTTTATCTCCTGCATTATCTCCCCTGGCTCCATGTTTTTGTTTTCAAACATTTTCTTGTTCCTGCTTTTCCAAATCAAGTAGACGGCAACATAAATCACAGCTTTTATTTCTTCTTTTTGATGCTGGCTAATCGGCCAGGTTTTAATTTCTTGTAGTAGGCTAGAAATAGAGTTTACGCTAGAAGTTGGTAGACGACAGCAAGACCGGATTGCATCCCATACTGAACGAGCGATAGGACATTGTATGAACATATGATCTCATGTTTCTGATAACCAACCACAAAAATTTCCTAGACTCTCAGTCAAACACCACAACACAATAACTTATTTAAAAGACTCTTTATATAGATTTAATAAATATATAATGATTAGTGTAATAAAACATCACTCCATATTAATGGTAACCAAACCACCACCCTTAACCCCCACCGCCCATATGACATCTGATTCATATGTATCACATGACAAACAAAGACTCGTTACGCAATTATAATTATACAAGCCAACTCACATGAGTTCATTTAAATTAGATTGTTTTAACTACAAAACAATTCGTATAATTTATTCATTCACTCAACTTAAATTTACTCATACCAACCTACTCACTTAACCCAATCACCCGAACTCATCTACCATATCACTAGAACACAAATAACCCAAATTACATTGTTATGTAATCTAATACAACTTAACATATCATTTATCTATATTACATGTAATCTCATAGAACAGGACCAGACCGGCCAGTGGGATCTGTTGGAATGGAACCGACCATTGAACTAGTTCGATTGTGTGTGTTTGAATCCGTTTCAGTTGAACAGGCAGATCACCGATGGGACTAGATTTCAAAACTTTTTTTTATTTTTTTCCTTTCAAAATCTTGTTTTTGATTAATTTTAAATACATATTTAGTTATTTAAGTATTAATATTATGTAAAAAAATGTAAATCCATCCTAAAACATATAATGTTTTCACATTTTGTTTTTGAAGTTGATATATATAAATAGAATTAATATTTTTTATACTTTACATCAACCAATTTGTAAATCAGGTCTGACCAATGAACTGTTAAGTCAACTGATTCACTGTCTGGTCTAGTAAAACATTGCTTTCCACCGTTACTAGCGCACAAGATGCTTGTTCATATCACCATAACATCAATTTACTCTCATAACCAAATAATGTATGATTAACATAGCATGCAACAACCAAATACCACTTAACACCTTTTTAATTTACCATTTTAAACACACGTACATACCCAGTTAATTAATTCCCAATTACTCGTTTGTTAATGGCTTCACAAAACAACCCCAAACCATCTTAGAAAGCATTCTTTCGGCCTTAATTAAATCACCAAAATGTCAAACGCTATCTACTAAAACGTTAATCGTTAACACTTTTTCAAAACTATGAAACCATCTACGTGCTTCAACCCAAACTGCTTAGAAAAAAAGTATAGTAGGCTCGTAGAACTCGCATTGATCATTAAAAACAATAACTAAAGTTGATCGTGTGTTATGAATCACCACCACCCAATAGCTAGGAGTGTGCATGCGCCGGTTTGGTTCGGTTTTAGCTTATAAATATAGCAAATAACCGATATTTCGGGTTCTAGGGTTTTAAAACTGTTTGGTTTCGGTTTTTTTTTTTTTTTTTTTTTTTTTTTGGTTTTCAATTTTCGATTTGGTTTCAGTTTTTAGCAATTGGGTTTCAAGTTTTTAAAGAAAAAAATTGGTTCGAAGTAATGAATTTAAACAAAAAACTTTAGATTTGCATCATTTTGTTGATATTTAAATATAATTTACGTATTCTTATAATTTATTTCACATTTTAATAGATTGAAATTCATAAAATGCAATAACAAAAATTTTAATAAAACATTTTAATCTACCAATTTAAACAAAAAAATTTAAAGATTATTCTTCAAACCTAAATATTCAAAAAAATTAGATAACATAAGCTAGATAAATAACTAATATATTAATCCTATTTATAAGTGTATGAGTACATCTTTAAACTTACAATTATTGTTTGTGTGGTTTGGGTTCATTTTTTTCAGTTTTTGTTACAAGCAAAACCAAAACCAAGTCAAAAAAATAAGTTTTTAGAAAATCATCAAACCAAACAGTCAGTTTCTTATTGGTTTCATTTTTTCAATTCGGTTTCGTTAGTTATTTCGGTTGTGCTTCGGCTATTATGGTTTTCTTGCGCACCTCTACCAGCAGCACTCGTCGACTCTTGATCCGTTACTTAACAGATGTTAAATACCCACACTCCTTGTAAATTATTCGATCATAATATATAAATCATCCTACTTTGAAGGATATAATCAAATTATAAAAAGCAAATAAATAAATAAAAGAAGCAATTATGCAAGGACTTAGGAGACATATATCTCATGTAGTTGTCCCCCTATTGTAAAGTGGAAATGAAAGCAGCTTCATAAGTAATTCTCAAACAACACAAAACTCACACGTGTTATACCCCATACAACATCGTAGGACCCATTAATATCAACAGCTGTACATAAAACATTATCCACTTTTGGTCATAACTATGACACTTTTCACTCGCTCCCCTCCTTCCTTTTATGTGTGCTTCCTCCCCTTCACTATATCACCTTCTCCGTGTCCTTAACGTATCACCCCCCCCCCCCCCACCACACACACATGCTACATATACATACATATATATATATATATAAGAAGGGACATGTGTGTCACTCAGAACCAAGATTCAGTCAATAACAGAATTTCAGTTAAACAGTTTATAATCTATTTCACTATCTGTCACTTATTGTTGTCGGATACAGTTTTTTAGTTCATATGGAGATGAACAGTTACAACGGATATTGTGATCATTTTCCATATGGGTCTAACAACTGGTCGCCCGAGGCCGAGGCCGGAGAGTCTTCGGTGATACTGGCGGCGAGTAACCCGAAGAAGCCCGCGGGGCGGAAGAAGTTTCAAGAAACGCGGCATCCGGTGTACCGGGGGTGCGGCGGAGGAGCTCCGGGAAGTGGGTGTGTGAGGTGAGGGAGCCGTTTAAGCAGTCTAGGATATGGTTAGGGACGTTTCCGACTGCGGAGATGGCGGCCCGAGCCCACGACGTGGCGGCGTTGGCGTTTAGAGGCAAGTCTGCGTGTTTGAACTTTGCGGATTCGTGTTGGAGGCTGCCGGTGCCGGCGTCGTTGGAGGCGAAGGACATTCGGAAGGCGGCGGTCGAGGCGGCCGAGGGGTTCCGGCATGGTGAGGATGGTGGTGGTGGTGGTGGTGGTGGTGGTGGTGGTGGTGGTGGTAGTGGTGGTGCGACGGAGGTGGCGGTGGATTACGGAGGGGATGTGGGGTTTGTGGATGAAGAGGAGGAGTTTGGTATGCCGGGGTTGCTGGTGAATATGGCGGAGGGGCTGATGCTGCCGCCACCACCGCCGTACGGTGGTGGTGGTGGTGGTGATGAGGTGGAGTACGGTGGTGATATGTCGTTGTGGAGCTATTGAGAACTTTTTTAGAATTAGTAATTTTTTAAGTTGGGTGTTAAATTCACGAGTTTCAGTCTATTGAAACTGACATTAAAGGTACTGTTCTCGTCAAGTATGAGTTCTAACTTTTTGATTAATAAAGATTCAAAACAAGCTGGTTTTGAAGCTAGAACTCGCGCGTCTCTATCTTGACAAGAGCGACTGCCTTTAATGACAAGTTTCAGTAGAGGAACCTTTATATTAACACTCAGTTTAAAAATACTATTTATAAAAAAAAATATAGCTATTGACTGGATTTTTAAAAGGAAATAGATATTTTTAATTTTCTATACGTGTGTGAGTGGGGAGGTTGGAGGTTGAAAATATGATTGTTTAGGATATACGGTTGTTAGAAGTTGGAACTTTTGAGAACGGTTTTTCCACGTGGCCAGTGTTTAAAGATGTAATTGATAGATTTTGTTATTTTTTTCAAAAGAGGACGGTTCTTTTGTAGACATTCTAGAAGAGATATGAAAAGCAAAACTGGAAAATATCTTTTATAATTATTGAATCCAAGTCTACATGACTGATTGCATCTTCCTACTCTAATAAAAGAGTAATTATGGTAAACACTTGGCGCCATCACATTTCATCTCACCAAAACTTTCCCGCTTCTCTCTCCTATTAATATCATATTAATTACCAACAATAAATTAAGAAATATATCTTTTTATTCATATTGTTTCTAAAATAATAAATATTTATAAATTAAGAAACTTTTAAAACATTAAATTTTTTTAAAAATTTTAAATATTCTAACATTGATATTTTAGGCAAAATTTTTATAAACCAAAAATAATTAAAAGTAGGAGTTATAATAAAAATGTTATAAAAAATTATATTTTCTAAATTATTTGTTTTGAAACAAAGTTTTTAATTTAAAAAATAATAAAAGAAAATTTTAAAAACAAAAAATTAAAAAGTTTATATCATTATTTTATTATTTATAGTACTTACTTATATATAATTTTAATCATATTTGATCTTAGAATATCGTTTTATAACTATTAAATTTTTAATTATATTAAATATTTTATTTATTCAACCCGTGTAATACACGAGTTTACTAAAGCTAGTTATTGTATAGTTGTAGTTAGCTTGACTGATTGCAGGTAACAGACAGTAACAAACTTATAAAGATATGAATATATTGTTTTAGGTGTGGTCAAGCATAGGTCTTTATGTAGCTATACAATTAACTCTTTTTTATATCTGGTAGCATTATATACAAGATTGTATTACTCAAATCATATGATTAAAGATCATTTTAAGAATAATAAACTTTTCTTGATTGATTTGATAACAAGTCGTAAGACGGTTCTTTACCATAGTTTTTAAGTATTAGGATTGAGATCTCATTTTATGTATTGATGATTAGAACAGCAATTTAAAACCAATAATATGTTGAGAACAATTAAAATCGCATATAAACTTATGCATAATGCCTAGAAAATAACGAATTAGTGAGAGAGAGTGTGTGATGTATACATAACCTTCTTAATTATAATATTTAAAACACTATATACAAGTATACTATACGGTTCTTGAAGTCCTTGTCATGTTATTGATTTTAATAAACGTTAATTACTTAATTCTAATTTTAGCAGGTCAAATATAAAATAATGGTTCAAACGTTAGTGGTAATATCAGATATTTTAAAAAAAAAAATAACTTTGAATTTATGGAAATGGAAGATTTTTCAAAAATCAGATTCCTTTTATTTTCTTTTTAAATTAAAACGTGTTTCCGTACAGTTAAAAAAATGACATTTTAATTTAACATGTGATATTATAATCGGTATAGTCATTTAAGAAGCAAAAATTGACAGAACTTATAGATGATTATCAAAGTAATTAAGCTTTATTAAAACCAATCATAAATTGAACCATGGGCCATCATGTCCTTATATCTAGTACACTTAAATAAATACAACCAAAGGCGCATCACAATATTGTAAAATAAAGAAAGAGAAAATTGCATAAATAGTACCTATGGTTAATCAAATTACGTGTTTAGTCTCCAAACTTTAAAAATTACAAAGATAGTCCAAACTTTTGTATAATCATTGCATGTTTGGTCCCTGGCACTAAATTCATTCATTTTTATGCATTTTATAAAATTTAAATTAACTTTTAAATTTAATTTTAGGGACCAAAAGTGCAACGGCTGCATAAAAGTTTGGATTAACTTTGCACTTTTGTAAACTTTGGGGACCAAATTTGCAATGACTACACAAAAGTTTGGACTAACTTTGTAATTTTAAAAATATAGAAACCAATCATGCAATCTGATCAAACTACAGGGACTATTTATGCAATTTTCTCGATAAAGAAACCATCATAACTTTTTTACATCAAATCTTTGCTTTTAGTCTCTTAAGGAACAGTTGGTGTTTAAAACTAAAAGTGAAAGATACAGTAGGATCCGTTTAAAAAAATCTTTGCTTTTAATTCATAATTTAATATGTTTTTTAATTCATAATCTAATATCATGTGCAAATGAAATCTATTACTCAAAAAATTCCAAACCCAAACCAAGACCCTTTGTGTCAATATGCATTTTGTGACTAGAGTCAGGCTAGAGCCATTTAACAGGTCATATGAACACAGTCAACGTCAAACTCATATTCAGTTCGCTTCCAGTCCTATGAACTAGTCCTTGATGAGATGACCCGTTTTTTCTTAATTTTTAAGGTTTTATATGTTTATTTTTATAAAAATCTTAAGCAAGACGCTAATAATAATCTTAGTCACACTAGTCTTAATTAATACATTACCAAATCGGCAATAAACAAGAAGACAAGCTTATCTATACAAACCAAGGTTCGAGTTACTAGAATCACATCAGCTTGATTTTTATACAAGCAAGCTCCCTTTAGCTGAAATTAGCATAGATACTTATATGAGATCGAGCTTTTAGCGAGCTAACATATACGGTCCAACAAGAGGATCGCTAACCTCGAGCTTTGTGGCAATGATTTTAGTTCCACAACAAACAAACTCTCTTTCTAGAAACTTTTACAAAATTCACCTTCTCCGTGGTAATTTAGAACTATTACTTTTATGACCGTAGGAACCTCTTGCTAGTAAACCCATAGGACTCTCCCGTATCTTGAATCAGGTAAAGTGCAGCTTGCGCAATGCAAATCACCTTCAAGAGGTTATGGGGTAATATACAAGTATGACAATAAGAAAACTGAAAACAAGATTCTCTGTGTTCTCAAACATGAATTGCTCTTCATAACTTGTTACAAACCAGAAAAATTTCTAACTGAAATAGGATGTTATCAACATAAACAATCAAGAACAAAAGCATTAAACAGATTCTTATTCAAACTGATACAAAACCACAAACAAAAGCTCCAAAAGACGAAAGCCAAAAGGAAGGCCCGCAATAAGCGGTACAGACACAACTTCTAAATCCGTAAAAACCAACGGCCTGGAGCTTTCAAAAAAACCCGAACCCACAATGACACAAGTTTTTGATACAAAGAAACTCGCGATGAAGTGTTTTCTATTAAAAAAACACTATCATGCAAGCAAAAAGGCCATAGCAAATTAGCAGTGTACCTTAATTAACAAAACATGTTGGACAATGCTGTTCTACTTTGTCTTTTTGAGGAGTGCTGCTGTCCTATGTCCACTGTCATCATGAATGAAACCCCACCAGATATAAGATACGGGAATGGCAATGGCATGTGAAACAGCATGAGCATCCAAAAAACCCCAAAAGGGTGGGAAGTCATAAATTTGACAAAAAATAATTAAACATTCTCCGATTGCCACAGAACGAATCTTCCAACGAGACGGGTGGTTAGAAACGCCAGCCCAAACTACCCATACAAGTAGTTGGGCTACTGCCAATACAAGGCAAACCTTCACATTTAAACCTGAAACATCATTCATATTAGTATTTATATGTTCCTAGGTCACGTTTGGTTAAGGTTTGATAATTCTTGGGATATGAATGGGAATGGTGTAAGAAACCCAAACCTTTACGTGGGGACGGAGGATACCCATTTTTATGGGTATCACCTCGTTCCTTCAAGCTCATACCCTTTTCCCAAACATACTCGAAACACTATCAAACACATACCGTCAAACCAAACGCCCCTTAATTTATATTATGTGTGTAAAGGTTTCTCATAATCTCACCATAGTCGAATTGATAGCAGTTTAAATACAAGATATGGGTTGTTACAAACGCAATCAATGGAGCTGATACCATCACACAAGTAGCTTCACTTCTCACATTAAATGCTCTTAGTATAGCCACTATTAGAGAAAAACCGAGTATTGCAGCAGTAGATGAATAATATAACTTTTCCGTCATTTCCACATCCCTGAAAAAATTTAACCGATTGCACCACATCCAAACAAGAAAAGGACAGTAAACATTTGCTGCTAGTTTATGAAAACGCTGCTTCTTGTTTGTGTATAACTAGAAGATCAATAAGAAGCACTAATCCCTTTTGTGAAAGTATAAGGTAGAAAAGGTTTGCCTTTAATTATGTCATGGCCATAAAATTCACAAGAAAGATAGAAGTTTAATCTTTTGATCCTGACAACCAATATCCCACGTTCAGTATGTTTTAGGTAAAACAAATCTAAAGGACAATTTTGCTTATCACAAACATACACTGTAATACACGTATCTAATATATGAAAGAAAATTGGCAAGAAGCGCAAGATCACAAATATGACACTTTGAGGTATACCAAATTCTCTCTCTTATCAAGAGGACCAAAAGTTCAACTTTTGACAAAATTGATGTGAAATTCCAATTTTTATGTATTACAAACTGAAATTGCCAAGAAACATAACCAGTTTGCTTCCCTACATTTGTCGGAAAATGAATTTTCACTCCTAACTTTGACAAAAATGAGCTGTCACTCCACTTTTGTCCAAAGTTTAACTTTTACCCCCGTCAACGAGAGAGAAAATTCAGTGCACCCTGCATTGTCAATTTTGGTATCTTTGCATAGCAATATTTTTCCTGATATAAAATATAGCAGCACTTTCTCACTGAAAACAAAGTTCTAAGATCCTTCATCATCTATCCCACATACTGATGAATAATCTGTAATGGACCAGGAGCAGTTCTCTTTTAGTAGTGTGGTGGTGGTGGGGTCAGGGGTGTGTGTGTGTGTGTGTGTTTTGGGGGATGATTACTACTTACCTGCTGTGATAAACAGCACTCCAAAATAAGAAGTTCATTGATAAAGTCCCATAGATATGCCACAACCCAGTGTATTCATAGTATGTCTGTCTAGTTGGCCTTAAAGGCAACTTGTAGTTCACAAGGATGAAAAAAGATACCCATCCATGAAATTGCACAGCAAGATTAAGAGCAGAGAGTGCTACAGACACAGGTTCCTGAAAACAAGAATAATATTTACTCAAGATGACACATATAATAATCAACACAAAAGTAAAACAACTTGTAGCACCTCAATGCCAAAGGCACGTTTGAGCGGCCATTTTCCATGATATTTGACAGGGGTGCCCCCAGCTTTCTCCCTTTCTTCCTCTCTAACAAGCATACATTGGTATCTACAGCCACTAAGACAGTCCCATTTTTTCCATTTTATATAAAGCGGCTCTTGTAGGTACCACGGATCATTGACAGATTTTCCCTCAGATGTCATATTGCAGTGTTGGAAGCATATATCCCCAACACATCCTGTCTTCTCGCATTCCTCAACACAAGCTCTAAAAAACCAGAAATTTCAAGTGAAAAAACATTAGTGCTTTAATAACTTGTCAAAGTAATGTTACCTTACATTACGTGTTCACATCTTGAGTGCCGCTTTTCGTAAGTCTGAAGAATGTATAGCAAAGTCAAGCAACGAAAAGAGACAAGTTGACTAACACTTAAGATTACTTTACCTCAAGTTGTCTGTTTCACATAATCTTTACAGCTTCCCTTTTCTTACTCTGATTTTCATGATTAATAATATAAAGATCCTAATAATAACAGTATGTTGATGACAAACTCACCAGACCAAGAATCTCATAATCATAACTTCAAACAACATAAAAATAATAAAACTCCTCACATATTGAATTCCAAAATTCCAAAACTTAACAGACAGTCATTCCCTATGCTTATTGCCCATAACATAACTTATGGTCTAGCTTTATCATCACCATGTGGTCATAACATCAACAACTGGACCACTATTGACCCTTTCCACACAAGCTCAATCGACCAAAATATTTCTACAATAAACCAATAGCTACTTCATATTGATTTAACCAAAGCAGATACTTTTACCTCAATACACTTAAGAATCTAAACTAACATAAGATCTGCCGAAGTTCAAAAATTAGGGTTTCAACTTTTCAAACGCAAATAAATCCAAACAATCAAACATATACACAACAAAAGCAGCATAGATCACGTCAAAACCACCATCGGATCACACATAAACACGAATCCAACAAACAAAGCGTAGAAAAACAGAAATCAGAAGTCAATCTTACATGTAAATCGGATCGGCATCGCCATCACTCGCAGTAACACCAGCAGCAAACCACAAAACCGCCACGAAAGCCAGCGGCAGACGAGCAAATACCGCCATCGGAGAGACGAAAAAAGGAGCAAAACAGAGTGTCAAAACAGTAGAAGACGATGATGACGTTAATTAACGAAGGACAATAACTGAAACAGTAGAGCGGATCATGAGGAACAAAAACCGAAGATGATTTGATTGATTTGATTTGGTTTGGTGGTGATGATTGATTGATGAAGAAAATGAAAATTGAAAAAAGAAAAATGAAAATGAAAAATGGAAGTTTGAGAAGAAGAAAAAAAATATTAATGAGAAAGAAGGATGGGTGATGAAGGAAGAGGATTGAAAGAGTGTTGAACAGGGTGGACACGTGGAGGTGTGTCATCTGTCAGCGCGTGATAAGTTTGTTGGGCTGTGATTGCGTGCTTGTGGCCCAGCTTCCACCAATTATTAATCTTTATTTTGATTTGGTCAATCTTTATGTGGTGTTTTTTTCTTTGATAACAAATTTCATATCATTTTTTTATTTTTTTTTCTAGGGTGAATTATAATTTAGGTTTTGGATCCATTTAGGGGTTTATGTAGGGGTATGTGATTTTAATGGTTTGTTTTTTTTTTTGATTTGTTTGGTTTTAAGTGTGTTAAGTGTGAATAGAATTTTAAATTATTGAATATTTGAATATTGGTTTTTTAGATTCGCTTAAAATTTGATTATATTTAAATAATTTGATTCGTATTTGAATTTGAATTCCAAACAATGTTCAAATTCAATTTGATTCGAATTTGATTGTCGTATTCGAATTCATCAAAAAATTTTATTTTATTTTTTTGTTTTCAGTACTAATAACCTTTAATATATAAAATAACTAAAGAAGATAATAGGTTTGGGTAATTAGATTTAGAAAATTAAAATGTTAAATATATAATTGAATAAACATATGTATACATAGTTCATTTATATAAGCTTATATTCTAAAATAAATATATTATATGTATATATAATGCTATATGTACATTTGTAATTTAAAATTCAAATCGAATCACAAATCACAAATTCAAAATTCGAATTCAATTAAAAAACTTTGGATCAAATCATATTCGAGTTTGATAAAAAAGAACTTCGAATCGAATCAAATTCAGATTTAATCACTTTCGAATTGATGATCTGTGAATCGAATCGAATCGAATTTCAAGTTTTTTGAACACAATTCGAATATTGAACACCCTTATTTGATTTTAATGATGTTTCATTGTATTAACAATGTTAGTATGATTAGTTAATTTCAACATTGAATTTACAATTTCATATTTTAAAGTTTTTAAAAGTGAGATAGATAAACAAATTAAAACCAAGTCCCTTGTCACTCGACCTCTTGAACAGCCAATGAATCTCTGGCGCCAACAACCAAAGCCCAACCCTCAAGATGGATCATTTCAATCATCCTTCACGGGGACTGCTATAACATATTTATAATGATTGTTTAAAATATATATCTACACATTTAATAAACACGACAATAATGGCTCTATATGTTTTATAAAAGCTAGGCCACTAAGATAAAACAATATATAAAAATCCAACGAAAGCTAGTTAACAAATTAATATATTTACATATGTGGATAGTTACCAATAATCTTGTGATCTATTAATATAAGTTTGTTTCTCATAAAAATAATATGAATTTAAATATTTGCAAGTACTAAATTACGATCATGTGAAAATAAGTGTTTTATTAAGATTGGGTTATAGATTCTGAAGAGTAAATTTTGTTTTTGGTCCTTAATGTTAGATCTGTTTAACCATTTCAGTCCAAAAAAAAATCTTTGCACATATCAAGGCCTGACGTTTCCATTTTGTAACAATTTTGTTCCTAACTCTAACTCTGTTAATTTTTGAGGTTAAGTGTACTGTTATTTTGATCATTTTACACATAAAGGACTGTTTATGTAAAATTGTAACCACCCAAACCTCCACATCCTTTGTCCCTCGATTCACCTAACCTCATACCCCTACACCGCCGCTAGTTCCACAACCGGTGCCACCCCACAACACATCTTTATCTCTCACCACCGGTTTCATCTGTCACCATCGTCATCGTCATCATCGAGTCTACACGACCATCTTCCTCCGCACACCCAAATTGATTTAGGGTTTTTGTTGTGGGTTCTTTTCTTAAACAAATCAATTTATAAGGCAGATCAACGGTGGAGATTTTAGCGAGCCAGATCTGGTGGGATCCAAAACTACTAACGAGCCAGATCTGGTGGTGGTGGTTAGATTTAGGGGCGGTGACTAATTGCGAACTTGGTGGTGGTGGTGGTAGTGTTGATCTCGTGGTGGCGGCGGTGGTGGTGTTGATCTCGTGGTGACGATGGCGGTGGTGTTGACCTCGTGGTGACGATGGCGGTTTATGTTGATCTCGTGGTGATGATGGTGAAGGTGTTGATCTTGTGGTGGAGGTGGCGGTGGTGTTGATTGATTCCAGATATGGTGGCTCGTAGCAGGAGATTATGATAGCATGTTGAAGGAGAAGTTTAGTTTCTGGAATCTATGGAATCACCAAAGATATAGATTTAAGGTTTTAATTTTTTAAATATTTTTATTATTTTGAACAAATGACACAAACAACCCCTCAAATTTTAAAAAATCTTACTAATTGTCCTATATATTGATTTTGCAACTTGATGAATAGTGTTCTAAGAGTATTATTGGTATTTACCTATATATTAATTTTGCAAGTTGATGAATAGTGTTCTAGGGGTATTATTGGTATTTCAAAGCATAAACACGTGGTAACCTCTTCAAGTCCCTGCCATTTCTCATTTTCTTCTATGACACCTGCACACTCCATTTTGGTTTCTTCAAGATATGCTCAGTGATGCCTGTTCCTTTCACCGCCTCTATATATCCCTTTTTCACTTTCTTCAGATAAAGAAAAAGATGGGGTTGGGGTCTGGTGTCTACACCCCCGCGGTGGGCTTTCGTCTTGTCCTTGTCGTTTGTTGTGAGTTCTGGGTTCTGGGTTTCGACCACGAAAAATTTCGTGAAGGTGATAAAAGCGTTTCTGGCCGTTGTAGGTGGTAACCTTTCTGTCTTACATGAAATCCGACGCCGGCGTGTGGTGCACGTGGTGATTCTGGTGAGTGGTGGTCGGTTATTGTCTTGTGGAGGCTTTGGGGGTTTCTTGCTTGACCGAATTTCGGCAATGGCTGCGTCGATGTAATGAGATTGCCGCCTCTGCCCCCGCCCCCCCCCCCCGAATCGCTGCCGCCACCGGCTGCGTGCACAGGTTCCCGGCCCGCCTTTGATTTCCGTGCCCTAGGTGGCGAAGGTCGAGGCGAATGCACCGCCGGCTGTGGTGCTTGTTGTTTTTTCTTATTTCTGTTTTTGCACAGTAGCCACCATCGCCTCGGTGCCTCGAAGGCGATGATCTGTTGCTCACGGCATGATGCTTGGCCTTATATTGTAATGTTGGGTATGTGATTGTTAACTGGTCGATGATGGTTTTGAGGCCTTCATGTTCTAGCTTTGATTCCACTGATGAATATTCGTGTTTGTCTAAAATTTAGATCTGCAAATATTGGTTGTCAATGATGATAACTCTAGGATCATCTAAGATGTGGCTGTGATGATTTCATGAACTTGGTGTTGCCTAATGACACTGAAGCAATCAATGATATATGCTTCGGAACATATTATCTTGGTGTGGCAGCCATCTTTTGATGGATTGCAGCCATTGATAGTGACCAAATATGAGCCAAAACATTATTATCGTATATATTGAAAGAGATTGGAAATGAATAGAGAACTTTATGTTTTTCTGGTGAAAATAAATGGTCCGTTGTGGATTTGCAATTGCAACAACTCAGTGAATATAAGGCATGTTTTTTTAGTTGGCATTTGAAATATATACTGTTGACCTCGGTTACTTTGTGGCTGTGATGATACATCGAAACTGGTTTTGGTTGTCTTGGCTTGGCAACCATTTATGGTTTGCAGCCGCAACCTACCATCGGTTCTGAGCCAACGTGCCATTTCTGGTTGCATTGATTCAGCTGTCATTTTCGATGTTCAGTAGCACCAGACAAAAACCTTGGTTTTTCGACGCGCATCGCGCTTCGCGGATAAACACTAGTTTACATAAATAGTCCCTTAAATGTAATATGACCAAAATACCCCTGGAGTTAACAGCAAAAACTAACAGAGTTAGTGTCAAGGACCAAAATCGTTATAAAAATTAGTGTTTTTAGATTATAATAATTCCAACTTTTATCTATTGGCCGGGATTAATCCCAACTCGGGAAATGTATACAAACGCTCTCAACTTTGATCTTATTTTCCTCCAACAATCTCTTACTAACTAAGAGTTAACGGCCTCAATGTCTTAACCTCTTATCTACCATTACTCTATCCAACTCCCCGGATAAATGGGTTTGGTCCGGCACATCTGATGGGGTGTTCTCGGTTAAGTCACTAAGATGTATGATGTCCAAGTGTCGATGCAGGGATGAACCGATATACAAATTTGAATGGAATAAATGGCTCCCACTTAAAGTTAATATCTTTGGTTGGCGGGCTCTAAGGGATCGGTTACCTACAAAAAACGCCATTATTAAAAGGAACATCCCGGTGTCATCTTCTACATGCGTGATGTGTGATGAGATGGAGGAGACGCTGGATCATATTTTTACCTCATGCTATGTGGCTTCGATTGTGTGGCAAATGGTCTCTGTGTGGTGCAATATCCCACCAATATTTGCATTCTCAACAAAAGATCTTCTTGAAATCAATCGTAGTTTTACAGGAGGTGAGACCAAGAGGAAAGCGCTTCAATCGGTGGTGCTCATATCGTGCTGGTCTATTTGGAAAGCTCGGAACAAAAAGATCTTTGAAGGGAGACAAGTTTCTATACAAAGCACTATAAATGAAATCAAGGTAGTGGGGTTCTTGTGGACTAAAAACAGGTCTAGCATGCATTCATTAGAATGGAATAATTGGTGTAAATTCAATATGAGGATAGGTTGATGTCGTTGATATTATTGCTTCTTGTATTGTGGTTGTCGGTTCCCTAGCGTCTTGCTAAGGTTCCTTTTTTTGTTTGAATGAAACGCAGCTTTCCAAAAAAAAAAAAAAACTAAGAGTTAACGGCCTTTAGGTTTTTGGATGAAATGAGGTCAACTTTGGGCAATATTTCAACTCCGCCCCCGCCCAGCAGCTAACAGGTCTGTTTTTCATTGTCTAGCCTCCATCGTCACATGAAATCTACCTCTAACGAATCAAGTGGTTCGGATAAGAAGATGAAGATTGACGGGTTTTAGAGTGCGAAAGTTTTAGATTGACTAATCTGATGATAGATCTTAACTTTCTTTTTAGTGTTTTGCGCACATAAGCGGTCCACGTTATCAAAAAACTAACGGGTTTAACTCTCAGTTAGTAAGAGATCGTTAGAGGAAAAAAACCTTAAAGTTGAGAGCGTATACAAACATTTTCTAAGTTGAGATTGATCCCGGCCAATAACTGAAAGTTGAGATTATTAAAATCTAATAATCTTTTTATTAAACCACAGGGCATGATATGACAACAAATTCTTTTTTAGACTGAATAGGTTAATGTGACCAAATCACAGGACCAAACACAAAATTTACTCGATTATGAAATTCTAGTGATATGTGTGGGCTCGTGCCTCGTGGTCCAAGGAAACAAACACTCAACTGAATTGACTTCGGCCTAGAAGACAATTGAAACTGGGCTTTGAGCCTTCGGCCCAAGAAGCACAAGTTCAACAGCTGGGCTACCGGACTTTATTGGCCCAACAACATGCAGGAAAACACATGCAATCGGAGCATGTGGGCCGGCCCTTCCTGGCAACATCAACCACATGTGAAAGTTATGTTCGAGAGCATTCAGACTAACTTTCTCAACTCCATCTTCATATTTACACTAAAAACACTAATTTTTATTATTTTTTTCAATTAAATAATACTTTTTTATATCTTTTTTATTATCTTTTCTCTCTACTCCACTCACAACAACTTTTAAAAATATTAAAAAATTTATGAGGGTTGTACCGTGTTTTTCCAAATATGAGGAATCATGATACAATCCCCATAAGTATTCCCCTTCATTCACTCACAACCACTAACAACCATCCCTCAAAATATATGGTACACACTCACATAAAAATGAGGAACCTAATGTGAATGCTCTTAGACCGTTTAATTTACATATTTTAAAAAATACGCTTCATTTACTAAACTAAGTAGGGAAATTTTAAAAGACTAGAAAATTTGAAAGCCATGTTTTATAGTTTACGCATAATTATTTTTTTTACCTTTGTATTTTTTTTACCTTTGTATTTTTTTTACCTTTGTAATTATACAATATTAATTAATATGCACAAAAGTAAACACAAAGAAAATACTTCGGCTTAAAACGGTCGTGGCATGCCAAACCATGAGAACTCATTCCGTGTTATGGTTCATTTGTATTATGATAAAAAGACTTATATTTGAGTGACAAACAACATCATAAATAGCAAGCAACCTTTTGAAACAAACAAAGGACTATTCTTTCACTTAGTTCATGAGTAATATTCTTGTTGAATAATCTTAAATACTTTGATATGATAACAATTGCATATAGGTCATGAATTATAACTTTGAAATGTCCCCGCATATTAACACAAACATTAAACATCTATACTCTTTATTTAAATTCTTCATCTTTAGAGAATGTAATTGTGGCATTTAAAATTGCAAGACATTCACTTGGAAGATCAAGAAAAGAATTCATTAAAAAATCATCGATTGGCTCGACGGTTGCTACTCCAACTAACTTGCACCTTCCTTGTTCATCGAGTCGCTCTCGACTTCCGCTCCTCGTACTTCCTTTTGATTCTTCTGAAGTTAATACTGTTTCCACCAACAATGGTGGCGCTTTGTAGATAGTCCCCATCGAAAACCAGAATTTCGCCTTGAATTTAAGATCCACCTATGTAAACATGTTCTTGTAAGCGAAACAATGAAGAGCCATCGTAGAAGTCATGCTTAGTCTAATGCATTTGATCATTTTAAGGTAATTAATGTCATACTTCTTTTCCTTTATGTCTTGGATTTCCTTCTTTTTGTTTCCGATTATGGTTTGGTTTAATATAATAACTAGAGTGAACCAACTCAGAGCATTCACAGTGGATTTCTTATACTCATACATAATAATTACACTAAAAATTATTTTTTTTCAATTAAATAATAATTTTTATACTTTTAGTATTACTTTTTTCTCTTTTATCCACTCACAATCTCTTTCAAAAATTTAAAAAAAAAAAACTATAAGGACAAAACAATGATTCCTCAAATATAGAGATAAACAGTAATATTTTTTTCTTTTTTTTCACCTCCAAACAATTCCTTATAATATAAATAAAACACACTCATGTATTTTTAGGGATTCCTTAATACTCTCATGCACACCGTCAAATAAAACTTTTTGTCCTAAAATAAACTAAAAATCATCAAACGCGATTTGCGCAAAAAACTCCGGTAAAAGCTCAAAATATCAAACCCGGATACAAAAACATAACGACGGCTATCATTTTGATGCTAATAAAAAAATCGGCGGCTCAGTTTTGAACATTTAAATGTAAATAAAAAGGCATATAGCGTCGATATATTTAGAAATTTTAAGAAATTATGCCGTGACAATAATAAACGTAATAAATACAAAGAGTCGTTACGTACCGATATTTAGCATTTAATTTCTCTAATGATTTAACTTATTCACATTACTAACGATCTAGAACGGAACGAATAATAACTTGTCTAATAGTTTTTGGATGTTTTGCTATAAGCATTTATATTTTTTGTGTGAGATAAGTTCCGTATTCATAAATAATATAAGAGAAAACAAACATTTCTTGATAATAGTTATCTGGTGATATGTAATTTAAAAAGCTTAATAGGTTAAAGGTTACTTTCTTAATTGAAACATGAGAAAATGAGAAGATGTTTATTTTTTCTTCTTAATATAGTGTGTGTCAATTTTATAAAAAGAAAATATGATGGCAAATTTTAAAAATACCCAAACATTATTGTAGCCAAAAGTTTAAAATTATATAGATAGACAATGTGTTTGACTTAAAAAGACTTTGTATTTTATCATGGGTGGTGCTATACATACCCCCCTCTAAACTATTTTTACTTGTTATACCCCTTCCTTAACCTTTTAAAATAGTTAACTTTTAATTATAGATTTTTTTATTTACGATATCACCCCTTAAATATGTTAAACTAAAAAATTTTAAGTTTTATTTATTTGTTTATTATTTCTTTTAGTCTTTATTATTATTTTTAATTATTATTTTTAATTTTAATAATTATGAATGTTCAAAAAAGCCAAACATTTATAATAACTGAAAACTGAACCGTATGTGTAACTGAAAAAATCGAATAAAATCATGAAGTCGGTTTTTGTTTCGGTTAACGATTACACAAAATTTTGCTTATTCGGTTCAGTTATCTATATAAATCAAATAATAAAAGGGTTTAATAGGTTAAATTGGATAACCAAACCAAATAATTCGGTTTAAACGGTTTAGTCGGTTGAATTCGGTTCGTTTATGACTATTTCTAATTCTAACCTATAATTTTAACTTTTTTATTGAAAGTTTTTTTCTAACTTCAGAAATGTTTATATTTATTTTTATAATTATATCTTATTATTTTTAAATATGTTTTTATATCAGTATATAAAAAGTCTTTTTGGAACTCTTTTTAGGGGAAAAAACTTATTTCTAAATTAAAAAAAATTCGGGGTAAAATATGACAAGTTTTGAAATTCATTTTTTGGGGGGAGGGGGAGTATGACAAGTAATAGAGGGGGGTATGTATAGCCTAACTCTTTATCATTGGGCTTTATTAAGCAAACTTATTAAATCTAGTTGTTTCAAAAATATGTAAGGGAATCTTGCTACTCTAATAAAAGAGTAACTAGAGTGACACGTACTAGTACCCTATTCATTATTATCAAAATTTTCACAGTTATCTCTACTATCAAATAAGTACATTAATTACTAATAATATTATTTAACTTTTTATAGATTAAAGATAGATTTTTAAAAAATTAAAAAATAAATCTTTTTATTAATATAATTTCTAAAGAAATAAATTTTTATATGAATTTTTTTTTAAGAAAATAAACTTTTATTAAAGATACAAAATATTTTAAAATTAGTTTTTATAAAATTAAAATTTTTATAAACTAAAAATACTTAAAATTTGTAGTTATAGTAAGAAAAATTTAGAAAATAATGGTTAATTTATTTTTTGGAAAAAAGAAAAAAATAAGACACAAAAGTTTTAAAAAGTTGATATCATTGTTTTATTACTTATAACATTACTCATACGTATTCAATCATATATTATTTTAAAATATCGTTTTATAATTAATAAAATTTTATTTTATTTAATTCGTGTAATATGCAGGTTTACTAAAACTAATATAAACATATTTGTATTATAATAAAATAGTAGCTAAAAAAACACATGTCAGCATCATATTACTCATCACCAAATCTTTTTTTTTTTCTCTCTAATTAAATATTCATATTAATTACTAATAATATTATTTAAATTTTTTAGATTAAATAGTTTTTAATAAGTTTAAAAAGAAATTTTTTTATTAATATTATTCCTAATAAACAAATATTTATAAAATAAGAAATTGTTTTAAAAATCTAACTTTTCAAAAATAAGAAATATTTAAAATTATTGTTTTTAGAAAGTAAAATTTTATAAACAAAAATAATTAAAACTAAGAGTTATAATAAAAAACTTTTTGTAGATGATACTTTTTAAAACGTTTGTTTTGAAATAAATTTTTTATTTTATTTATAGTAAAAAAGATTTTAATCATATCTTATATTAAAATATCATTTTTTAATTAACAAACTTTCATTTTGTTTAATATTATATTTATTTAATCCGTGTAATGCACGGGTTTTACTAAATACTCAACATATATTCATGAAAATATGTCTTTTCTTTTCTATCTTCTAGGTAGAATCACTTATAAATTTGTGTCTAATTTTAATAATATATAATGTTTAGGAGTGTCCATTGTGACATTGTGTTGTTAAGCTGTTTGAACTAAATACAATCATATTTTTATATGTGTTAAAAACAATCTTAATAGATTTTAAATCATCTGTATAACCCATTTATTGAAACGTATTAAACAAGATAACTAGTAACAATTAAATTGTGAATAAGTTTTTATATCTAACAAGTATAAAAAAATGGTGGTGTTTAGGAGTGTTAAAAAGTTCGTGACTCGTAGTTCGCTCGAAATTAGCTCGATTTAAATCAGCTTGGCTCATTGCTTTCTACTTAACTAGCTCGTTGGCTCATTTAAGTTAAAGATATAAAAATTATTTTTATGAATTATAAATATAATTTATCTCATATTTTATAGATATATCATAAACATATGATCAATTTCATACTTTTTAATAAAAAAAACATAAGTATAAAAATATAGAATAGTGTTAAAAAAATAACAAAATTATTTTTTTTTAATACAAGTTGGCTCGTGAGCCGGCTCGTTCCGGTTGTATATAAACGAGTCGAGCCAAAGCTCACATTTTGGACGCGTAAAGATAAACGAGCAAACTCAGCTAAGCTTGATTTTTAAACGACTTGGCTTGACTCATTTGGAGTCCTAGTTCAATCGAATAGTTATGAATGGATCAAACTCTACCTTGCCAGATTCTAAGTTGATGATCCCTCTAAAGATCTCAGGAACAATCGCAATCTTCAAGAACGGTGGCAATGGCAACCCCAAAAACTTCGTTGTTGCAGACGTTAATGGCGGAATATAAAGCGATTTGACATCAAAGTCAACCGAAGTCTCACCATCAAAGTCAACACCCACCATCTTCTTCCCCACCCCACTACCCTCTCCCCCTTGAGCATTGTATTCAAAATCAGGATACCTCGATATCCCAAGTTTGCAGGCTCCCAATGTCTTGAATTCAACTCTGTATGCATCAGATTTCGAGATGTTTTCTGGGTTTACAGTTGAAGTTGAAATCGATTGGTTGTGATTGAATGAAGAAGATGATGATGAAGCGATTGATCTTGTTTGAAATTGGGGTAATTTTGGTTTGTTTATGGGGATTTTGAAGAGGATTTGAGGGTTTGAAGAGTGAATTTGATAACCCATTTTTGAAATTATGCAGAAATTTCAGGAATCGAAGACTCGAAGTGAAGATTTTGAAGTATTTTGGGATGTTTTTGGGGGATTTTTAATTTTTGTGGTGGTGGTGGTGTTTTGTATGTTTATCATTTTTGGCCTTGCAAAAAGAACCTTATCACAAAGATAGTTTTGGGAATTTGCACTTTGCTCCCCTGGTTTGAATCTTACATTCTTACATATGAGTGATGGTTTGTCACAACCTTACCCTGACTCGCGATGCTATCTCGATGTTATCTCCTAGGCCGCTTGTTGTGTCGTGGACCGCGGCCTTTGTATGAGTGTGTTTCTGTATGGTGTATGATAAGTTATCTTGTTATGTATGATGAGTGTTGGACATTCGCAAAAGTTTGGTCAAGGTACCAGCATGCTTTCGGAACATTTGGGTTTATACCATTTGGGCATGTTGGCCCATTAGGGTTAGGGCTTTCAAATATATATGATTTTATTTGTTTTACTAGGTTAGATACCCGTGTAATACACGGGTTGAAAATATAAAAACCATATAATTCATAAATGTATAAATATTTCGTATGATTAAATTACGAATTACATAAAACAATAAAAAATAAAAAGTTGCATTTTTAAATTATATATATTAGAATACTTCTTTTGATAATATAACATACAATTGACCCATGTGAAATAAAAAACCAATTGTTTTAACCCAAAATATATAAATATATCAATAAATATTTTTTAAAACTTTTTTCAACTAAATCTTAATTGACTATAAAAGCATGTACAATTCAAAATAACATATGATTATAAAATCTAGTTGATAATATAAAAAAAAATTAAAAACAAAATCAATTATTAATTTAGTTTCTTAAAATATAAAACTTGACTAAATAATATATAATAGTTTAGGCGAAAAAAAAATTTTTAGAAGTAACAGTAGAGCGTCATGTGACATCTTAGTTACTCTTTTATTATATACTATAGATATAGATGTTGGTTTATATTATTTTGGTTATATTGAATTCTTTCATTATTTTTTACTCTAATAATACTCTTGTAATTTTTGGAATTTAGTGGATATGCTTACTTGTTATTGTTTTATCTAACTCGATCTATAGGAGATTGGCGTGTAGTAGTGACAATGACCTTTCTAGAGACTGGAAAATTACCATGGTGATTAGAAAGGCCCAACTAGCTTAATGGTGGGGACAGTTTTGCATAACACAAGGGAAGATGCAGAATGACGATCAGATGGTACGTTTTGGCACCCCTATAGCCTTGTGGAGACTTTAGCAACTCGAAAATTTTGGCAGGGATGGTCAAAACAGTGGTGCGAATCAACTAATGGTGACAGTTTTCGTGTAACTTGACCCATAGGGCTTGTGGATTTTAGAAAAAAAGTACGTGAAACTTTAAGTGAGAGATGGAGAGTGGGGTGGTGGAGGACAGGAGGTTGACTACGGGAAACGAATAGTAGGGCTAGGAAAAAGAGGAAATAACGGGTTTATGGAGGAAAGAGGTATAGTGTCAATGTCCCAATGATTTTTTTTCAACAACAAACACACACATTTCTTCAATCTTACTCCTTAAGTTTACATCGCTATCCACTACGAGGCTCATTCCCACAACCTTGTGGGAAGAAACACTATTATGTACAAATAGATGCCATTAAGATACATACCATTCGGTCAATCTAGCTTTAATATTATAAAAGTTTGCATATTTATCCAACTTCTAGTAAACAATATACAAAACTATATACATAAAGATCCCAACCCTGGTCGACTTAACACTAATAGGCTTCACTGTTTAATACTTCTAAGCCAACACCTTTTTTACCCATAATTATAATTTCTAGATTCACCGACAGAATTGAATTATTAACTCTCATTGGAATAGAAATTTTAGATACGTAGAGCATTTTTTTAATAAACTACCCCTGTTGGGCTTCAAACACTATAATAAAGCTAAACTATCCTCTCTTGAGGGCTTGGGGCTCTAAACACTTTTTCTTGGGTTTAAATACAACTGGGCTTTGATGGGCTTCGGTGGTACAACGGCTGCCCAAATGAGGTTTTGAGTTTTGACCCAACAACTTGTATAGCCCTATAAGTAAAGGTGAAAAGAAAAAGGGTGCCGACGAACCCAAACCAGAATGGATTTTGAAACCGATTTGGGAAGAATTGGTTATGAACCCTCCTGAACCTGTTGAAATAGTTTGCATTTTATAGGTTGTAACTGGTTTGAACTTGATCAAACTGATCCGAACCAGTCCAAATCCGATTGGCAACCCAGTTTTCAACAAACCTACCGCAAGAACTGTTCTAAAAATGAACCCGTTTGACAAAAACCGTTTTTAACTCTCGATGACTGAACCCGAATCGGTCTTGGGAAAAAAAAAACACAATTTGCGCACCTCTAGGTATATTAACTAAGAAAAAGTATAAGATTTCACGGGGCATTGTTCTTAAAAGGTAGGCAAAAGCGTCCATCTTTATATAATGATAAAACTATTTATTAAAATGATTTTTAAGATCATAATTGTCTAAAGTAAGATAATTGCTAGATTAATGTACTGTCACTCTCAAAATCTATACATGTTTTGTTTTTTTTCCTCTTTTAGAAGAACAATTCATAAAATCTATGTTTCAAAACCGGATCAAACTCAAGAAACTGCTCGATTACTGGTTTATTTTTCCAGCCGATTAATAGCAAATTACACACTTTGGTGTAACTAAAGTTGATCCTAGAAACGATTTGGTCTATTTAAACCAGGTTTAAAAGATTAACAAAAAACTGATTCATGACCTGGTATGAAATGTAACGAGTACTAATCCAAGTTTTGTGCTCGATTGTAAAACGATATCCTATACCCAGCTTAATATCCGCAGGGTCACAAACATACCCATGAATATCAAGTATAATTGTTTGTAAGTATATTTCTTTTTCTTACTATTATATATTTATATGATTTTTTTGTTATTAATAACTACAATAAATCAATATATGGTAAATTACATTCGTATAATTATCACCACAAAATTTTAAATGTCTAATACATATAAATATATTGATGATATACATTATGAAAGATAAAGTGAGTTATTTATATCATACATAATATGAACTAGTGTTTTACCAATTACGCGTTGCGGCGGTATCGTACGTAGCGTAATAAAGTATAGACTAACAATCGACCCGACTTGTCACCGGACTAAATTCACGTCGAACCGTTAAGTAACTGGAATTTATACAATTGAACGAAAACGTATTATACTTCACCCCATTTTTTTTCAAACAAAATTACGTCGAAACGTAGGCCACGTCGAAACGTAGGCCACGTCAAAGCATATACCAAAAAACACACAGATTAAAATCGTCCTGACTTGTGCCAAACTAAATCTTCGTTGAAACATAGAGTAACTCAGATTTATACCGTCGAATTAAAACATTTTTTAACCCTACTCATTTCGCACAAAACCTATGTCAAAAAGTAGGCAAATATCGAAATATAAATCATCTCAAATCGTATATAAAAATATGCATGGGAATATTTTATACCTGACCCAACACATACCGACACGTATCTAGAATTATGAACTTAACAATTAATTTTTTTAAATAAAAATTATACCAAGGTAAATCGAAACTTTACAACCTTAAAAAATTCAAAATGACATGCCAAAAGTTTTAAAGTCAATAAACAAATACAATTTAACAATATATAATTTAATAAACAAATATTATTGTAATTTTATAATTATTATATCATTATATTATTCAATAAATAAACATTATTATTATTATTACTGTTCGATTCAACTCCTATTTATGTAGTAGTAACTAGTTTTTTTACCAGCCGCGCGTACGCGATTTTATAAAGTATAGACTGACGCGTCTCGTCTTCGGACTAATTTCATGTCAAATCGTAAAACAACTCAAATCAATGCCGTTGAAGGAAAAGTTATTATACTTGACTCGGATCTTTTCCATGCAAAACTATGTCGAAACATAGACCAAATGAAAACGTATATAGAAAATCACAAAGATTATAATCATTTCCTTGTTTTGAAATTAAATTTACATTAAAACGTAGAGTAGAAAACATCTTATATTTGAGCGACACATTCCTGAACAAACTAACGCCAAAACGTATGTGAACGTAGAAATATAGATGAGAGTTAAATACGTTTTGCATCCCTGAGATTTCATATAAATTGCCATTTGAATCCAAAAGTTTAAATTTTGCCATTTGCATCCAAAAGTTTCACAAAAATTATCATTTGAATCCACTTAACCACTCCTAACTAACGCTATTAAGGTTTTCCGTTAAGTTTTCTAAATTATAGGTATTTTAGTCAAAACACTTACAAAATAAAAAATCAGCTCTACGTGATAAGTCTTAGACGTTCAGTCTCTTTTGTTAATCACCTTTACGATTTTAATTTACAAGAAATGATAGGTCAGCAATTTTTTTTTATTTTACTAAGAAATGCATCTCTGGGCGTACTAGTAGATAAAATAAAATATAAGTATAACTAACTAAAAGTGATTCATTTCTAACTTTATAAAACAAACAAAACTAAATATATATAAATAAATAAACAACTCATATAACATAAATTATTTGAATCATAACCATAAAAGACAAACGATTATCATAAAAGTATAAGAACAATTAATAATATGACATTAACTACTCATGAATAATAATCATAAAACATCAATCATCATAATCATAATTAAACTTTAAACCAAATAAATCTATGTTTTATAAAACGGACAAAAGTAACACGATTAGTAAACCAAAATACATTAACAAGACAAAACAATAAAATACTATTATAGAGTCAAATCATAATTGCAATTATCAAAAGAAGCTAAACATATAAAAACCCTCACATGAGTTGGTTTTTTATTTTGTAAATTTTTTGACTATAATAACTCTCATGTTGGAAACTTAACGGAAAAAATTAACCGTGTTAGTCAGGTGTAACCAAATGGATTCAAATGACAATTTTAATGAAACATTTGGATGCAAAATGGCAACATTTTAAACTTTTGGATTCAAATGACAATTTTTATAAAACCTCAGGGACGTAAAACGCATTTAACTCTTAAATCTCAAAACGTATATAAAGATATGACAAATTTTATATCTAACTCAACTTATACTGAGAAATTGATTTGAATTCAATAAACAAATATAACTCAATAAATAAATATTATTATTATAATATAACTCAATAAATTATTATATTATTATTATTTAATTATTAATTTAACTTGTTCATTTTTATTTCCTTTAATATAAGAGTAATTATACCAACTTTATTTTTCATAAAGTAAAACTTCAAAAGCCATTTTAAACTGAGTGTTACATATTTAACATCACCAATCATGATGTAATTTTTTTATGTGTACTAGTTAGTAGTTACCAAACAATAGTTTAAAGAAAATAAGTAGTAATACTAAAACTTTTACCGTATATGGTTTGCAAAGACTTGCATGTAGCCTTGGGTAAGCAAATCAGATATCACATAATATCATATTTCATGGCTGGCCTTAAAAGATTCGTAGGGTGGACGACTGACAAGCCCTAAAATTGTAAGGGACCATTTTTTCTAATTGTTTAAGTTTTGGGTGTCAACTACCTAATTTAAAAGAAAATATAAACTTATGATTAGTTATATGTTTTAAAAGGGCTAAAGAAATTAATAAATATTTTAAAATAGTAGATGTGTGGTAAACACAATTAAGTTTAAAAAGATTGGAAATCCTATTTAATGTATGTTTGTATCCAATGACATTAAGTTTTTAACTAAGTCGACAGTTGATTACACCACATCATTTGCACTCCATTGATTTGTATCTAGTGATTTAGCACCCTAATCTTGCGTTTCAGCTCTCCATATACATTTTTTAATTTAAGAAGGTCATTTTTATTTCAAACACAACATCCGAATTCTTTGAACCGGCCTAGACCATATGCTTATCCAGCTTGTAAATTCTGTTATAAATCTCATATTTAATCTAATATTCGATTTCATACCTCGATATTTTAGGTTTCAGATGGACCAGATATTTCAGATTTCACATGTCCCAAATGTCTTGGCTTTTCGATATTCATTCGGGCTTGCGTTTTTTAACCTTCATTACCTAATGCCAATAACACTCCATTTGGACCACCAGGGATGAAAAACCTATCTTTCAACTCTCTCTCTCTCTCTTTACACACGAAGAACACAGCCACTCATCACCGGCACTCCTCGGTCGTCATCAGCCACCACCACCATTTCTCCACCATCATCGGCAAGCACCACTTCTCCATCACCATCTACTCTCTTTCTGTCTAGATCCATCTTCAACACGTCCACAACCATCATCTTCCCCAAAAACCTAGATGAGAGTTTAAGGTAAAGATCAAGATCCAGATCGGCTCCATTAAGCTCGACAAACTACGACAATTGATTGCTATTCATCTTGTCCTTTGTCTCTTTAGAGCTCACATCCTCCAGTTTATACTCAACTGACGCCATTTTAATCTAAATCACAAAACTAACACCATATTTAACTTGTGCCCTACAAATCTCTCAATGTTATCTCGAACTAAAGGCATCAGAACAAAAAGTAAAGATTAGAACTTACAACCATTATGTTTGCATAGAAAAAGATAATAGAATTTGGGAGAAATGAATCAGCAAATGTGAGTAGGTGGAGATGATTTAATTTAGTAAAGATGTTGATGTTCGTGAACTATTGACGGATAGTATGAAGAACACGTGAAGACGGGATTTGGGTTTGGATTTCTTTAATGTGGATACGTGATGGGTTTGAACAATCAAAGCATAAAACACATCAAATTTGAACAATAAAAAATGTGAGTGTTTTTGATTTGATTTCTTATTAGATGATATAGTTTTGAAGAGTGTGGATGAAAAGTTATCATATTTGGGTATCATAAAGTCAGCAACATGATAGGGGGAGGAGGTGGTGCGGTAGTGGCAGTCTGGCAGATGGTGATGAAGTAGTGGTGGCGATAGGGTTGTGGTGGAGGTTGAAGAGAGAGAGAGAGAGAGAGAGAGAGAGAGAGAGAGAGAGAGAGATAGAGATATATATATAGAGAGAGGAGTTCTAAAATCTTTTTAACATATATTTTTTATTTAGAACACATTAAATTAATAAGAACAATAATTTTAAGAGTAAAAAGATTTAAACCAACTTTTTTGTTCAAGACGCATGACCTTATTTAACAGACAAATATAATTCTCTGTTAGAGAAAAACAAAAATTATGCAATCTTTTCTAAACATAAATAATTTTTATTGTAATTACATTAGTTTAAAAACGAAATCTAAAATTTGTTATAAAACTAGAAAATAAAAAATGTAATTTACTCAAAAGATAATTTCATTACAAAGGATTAAAAAAAGCATTCATGTAACCCCACAACCACGTGTCAAGACAAGAGAGCAAGAATAACAGCCATAAAATCCAAACCGTTGATGTATGGTTGTATAAACACGTAGCATTCAGCGGGTCCTCCTTATTGCAAGCAGTGGGTCTCCTTTTATCTAGGGTTTCTTCTTCACCCCCAAATCCTTCATTTCAATTTCAATTCTAACTAATAATCAACCTTCTACACTCTCTCACTGTTCAATCCCCTTCCAATTTCATTCTAACTAATAATAATCCCCCAAATTCACTCTTTCAATTCATACGAATTTTATCATATGGCCTCGATTGACAACAGAAACGATCAATCCAAACAACAAGATGAAGATGATGATGAAGTTAGCAACACCGCTGCAATATTATCAACCTCCGATCCGCTGCTCGGTGATCCACCGGCGTATACGATTTCGCCGGTGACTCGCCGCCGTGACTCGCCGTCGGAGGTTAATCTGTTGAAGGAGGAGCCACCGGAGAACGATTCGATACCTGTCGCCATCGTCCCAATGCCGTCGTCTCGCAACCAGTGGACGTTGGCGCCGCCGAGGCGGTCGACGAAAGACCGCCATACGAAGGTGGAGGGCCGTGGCCGGAGAATCCGAATGCCGGCGGCCTGTGCGGCGAGAATATTTCAGTTGACGAGAGAATTAGGGCACAAATCGGACGGAGAGACGATACGGTGGTTGTTGGAGCACGCGGAGCCGGCGATTGTTGAAGCCACCGGCACCGGAACGGTGCCGGCCATTGCGGTGAACGTTAACGGAACGTTGAAGATTCCGACGACTGCGAGCGACGGCGACGGTGGCCGGAAAAGACGTAAACGGAGTTGCAACAGCGAGTTCACCGACGTTAACGATTCAGCGTCTTCTAGTTTCGCCCCTGTGGCTCCGATTGCACCGCAGGGTCTCGTCCCCGTGTGGACCGTCGGTGCGCCACCCAACGCCGCCGTCCACGGCGGCATCCACGGCGGCGCTTTCTTCATGATTCCGAACAGCACCACCGTCGTTTCATCCTCCGGCCACCAACAGCTATGGGCCATACCCGCCGGAGCAACGCCGGTGTTCAACGTCGCCGCGAGGCCTATTTCGAGTTTCGTCTCCGGCGTGCCACCGGTGGTTACCTTCGGCGGCGTTGAAGGTGGCGGAATTGAAACGCCGGCGAGGTCGGTGTCGAATAACAGTGGGAGCGAAGATCGATCGGTGAAGGTGTCGACCACCATGGCTCCGAGCTCGAGCTCGGTGACGACGACGACGAATCCACAGATGCTGAGGGATTTTTCATTGGAGATTCATGATAAACGGGAGCTTGCATTCATGGTGGGTTCTTCAACAGATGAAAATCGATCTTCGAAACCATCGTCGGAGTAATGGTTTAACTTGAATTTGTAGTTAGGGTTTATCAGATGATTAGCTGATGTGATCATGTGATGTTTATTTGGTTCGTTGACTGTTAATTGGTTTTGTTTGAAGATGGATTTGGAGAAGATGAAGCATGTTTACATGACATACTTTTGAATATAATTGCAAATATATTAGAACTTTTTATTTTGGGTTTTTTGAGGGAAGATATGAATGCATGAGATAGCATCACACTATGATATTATTATTCTACCAGTTAGAAAATCTCATTTGAACTATTTTAGGTACCAAATTAACTAGTCGAACACTTGTAATATTTTATGAAATCATATATATGATGCAGATTAACATAACAATTAAATGGCTAGAACAGGATTGATACTCAAAAGGCTTTAAACTTAAAGGTTTGAGAGAATAGTTATTGTCATTAATAGGTTTAGGAGGGTAAAAAGAAAGTTATGTAACTTCAATTTTTTTATTAAATATTAGTGAACAGCCAACCTCATCAATAAAGGTGACGAACCCTTCCTATACTATAGCGGCTATTGAATCTGGTGTACTATTTGCTCATATGCATATTAGATTCTAGTTTATAAGGAACAACATTCGCAAGTCCTTGAAGTAGAATCATTAGTGTTTTATATTTTGATGAAGGTGTAACAACTCTTCATAGGACATTCATTCGTATGCATGTAATGATCATAACTTATAAAGCTATATTTCGAAGTATTGCATTCTTAAAGTTTAGGCTCTCTTTGCGCCTGTTTGTGTAGTTAATATATCACTCGAGGTTAATGATATGAAGTTATTGTTTCATATTAAGTCATTAGTTATTTCACGTATGGTACATTAATTAAATTAAAGATCACTTTAGGCCTTGCAAGTCATTAGTTATTTCAGGTATGGTACATTAAATTATATATAACTTTAGGCCTTGCAATTAGATGTGTCATTCCCTTCATCTTTAACATATGAAAAGTTTTAAGGCTTTTTTTTTTTTTTTTTTTTTTTTTTTTTTTTTTTTTTTTTTTTTAAGCTAAGTTAACGAGTGCACGTATTTTTCCTCAATTAGTAATCACATCAAATATTTTCTCTGTTAGGTTGAGATTTCAATATCTGTTAGCTTAGCTTTTGAACAGTAAATTCGAGATAACGTCTCATAGCAAGTAGTAATAAATCTGAGAGAAAAATTTTATTCGTACTCATCCATTATGGTTATCGCGTTAAACAAAATCTCAATACATCAAACAAAGTTTTACATGATCAAAAGCTTAGAAGCAACTAAAGCATTGCAAGCAAATTAAATAAATTAGACCTCAATGAATGAAAAAAAGAAATTAGATAGCAAATTGTTTAATATTACTAAAACTGGAACACACATATAGTTTAGGGGCTGTTTGGCAATATTTGAATGATTAAGTGCTGAACCAATAAGAGGTCTGAACCATTAAGTGCTGAACCATTAAGAGGTCTGAACCACTAAGAGCTAGTATATCGCTTAACTATTCAAAGACAAATGTCTGACTAATTCAGATAAGAGTTTTTAACCATTCAGCATTAGACCTCTTAACCATTCAGCATTAGTATAATGCTTAACCATTCAGAGGCAAATGTTTGAACCATTCAGACATTTGCTCGCGAAACAAACAGTCTGAACCATTAAGTGCTGAATCATTCAGACATCTGAACTATTAAGAGGCTGATTAAGAGATTGCCAAACAGCTCCTTACATTTAAGACAATATAAACTTGACTATTTTCATTTTGTATCCCAAATAGTATCAACTCGATAATGTAACTCACTTTTATCAAGTTGTAACCTTTTTATAAGCACTTGTTCTACCAAAAAACAACTCGCTTTGTTCCACATGACTTTTCAAAAAGTACAATCTTTCTTGCACAAATTATAACCACATAAAGCACTTTGTTCTATTCGAAATATAAAGCTCAAACGGAAAGCAATATTTTGATCTTATTTCTGGCAATCCAAACATTATTTAATATGCCAAATATTCTTATTATAAATCTCATTAACTTCATAATAATTGCCGAATCTTCAACTTTTCCTAACATTTAACATTTTTATTATTTAATAAACACAAATACTAAAAAGTTGAGATGATATATGTTTTGGATGATAATAAGATGCATAGCACGTGAGTTTTGAGGGAGACACGTGCGGGTGAGGGTTACTAGGTCCCGCATGTGGTAGAGGTTTGGAAGGTGGGACCCCCATGCTCTTATGCTCGGCTATTTTTGCGGTATGTGCGGGGACCACAACGGTTCATAATCCACTATCGTGACACGTGTCCAGTGATTAGCTGTAAAAGAATGGTATTCTGATATTTAGTGTCTATCTAGTGTGAGCCATGTGGGCCAAAAGAAACATCCTTTGAAGATGACCATCTTATTTGTATACACAACTATCAGTATTTTTGGACACCATTTACATCGATACGAATCGTATAGTTATATACGACTTGTATGCATAGTTATATACGACTTGTATGCCCGTTAATGTTATCAGATATTACATGGACGTGTGTACATACATAAGTCATATAAGTTCTATACGAATGTTTATATGTGTCATATAGGTTTTAAGCTGGTCATATGGTTTTTTTGTGAAGGGTTATACAAATCATATGTGGTTATGCGATTCGTATAGTTCTTGGACTATACGAATAGTAAATAGACAAAGTTAGACTATGTTACAAATGCAGCCTCATCGGTTATGATTACCCTGTAAAACTTATGTAATATTATTAAACAAGTCGTATATATGGTATTAATGATCTTTTTTTGTGTACCATTACAAGCACCCTATTAGAGTACACATAATGAAAAATTTGTAGCTTTACGGATGTCGGCGTGAAAGATAGTGGACGAGGAGGGATAAGTAAAAAGTATATGGATGCTAGACATTCGTAAGAAAAGATGCTAAGTTTTGTGAGAAGAAATGAGAAATAGTGATACAGCCATACTTCTCTTTAGATACAGAAAGGGGCGTTTTTGGGGAGCGCACAGTCAGATGAAGATGACGTGATTATAGATACTCTTTAAATAGATAATCGTTATATAAATCCTGGTATGTATATATGGCCTAAAAATGCTTAAATGTCAGTGTAATTAATTTAGAGTAGATTGCATAAATATTTTTACTAGCATTTTGTTTCTTTTTTTATAGCAGCTTGCTTACTTTCACTTCTAAACCGTGTAACACGTTGGAAAATAACTCTTTATCGTTTCTACTTTTGGTTTCATGTAGTCAAACTTTTGATAAATTAAATTATTATTCAAACGATCGTTCCAATCACTTAAATATAATTTACCATAGGTACAAAAACATATTAGATTTATTCATCTCCATATGTCATCACCCTCCACTAGACCGTTAATAGCGCTCATATCGAGACACAATTTTGTTACCACCATGGCACCAACCCCATTACTAGTACATGTGACACACACCATAGTTCTCCATTTATCTCCATCTTTGGTGGGGCCTCAAATCTTTGTTCATTGTTATTCTAACACCACCCACATAATCTAAACTTTGTGAAACCTCAGATGCTGTTCAAACCATAACGAGGTGGAGAAGAAACTCATGAACCTTGTAAAAAATAACATAAACACGAGTTATTTTTCAAAGTAGTGTATTTATAAATTTTATTTACCAAAATAGTGTAATTGATAAAATATTTACCAAACTAGTTTAGTTTTATTTTTTTTTTTATTTCTCACTCCCACTTTCATTGGCTACTTAAAAAGTTTTTTTAAAAATTATTATTACTTTTAAGGATAATATCTTTACATTTAAAAAAAATTATTTATATTAAACTGTTTTTAGTTTTCCAGAAATACTCTTAATTTTTTTTTCCTAAAACTATAATAACGTTTTAAAAAATTTCTAATAGTATTACAATAGAAATGTCTTCTTATTTCATTTTATATTTTTAAGTCGAGATTTTTTTTGTTTTAGTTTCTTTTGTTTTTTTTTTACCTTTTCTATAATAATTTCGTTCCAGAATTTTTTATTTTTTTATTCATTTAACATTTTGTTTAGTATAGTAGGCATTTTATTTTTCTCTATTACAAATTACAATCACCTCCGTTATATAAACGTTTCAATATATACAACCGCGATTTACAAATTATAACACTTTTGTTGTATATATGGTCAAATACTTTTCACTTTGATATTGTTTAAAAAAATTAGCGGTTTAATGCACTATAATGTGTGGGGTCCAAATATAGGCACGTTCATATAACAACTCTTTGTGGTAAAAAAAGCATGTCGTTATTATTTTTGATAAACTACTCCGTCACAACACGCTAGGTAACTTTTCTAATTTCTATTTAAAATCATGTAAGGAGTAAAAAAGCAATCTGATTTAAAAAAATAAAAAAAATAAAAAAATATTTCTATTCAATACAATGATTAAAGATTTAAAAATTGTTCTTATAAAACAATCTAAAAGTGATTAATAAATATTTTTGAAAAAGTAAAAAAGTTTTATTTTTAAATAATTTCTTGAAATTTAAAGATATGATCCTTAAAATAATTAAAAATATATATAAAAAATCTTGTGTAAAGTAGTTAATAGGAATAAGAGTGAGAAATAAAAAAAAATTCAAACTATATTTTTTGGTAAATATTTTTCAAGCTACACTATTTTGGTAAATAAGTTTTCCACCTACACTATTTTGGTAAAAAACTCACATAAACACAAACACATTAATATTGCGACAGACATCCTAGTGATAAAATATTGTACTCTTCAATTAAAATGTTGTGTGTTCAAATCCTACATAGTGCAGGTGTGATAATTTTAAGAGTAGTAAAATATAAAGTAGAAAGTGTGTGTTCGTAATTATAAAAAATAAACATTTGCGGACCTGGAGACTTTTTTCATGAGGGTTGCCAATTTTTGATGCTCAAATAACCATCAACTTGATTATATGTTTTTCAGTTTGAGTCGTGTGAGGCCAGGGCGTCAGGCTATGTTGGAAACTCAAAACCTAACATTATTCAAAGTGAAGATACTTGGAAAGAACATTCACATCTTATTTTTCATCCTCATTCCTATAATTACAGTAAAAACTACTAATTTTCTCTCTTGTTTTAATTAAATAATAAAGTTAATTACATAATTGGTCTCTTCGGTAAAGTCGTTTATCAAGTTTAGTTTCTAAGTATCATTTATTAGAAGTTAGACCACTAATTATGTCAAGTTGTAATAAAATCACCCCTTGCTCTAACTGACGTTAACTTTTCTATTAGATTTATAAAAAATGACCATAATACCCGTAGCGAAAAGAATCACTAAACCTAAAGTTAATAGACTACGCCCATTTGTTGTCTTCCCCACTTCTTTCCCATACGTCGTGTTCCCGAGTTCATTAATGGAAAATGGAAGGAAGAAAATAAAAGAAAAGAAGAGAAAAAAAGAAAGAGAAGAGAAAAGAAAAAAATGTGATTCCTTTCTTTTCTTTCGTTAAGTAAACTTGGGAACACAACACCACCACCACCAATCCACCACAACAACAACAACCACCACCACAACAACCACCACCACCACTCTCCACCCACCACTCCATTATCCCTAAAACCTCATCACATGTTCAACGACTTCACATAACTGTTAACCCCACCACCTTCTATCACCCACCATCACCATTGTTTTCTACCCTTCTTTTTTTATTACATAAAATTCTAATGAGCAAAACACCACTTGAATCATCTCCCTCTACCAATCTTTTAACAAGGTGGTTGCACTTGGCGGTTTTAGATCTTGAATTTCAGGCGAAGGAGTGGAAAGGAGTGTGGTGGTGCGGCTGATGGGGATGGAGTGATCTTGAATTTCAAATCTCGACTAGAGACAACAAACGATGGTTGGGGATGGGTTAGTTGGAGACAGTGACTGGTTTGAGACAATGGCTGGCAGCCGGTGGTTGTAGGTTTGGGTGGTGGGAGAATTAGATTTCTTGATTTTTTTCAAAGAAGAAAGTGGTATATTATTATTACTAGGTTACAATCCCGTGTAATACACGTGCTAAATAAATTTACTGTTACATGGTTAATAATATAAAAGGTTATGTCTTAAATATTATGTATTATACCGATTGAATAAACTCATCTATTACACATTTAAAAATTTGAAGTTAACATATTTGAAATTTTAATTATGGATAGTTATTAATTAATTAATAGATATTATAGCATTCATAATTAAAAAAGAGAGAAACAAGAAAACCAATTATTAGATGACATAAAATGGTGACAAATGTCTGGATTTATTTTTATTTATTAGTATAGAGATTAATATTTTACTAAAGGTATAATCGACATTTTACATTAACTTAAGGGTAAAACTTAACGCTAGTCAAAGTTGTGACTTATTTTGTCACAACTTAACATACTTAGTGGGTTAATTTGTAATAAATGATACTTGGGGACTAAACTTGAAAAACAAACTTACCACAAGGACCATTTGTCTAATTAACTCTATATAATACTTTCTATACATTTATCATTACATTTATTCTCTCATCTATTTACAATCAATTTTAAAAATATTAAAAAATTTATAAGGGTGAAAAATGTTTACCCCAAATATACGAATAAAAGGTAACATTTTTTCTTTACACCACTAACAATCATCAACTGTCTGCTATAATATAGGGTATATTAATAAGATGTGAATGCTAAAAAATTTCATGACTTCAACAACTAAGTTTAAGTTATAGTTTGAATATTCATATTTGATCAAATTTTTATTTGGTTTAGTATTTTTTTAAAAGCTATGTTGGAAATCATGAAGTAAAAGAATATTAAATTGATTTAAAATTTATAAAATAATAATAGTAAAATAGGTGTATATAACTGAAAGAAAATTAAATTGATTTAAAACTATTTTGTTTAAATAAAATAACATATAACTAAACCAATTAGGTATAATGATTTCATACACAAGAATCCTCATGTGTTTGTTTATAATATATTTTTGATACCTATTGTCCGAGCATAATAATATAAAGGTAACATGTTTTCTTGGGCAATAACGTGTTATTGCTTTACTTATGTTCGAGCAATAATAGTTATGATTATTGTTATGTGTTAAACATATCTTCTAGTAACATATGGATGTAGAGGTTGATTTTGGTTTTTTTTTTTTTACAACAATGACTATTAAAATTGCTTCTGAAGAGATGCCAAATTCGATTACCAAAACTGAAACACTTTCAAGTATGTTGTATTTGATTTTTTTAATGTACAAGTTGACGAACTCGATCACCGATTAACCTAACCCGAATAAACCCGAATACCGAATAAATATTATTTAGTTGGTTTGGTTTTAGGGTTGATTTTCCACATCTAAAAACCGAGGAACACGACTCGAAGAATCCAAAACCTGATTAAAACGCCGAATGCCACCCCTAAGGTGTATATAACTAAAAGAAAATTAAATTGATTTGAAACTAATTGTTTAAATAAGATAATATATAACTAAAAGAAGAGATTTGATTAGATTTAGATGGAATTTAAAATAATTTAAAATTTGAATTCAAAGGTATATAAAAACAACAAGCATATTAGCATAGTTTAGGGATAAAAAAACAAGAAGCAACCTTTTTGGAGTGAAGGTTAAAGAAAGATGGATTAAGAAAACTTTTGATTTTATTCTTTGTTAATTTATTTATGGGTGTTATTGTTAAAAATATAGGATGTCGCTCGAATTTCAGTTCTATATAATAAATTAATTTTTTTTCAGAGATGATGGGCGACTTTCTCACGTAAGGTCAGATCCTCCCTTGTATAGTTGTATCCATTACTATAACATGTTAACACACAACACGTCCAAAACCTTTGCAAAGTCTTAAAACCATAAATAATTGAACAAAAACACAAAAAGACACATATACTCCATGTTAGTACTTGAAGGGGAAGAATCCATTATTTTCAATCTTATAAAATTGTTATGCATTTTATACATTCAAAGGAAATGTTTGTTAATTGAAATAAAGGAGAACTAGTAGTTTTCCAAATCGCGCGTTGCGCGAATGTGAATTTCCAGGCTGTATATTACATATACATTGTAGTTATCCAAGGCTTATAGCTAATGACCGGTTGTGGTTGCAAAGCAGTAACGATGCCATACCAAACAACGAACGATTTTTTTGACATCATTATGGCCTCTGTTCATATAATTACATCTAAAGATCTACAAATGTATACACGCAACAACTTGTACCATAGGCATTAAAAAAATATACAAGACACTGTTCATTCACTTTAGAAATTAACATATAGGCAAACGTAATTGCCAATCAAAGTTGTATATAACGCCTCTCAACAATAGATAAGCATAACCGTAGTAGAGGTCGCTGATAACATAATGAAAATACATCACTTAAAGAGGCTCAGAAACAATGTTTCATTGTGGCTACAAACATTTGTTTGTCATGCCAAAACAATGAACACACCAACCTTCTGTTTACCATCATCGCCTTTAATCGTCACCACAACAGTGACTCAAACCAAAGACTATAATTGGACATGGGCTCAGATGAACACGGATCACCATCATTGCCCTAAAGACCCATGAATCTCAAGTTAAAACGACAACAGAATCATCGTGATCGATAAACAGTTATCAAATGCGAATAAGATAAAGCAATTGAGTTGGTTGTTTAGTTAGAAATCAAGATCATTTCATTCATTTCATAGCAATTTAGATCATTTGAGATTATCCTGCCACAAAATACACTTTCATTAGGATTTTTGTAGAAGATAAAGTATGTTAATCCAATAGTAATAAGCAGACTTGTAAATTGAAGAACCACAAATTCATAAACTAATTTACATCTGCAAATTTGTTATAGAAAAACAAACAAAAAGAAAAACCCATGATTCATAGAATGAAATGTAATATAAAAGTCCTAGATTCTTCAAAAAGGATATAAGATGATTTTTGACAATTTAAAAACATCATCAATTAAATGATTAACCAAAAAGATATTAAAACAAACAATATACCTTTAATAAAAGATGATTATTTGCAAGAAGCTTCACAACCTCCTCAATGTTATAGGATCTCCTACACCCTCCAACGCAACTCTAATTCGACCAAATCGCCGAAGTTGAAGACTTTTCTCTACCCACTCTTTCCTTTCTTTCCTCCGATCACCACATATATACAAACCAATAAAGTTCATATATAATTTGAAATCATCTGCAAATGGACCAACAAAGTCAAAGAACACAATTTTAAAGTTTCTTTTAAAACCAACATCATTATCTTGTTTCAAAACCAAGAGATAGATGATCACCCGGTTAGCACAAAACTCATGACATGAATAGCCTCATCTAAAGAGCTTAAATGATCAAAGAATCAAGCATTTTTATCAAGAATCCGATTAAAAACCACCATCGAGGCCACCTCTCTCTAGAAAGCAACCGACGGCAGAGGCGGTGGCAAAACCATCACCGAGACCCCTTCTCTCTAGAAAACAACCGATGGCAGAGACAAAACCACAACCCAGAACCCCCTCCCCCCAACAACCGGTGGCGATGGCGGTGGCAAAGGAACCACCGAGACCTCCCCTCTCTATGTGGGTGTTTGGGATTGCTACTTTTTAGCCAACTTTTAACTTATTAACTTTTGAAAAGTTAATAAGTCAATAAGTATGTTTGGGAAGTGTAGAAGAAAAAGTTAATAAGTAGATTATAAAGGGTAAATAAGTAGATTTTGAAAAGTTAAAATTAGTAACTTTTCAAAAGTTACTTTTGAAAAGCAACTTTTGATTTTCATAAGCAATCCCAGGAGATGAAATCCATCTCTACAAAATCGAGAGCAAAAAATATGAAAAGATATTAAAAGGGAGGCACACAAACTAAGATGCATCAAAAGCTTGTACCATAAGCATACAAATATGTACACGTAACATCAACTTGTACCATATGCATAAAAACATATACAAGACACTGCCCATTTAGTTTAGAAATTAACATATAGGTAAATTAATCCAAAATATCTTGTGGCCAAACTTAAAACTAAGAAAAGTTTACTATTTATTCCATTCAATTATTAATAGTATGTAATAAGATTGAAAGATAACATCATACATAGTCATGCATAGTGGTTTGTGTGGGTTTTACATCAGTTTTCCTATCTTCATTCTTAAAATTATATTAAAAAAAAAACTATTTTTCTTTAATTAAATACTATTTTTTTAATATATATCATTATTTTTTTTCTTTTTCTTACTCACAATCACTTTTAAAATATTAAAAAATTTATAAGGTTTGAATAGTATTTTCTAAAAAAAATTTCTCCTTACTCACAATCATCTCCTATAATATATGACATATACTCATATAAAAAATAAAAAACCTACTGTCAATGCTCTTAACAAATCGACCTTATGTGACTCTCCGACCTTCCACCAAAAGTTGTTGTTCATAAAGGTTCTCCCTAAAATGATAATGATCACCAATGTTCAATCTTCTATCTACCGATCACTACAAGTTATCCTTATTACCATAGGAATCACTTAAGAAAGACCGAAGTATTATCTATATTTTTCAAGTGTAATAGGTGAGTTAAAGTGTTAGGAAGGCAACTTGTTTCTATATAAATAAAAGAGAGATCCTAAAAGTTCATCAAACCCTCGAATGCCATGAACAAACAGTGTATTAACCTTGTGCCTATTCTCTCTGAGTTTTGTATCCTTAGCAATAAGCCAAAATCTGATTTCTACCTCTTTTATCATATCTCATATGCTATAACAAAATAGGCAAAGGGTAGCAAATGACCAACAAAAGAGATAAAAGGACATTCTCTTAAAATAAAAGGTGTCTTTTTTTTTTTCAAGTAGGAAAAGAAAAAGGAAAGAACCCTTACTTTTCCCCATAAAGAATTGGACACTTCCTCATTTGATAAAACGACCTTTTTACTAAGTTTTTAGTTTGGAAAATACCTTATTTAAAAGACTCCTTTCAATATTTTTCCTTTGACTAATTTCATAAAAGCCCGGTTTTATAAAAATTTGATATGGAAACCAGTTATCTAGCATTAGCAAAATATAAGTATCAAATGTGACATTTAGAATCACATGTTACCATTTTGTATCTTAATCATAATATGTGTTAAAGATTTTTTTTTTTTTTTTTTTTTTTTTTGGTAAACCCATAATATTTGTAACATGTATTGAAGAAAAAGATCTATAAAAACAGAAGCCTTTCCTCTAAAATTAAGTTCAAAACCTCTAATCTTAATGTTGAGAAACCTTTAAAGAATACTTTAGAAGGAACTTAACGCACGACTCAAATCTTGGTTAACTTCTTGAACGTTTTAGGATTTAGTCTTCTCCACCTAAAGAATGAAAGATTTGAACTACACCGACCTACATATACCACCCATCAACGGATGCGATTTCAAAACCTCAAACATTATAGAAGATTTGACACAAGTATAAAATTAGAATGATTGCAAGTTTGCAACAAAGAGTACTAAGAATAGAAGGTTATTTAATCATACAAATGGACCATTAGGACTGAACCACAATAGAAAAGGCGTCCAATCGAAATTACCACTCAAACTCCCATTTAAGCCAACTTACTCAACAATTAAAAATCAAATGTGGATTAGCACCCATATATTTTGGTATATATCTCGAGTGTCCCAGATGCAAGCTATAGTTTTTATTGGTTATTTGATTTTTATAATCCCAACTTTCATCTATTGGTCGGTATTAATTCAAACTATATTTACATACACTTCTAACTTTGATCTTATTTTCCTCTAACAATCCCCTATTTACTGATAGTTAACCCTCGTTAGTTTTCTTTGATGAAATGAGGTCAACTATGAGCCATTTTTCAACTTCGTCGCCGCACAGCCTCTATCAGATCCGTTTTCCGTTGTCTAGCCTTCATCATCACCTGAAATCTAACTCTAATGAGTCAAGTGGTTTAGATAAGGAGGTTGAGATTGATAGGTTTTAAAGTGCAGAAGTTTTAGATTGACGTACCTAATGGTATATTTCAACTTTCTTCTTAGTATATTAGCCACATAAGTGGTCCACGTCATCAAAAAGCTAACACGGTTAACCTCAGTTAGTAAGAGATCGTTGGAGGAAAAAAAGCTTAAAGTTAAGAGTGTTTATAAACATTTCCTGAGTTAACATTTATCATGACCAATAACTAAAAGTTTGGATTATTAAAATTCTATAATTTATTGAATTGCTTATCATTATAGTACATCATTCGGTTTCCAATATTAAATTCAATTGTATATCTACACTTATAGGTGTTCAAACCGGTTTTTCCGGCCAAACCGGTTCGGGTTCAAAACCGAACCGGGTTTTTTGTGGTAGAGTCAAACCGGTTTTTCTTCAAACCGGTTTGGGTTACAAATCGGTTTGGCTCACCGAATACTCGAACCTGTCAAACCGATTCGGACCGGTTTGAAACCGGTTGTTTTGGTGAAACCAGTTTTTCTTACCGGTTTAACCGGTTTTTCTTCAAACCGGTTTGGGTTACAAACCGGTTTGGCTCACCGAATACTCAAACCTGTCAAACCGATTCGGACCGGTTTGAAACCGGTTTTTTTGGTGAAACCAGTTTTTTTTACCGGTTTAACCGGTTTTTAACTTTTAAACCGGTTTATAAACGGTTTTGAGTTCGGGGGTACCAAACCGGTATAGAAACCGGCGGTTCGGGTCGGTTCGGGACCGGTTTGGGCCAAACCGGTTTTTCTTTGAAACCGGTTCCGGTTTTTCCGGCCGAACCGGTTCCCGAACCGGTTTTTTTGCCCATGACTATCTACACTAGCTTTGGTATCGTGTATTAAACGGGTTGAATAACTAAAATATTAAATCGAATTGAAGTTTGTAAATAATAAAATGGTATTTTAATATAAAATATGATTGAAATCTTTTTTATTATAAATAGAATAAAATATGTTGTTTTAAAGAGAACATTTTAAAAAATATCATCTATTAAAACCTTCTTATTATAACTCCTAATTTAATTATTTAAAATTTAATTTTTAAAAAACATCAATTTTAAATATTTTGTATATTTAAAAAAGTTTGAATTTAAAAAAAAAATAATTTAATAAAAAATTATTTTTTTAGAAATAAAATTAGTAAAAAGATCTTTTTCTTAATTTATTACAAATTATTTTAATATAAAAAAGAATGAAATAATATTAGTAATTAATATGATTATTTAATATGAGAGAAATGTGCAAAAAACTTGGTGAGATCGAATGTGGTGATGCCATGTTTGCTTTTTTATTTACCGTTTTATTAGAATAGTAAGATATGATATAATAAGATTTATTATTTGTCCGTTAGATAGTTTTAATCTCTAACTACGCATAAAATGTTCGTCATTTGTTGATATAATTAATGGTTAACTTTACAACATGATCTAAATTGGTATCAGAACATATTGGATAAATCAATTAGTTTATATCCTTATTTTTTTCCAACTTTAAGTTTACACTTGGATTAAACCGTTGTGTTAACCAAAACCAAAAGCTTTGTCTTTATAGTGATGAACTACAAACATTGAAAAGTGGTGATGAATATTGGTTCTACAATCTAGCCTATGATGTTGGTTAGAGAAGAATATCCATAATGAAAAATTCATATGATCAACTTTCTTAACGGAATTGATTTACGAATCTATACAGAAAGATGATCACTTGCCTTATAACCGGAAAATTGCTCCGATGGATAGGATCATACGTGTATATGAACCATGAAATTGTTCTTGAACACGTAGAGGCGGGTATTTTTGCAAGTGTAACGAACAAATAACCATGAAGCGGATCACACGAATTTAATGTTCTAATAACTAACTCAATCGTATGATTATTGGAACATAGAAGGGTTCACATCTTACAAGAGTTCACATTTTCTCTTAATCCATTGATTGATGAATCTTTTCTTTTGATGCATCGCATAAACATGATCTCGACATAAACATGTCTTCGATAGAAACGAGCTTTTATGTAGAAACCTGTGGGTTCTTGTGGTGATGAATGTAGGAATTTTTTTCATCGGGGCTACAAATGTTTAGGGGTAATTGTGTATTTTTAATTATTAAATATTTTTTGTATGGTTCGTGTCGAGTCAGTCACATAATAATGGTTCGAGTTAGGTCAAATTATAACATGATAAAACCTAATTAAATTTTAAATATGTAACAAAATGCATTAACCATTATTAGACTGGTAATATATATACAGTATTTCTCTGATTCCTCTCTACCGGGTTTTCATTTTTTTGAAACATTTCAAATAACTATTTTTTAATATAATAAATACAAATTTTCTCTTCAATTTCTTTCACCATTAGGTTTACCTCGTCTACGAAGATATAAGGTAGACTAAAATATTAAAATATCAAGAAGTCACTAATGGATTATTCTAAGCCATAAGTTTTAAGCTAACATTCAAATAATCTAACAAATAATCAAATAATAAAATATAATTGGAAAAAAATTTAAATTAGCCATTTAAATTGAGAATTTTTGGTTGTTTAGAAATGAATAGGAGATAGGGGATGTGTAAATGTGGATAGAAGGGCGACCGACGGTAGGCGCTTTAACATCAAGGATTGGGGTGAAAAACAACAGTTGAGGACTTAGGGTGGCGGCGTTGATTGAACTGTTTAGAATTAGATTAATAATAGAATTAATCGTCTCTTTATTTGTTTCTAATAATTTTGATTTTGTATATTGTAAACGAATTATTTAATAGTTATTAGGTTAATTGTTTAATGTTTAGGCTAATGAAGTAAGGAGCTTAATTTTTTTAAATAGTTACTCAATATTTGATGTGATTGGTTTATAAGAATAAAGGAGTAATGAGCTTAATTATATTAAGAGTTAATTATAGAGATAGTCTTTGTGGTTTGTCCAAAAAATATTAATAATCATCCTGTAATTCACACTAAACCACATGGACTATTCGTGTAACTAACTCTTTTATAACTAGTTATTGGGTTTATAACTAATTTTAAAACATATGTTAATTAGTTTACAACAGTCTATATTTGTAAAAGTTATAATCTTAAATTTATTTTTTTGGTGTCGGTGTTAAAATTTTTTGAGGGTCAATGTCAAAATTTCATGTGGGTCGGTGTTCAACTTTTGTTGGGAGATGGTGGGAATTACATATATGGGTGTCGTTGAGGATTTTGTGGGTTGGTCGGAATTTCTTGAGGGTCTTTACATATTTCATTTCTTATTTCTCAAATTTGAGCATTCTGTTAAAATAACAACAATAAAATTACATCTTCAACTATAAAATTTTAAAACTTCATTTCAAAAAAACAATAATAGATAATCAAAGTTACATCTTCAAGTACAAAAACAATTGCCCAAGTTTCAAACAAATTCAAAACTAAAAAATCAATTTGTAAAAATATTTTAGTAAAAACAAGAGTAACATAGTAATCCAATAAATTAATTTTAATAAAATAGATAAATATATAATAAATATGTTTTAAGAATTTGAAATATGTAATTGAGTTTTTAGTTTGAAAAAATATATAATTGATGGTTTTGGAATGATATATATATTTAAGAGATCGGTTACTATATAAAGTGTAATCTTCGTGCGAAGTGTACAAAGTCACCGGCGTGTGACAAGTGTTTTTTTTTGCGGATGGTATTTTCGTCCGCGCCACAATTACGCATAAAATGTATATAATTACGCAATTATATCTATTATTACGCAATTTATATTTATTATTACGCAAACTAAAATTACTCACGTTATAAAAAATTATTACGTAAGTTATATTTATAATTACACAAGTTATGTTCATAATTACACAATTAATAATCACGCAAGTTATACGCACAACACATAGACGTTTTTAAGAAAAATATTAATTTTTGTTAAAAAAATATAACAATACTATACTCATATTAAAGAAAGATAAAATGCTCGATTTTATAGTTTACTTTTCTTTAAAAATAATGTCGTATAAAAAAGTTATATGCGTTAAAAAAATGGGGGGAATTAAAAAAAATTTTAACGATTGTAGGCAATTTCCAAATCTATCACTCTAAGCACATTACTTACGTGATTATTGCATCTTAAATCTGAACCTTTCATCTATTAAATCAATGGTTATTATCATTTCGTACAATTCGCACAAATTTATCACTTGGTACTGTAAACTTTCCCAATATATAAAATCCTAAATTGGTTATTCTAAATCTTGTAAATTGATACTAATATTAACCCATTTACTAGGAACGTAAATATTTAGAGGCGTTTGTTTTTTTGTTCATCATTAGCATGCTTGTCATTTGATTGTTCTATGTGTTTGTTTATCGTTAGCCTATTCATTGTTTGATTGTTTATTGTGTGTTTGTTTAACATTTTTATATTAATTGTTTGGTTGTTCATTGTATATATGTTCATCAAGAGTGTGATTATCGTTTGGTTGTTTATTGTGTTTATTCACCATTTACTTGTGCACCGTGTGTTTATTCATCATTCATTATTTGATTTTCTTCATCATTTGATTGTTCAATAGGATTGCATAATGCACCATTATTTGTTTTTTATGTATTTTAACGGTGACTTTTTTTAAGATTCAATTGAAGCTTCTTGTTTCATTTTTTTTCTTCTTTAACCAACTCGATTAATGCTTTCTAATTATGTTGACATGTTCGATCAAGTTATCTAAACTAAGTAATCAAAGCATCAAGGATTCATGGTATCAAGCTATTATAACAATCAAGATTCTAATTACTGATTTAGGCAAATAGGCAAAAAAGAACCAAAGATTCTAAATACTTATTTAAGCAAATAAGTAGAAAACAACCACAAACATTGAAGATTGAAAAGCTGGAAATTCGATCAACAAGCAAGCATATATGACAATATATATTACAATTTAAAAGCAGGAAACTAAACAGAAAATTATTAATTCGATTCTTGATGTCCAATGATGAACTTATTCACTTAGAATCTTGATGAATACAAATACACAATCTTGACTCTAATGAACACAATCACAAATTGGCAAAGGTGGCTCGATTTTTTGGATGATGAACAAAATCGATGAAAAGAATGATGTTTGAGAGAGATCGCTTGAGCCTTGCTTCGATGCTAACTTTGTGGATGATGAGAGCTGAAATCGCCGATTAGGTTGGATATATCATATATTTGAATTTTTTTTATTATATATTTTGAGTAAATGAACGCATCTAAGTATTTTGAATAAATGAATGGTTTGTGTGCTATGCTTTATTAAAGTATATTTTTATTAAAATTGAGCTTTAAAATTTTGATGGTCAGCAAAGTTGATGGTGTAAAACCCTAGCTTATTATCTCTCTCTTTGAGGTGACTAAGCTAAGTACTAGGGCTGCCATAACAAATCAGACACGAACACGATAGGACACGAACACGATAAGTGCTGACACGAACACGAAACGATAACTAATCGTGTCATTTTTTCCAGATACGAACATGAAACTGTTTAGAAATAGGTTACACGATAAGACCTGTTAATAGACACGATAAAAATCACACGTTTAGTGAAACAAAAATTGACTGAAGTCCATCAAAATCATGAATATACCATGATCTTTAGCATGATAATCCTTGACATATATGAAACAAAAGTCAATAATAAAGTCTTTATTAACCAATAACATAGTTCAAATAGGTAATAGACAGAGTATGAATAGGGCTAAGGCGGAGGCCGGAGACTCGGTCGGTGGTACTGTGATAGTCGTATTCGATTGAAGCGGTTGGGCAAGAGAGAAGGTTTTTAAATTGAACTTGAAAGATAATAGCATATATCTATATCTATACTATATTATAATGCACGAAGTAAGAATTCCGGCCAAAATTAAGAGATTTGTAAATTTTAAGCAAAAGGTACAACCCAAAAAATCAATTTAATAAGGGTAATTATGTCTTTCTAACCTACTAAAAAAGTGGAAGTTTAAATTGATTTACACTTAGACCCTTGCACATATGTATTAATTTTCTCAAGTTTGTTACAGTTATACACATAAAATAAAGAATCTTGTTAATTAAAAATCTCTTTGACTTTAAAAACATGAAATATAAAAATTTATTTACACATTGATCCCTTAATATTCACCAAATTATGAGCTTTTTATGGATTGTTCCTATTTTTCACCTAAAACTAGAAAGAAAAAAAAATCCTTTTTTTTTCATATTTTTTGTTGTATTTTTCAACGAACACGTTGTTGTATTATTTTAAAAGTAGCAGTTCAACCGCCTAATTTTTTTTAGATGTTTCGATGTAAACAAAACTTAAAATCATCATCTAGATTATAATTTATAACTACTCAACTACAAATTACAACTAAACAAAACGACATCTGAGACCTAACCACCAACAACCCAGTAACTCCAGAAAAGTTTAAAATTTAAATATTTTCAAATGTATAGTCAAACGAAGTCCAGATAACTATTGCATGATATCCTGTATTATCTCATAAGTGGTTGTTTCCAAAGCCATATATCCGGCTCCTTCCATATGCTGTCACTCACTCTCACTCTCAATCTCACTTGTAGATGAAAATAAAATGACTACGATTCATGTTTTTAAATCCACTCATCTTCTTTCTCAAACCATCAATTCATCATCAACAAAAGGGAAATGGATTCGATGGTTTGCACATATTTTGTTTCGCTCCACCTGTTTGCTTCGTCTCTTCTACTTCGCACCGTCGTCCATCATCATCAACAAGAGAATGGGCGTTTAATCTTGCTTCGTCTATTGTACTCGATTCTTCTCTCATTATTCCCTCAGCCTTGCTGCAAAATATATATTTTTAAGGTTACTACTTACTAGAGACCTTTTCTTTTCTGATGTCTAGCAAGTGCACCACAGCTTTAACAATAATCAAGGGTTTTTGTTGATGTATTCAGGTAATCGCTACGCTTACACTATTTACATCTAGGGTTTTTGTTGATGTAATGTACCGGTCAGAAGTTACTAATACGTTTGTTGCACGTGATTTTGGTTTAGAGTCATTGCCCGCAGTTATTTTTCTTATACATATTGAAGAGGTGAACATCGGTAAGTATGATAGTTAGGATATGCATCTTACTTCTTTGAACTTTTTGATGCGTTGTTCTATGGAAGTCCAAAAGTAATATTTGATTCTCAAAAGTAGAAATACGATTTACAATTATGGTGTGAAGAGGATCAACTTATGTATTATGATTTCACCCCAATATATGTTTTCTTTAGTATCATTAGACATGGATATAAGGTGGTTTGATTTAGATTTGTTTGATTGCACAACTGATTTTCTTAGTATGATCAATTTACCATATCATCTACTTTTTTTTATGTTACATATTAAGATTATCATTTTGATCAAATTTTTGCAGATCGGTAGAGCGAACATGGTTGGCTTTAAGACTTATTATTGGTAAAAGTCATGACAAATATAAAACAATAGACTCAAGATAAAGGTGGATGAATATGATGATTTCATGCTTTTGGATCTCGTAGAGGAGTATAACATGCTCTCATACAAAAAGTAAATGCTATAATTAAGTTCATTATGCTCACCGTATGAAGTTCATTATATTTTTCTTGTTTATTACAGTGTAGCTTTCTAAAAAGATGTCAATGCACTGTTCAATTCTGATTATTATTTTAAAGATGGCGACAACATATATTGGTATAATATCGTGGCTTTTTGCTTCACCAAATTCTAGATCGCCTCTCACTAATTTTGGGTAAACAGTGCTCTAGATATTATTCTTTTTGGTATTTAAACTAAGTTATGTATACTTTTAATAATTTTCCATCGGTTCTATTATTAGTAAATTGTCTTCTTTCTCTTGATTGTCTACAGAAATTGGAAATGTCTACGTATGAAGCTTGCATGAGCAAACATGTTTTATGATGTCAATTCCGTTGAAATGGATGCTTTTGATGCTATGAAAGTAACTTACATTTGTGATTCAGAGACAAAATTAAAGTATACATCAAATCTTGAATATGATCTTATAATTAGTACTTAAATGGTTGTTAAGTTTTGAGTTTGATCATTATCAAGTAGCATGTTTTTGAAATTTCTTTAGTTATTTATTTAAAAAAAATAAACTGCATCTAAATTACGCATGCCACGTATTTGACACTTCTAAAGCTTTTCAAATCACCATACAATGAATATTTTGCAAAGCCAACTAGATTTTTTTAAGATGTGGAAAAAAATTACTATTTTACAAGAATGAGTTGTATTATTTGTGCGGTGTCAATTTTGATGGTCCATTTAAGATTTACGCGTTTACAAATCTTGATTTTCTTAAAATTTGCACTGAATGATTTTTATAAACTCAATTAGCATGTTTTATATCGTATTTGAAGTTGAAATACGACATCTATTGTTGATTTCATTTAACTATTGAAGAAAACCTTTGCTTAATTTGATATAAATGATATTTGAACTTACTTATGATAGAGAAAGAAGCCAAAATCCAAACAATGACTATGAAGACTGCAGTATTATTAATGTTAAAGAGGATATTAATGTACTGAAGTTTGTGCAACTTGTAGAAGCCATGCTAATAAGACGGTAGTTTAATTCTTTCTTTCTTTCGTTGTTATTTTGGCCTATTTGATTTAATTAACTAATGTCTTAAATTTGTTTATTAGAATCTATAACATCTAATAAAACAAGGTTTTTTTTGCCACTTGTCATTCTCTTATCCCACTTTTTTGCCACATGTCATTATTCTAAACATCCACACATCAATTTTCCCTCCAAAAGGGTATTATAATAATTTAAATACTCATACAAATTTCTCTCTCTAATTAAAAATTAATGTTATTAATTGCTATATTTCTCTCTTTTATCTAAATTTTTTTAAAATCAAACTATTTTTTTAAAATAGATTTTATTAAAGAAATTAGGAATCAAATATTTTAATTAAAATCTAAATAATAAAAAAACTAAAATTTTATATAATATGAAATTTTTTAAAACAATAAAAATTTTTAAATAAAATATTTTAAATCATTTTGTTTTTAAATAGCGTTAAAAACTGTTAAAAACTATTTAAAAATTAATGTTATTAATTGCTATATTTCTCTCTCTTATCTAAATTTTTTTAAATCAAACTATTTTTTTAAAATAGATTTTATTAAAGAAATTAGAAATCGTTTTGTTAAAAACTGTCTTATTAAAACAACCAGAATCATTGCAAACAAGCGTTTAAAAAAAATATATTTTTATAAAAAAAATATTTATAAAAAAAATCTTAAAATGAATGTTTAAAAGTGAAACTATTTAGATAAGAGAGTTAAAAATAGTATAATTGTTTTATTTCTTGAACGATTACGTATATATAACTTTAATTATATTTTATATTAAAATATTATACTGTAACTTTTTTTGTTTATGATTAACTATAATACGTTTAATTAATGGTTTTTAGACTATCCATCTATCTATAAAAAAACTAAAATAAGCGTGAAACAATTGTAAGACTTATTATACTTACTTTCTTATTTCTCTATATTTTTAATAATAATATTGAATACTAATAATATTACTTGTAGCATATTCAAATTAAAAATATATAATTTAATAAATTAAAAACCTATTTTTATTAAAAACACACTTTTTAAAAGCAAAAATTTTATAAAATACAAAATATGATGAACTTTTTTTTTTATCATTTTTCTTAAAATAAAATATTTAGAAATCATAATTTTTGGTAAAACAAAAGTTTAAGAAAAATATATACTTGTTTATTTACTTAAAGTAGCTATTTGTACGCAACTATAATCATATTTTATCTTCAAGCATGATTTTATAATGCATATATTTTTAATACTAACTATTTGATATTTTATTTAGTCAATCCGTGTAATACACGGGGACTAACCTAGTGAAGATATATACGATAAACCACATTTGGGCATTGATAAGGGTGATCCACTTGCTATGGTGGAGTGTATTAATGACATTTATGCTCATTAAAGGAAACAAGAAGTAATATTTGGGCTGTAATTTTGTTAGGATCATTAATTAGATATACTTTTTTTATGGGCATGTGTATGGTAGGGAACCCTACCTATGAGGAGGTTATTTAAATTATAACTTATAAGTTTTTAATTTAAATAATTTATACGACTCTGTTAATTAAAGAAAGTTAAGAGGACGACACATCTCCTCTGGTCACTTATCACTAGGGGTGGTAAAATCAGGCTTCTTAGATAGGTTGGCTACAAGTCGTAGCAGGTTCGAGTCCAACTGGTACTTTCAAGACGGGTCAAGGGGGCAGATTGGGCTAAATTAACTACAAACATATTTTGTCCTTTTTACATGAATTAAGAGATTTAAGAGGTTATAAGCATCTAAATGGACTAGGAGTCACTTACCATCAAGTTTTTAGAGTTCACCCCTTTGACCCGATGGAAGTTTAATGCAACCACAATAACATGAAAGATGTGATAGTTTAGCTACACCCAACATCTATGAAGTTACCATTATTTTTCTATAAATTTACTGATGTCAAGTTGTGTTTCACCCAGCCACATGCCACATCAACATGACATAACCGATAGGATTAAAGGCATTTTCATTGACCAACTAATCAAGGGATAATGTGTAGTTATTTACTTAACAAGAACTTTCATACCTAATGTAGAACTAGAGTTTATAGTAACCTATGATGCCATAATCTTATGAAAAACAATAGGTTCATTACAAATTTGAACTCATGTAAGAGACTGTATATCTAATAGTCAACTTTGTTGACCGATTCTTGGAACGTCGATTCTTGACATGTGGTTTGTTGGCTGCACATTTGTTATGAAACGTTCATACCAATTTATGTGACCATTAAGTGGAGATAACTAATAATATCATTTGTTGTGACTTTTTTTTGTTATGTGTGAAATTAACTTCTGAGTGGCTACTTTTTAATTTGTATGGTTAAATATGTGAGGATTCTTGTTTTTGATTGTTTGTTGTTCTTCTAATCATAAAAAAATACTCAATTTGTATATAAGTTTTTGGATTCAACTTTACATCTAACAAAAAAATAACAATAATAAATTAAAGAAATAATCGAAAGGTAAACTGTTGTTTAAAATATTAACAACCGGATGATGATTGATAAAGTAACAGAGAATGAGTATCATATGCAAATTGTCGCCACCGCCGCATCGCGCGGGTGTACTACTAGTCATAAATATATATATTAATTATTTTAATAAGCTAAAAATATAAACAGGTCTTAACATGTGCGTTAACAGGTAACATGTGTTTGATCTGTTAAGACACGATTTTTATCGTGTCTTTAACGTGTCGACCTGTTAATGACACGAAACATGTTAAGCTCAAACACGAAACCTGTTAACTTCATGTTGTGTCGTGTCGTGTCGTGTCGTGTTAACAGGTTCGTGTCAGAAATTACCAGCCCTACTAAATACATAACTGATCGAAATATCATGAATAACAAAAAATCTATCAAACAATCTTGATCGTTTTACATTGTAAGCGCGTATCGAAACAAAGTACCATATATAAATTTCTTCTTTCTCTTTGCATCCAATCTTGATTAATCATCTGCCGGATAGACTTCTCATTCAGCTGCCAGTTTGCAAAGATCCATTATGCAAGCAAGCTGCCTTTTGCCCAAGTAGCTCATTAATTCCCACCGACCACCATCATTGTTTTTTTATATTGAACCAAATGGTTAGCATTAAGCCCATATGCATGCGAGCGGCATCCATCATCCAGCCCATGATCCTTCATACCGACCCACTAACAAAATTAATCAAATAATATTCCATGACGAAAGCCCACTTGAAATGGGTCAATGGTAATTCACCGAATTCATAAACGGATTTAAACGTGCATTCCGGGCGACCCGACCCGGTTTCAACCTAGTAATTCCTCAACCCGGGTCCAACCCTATTCAATCTCGTTGGTTTGATAGTGTCTTCTTTTTTCGTCTCTTTTTGAAATTTTCGGAAAACTTGTCCTCTAAGGGGCTGTTTGAAATTCAAGTCTTGGTCACAAGGTGGTGACCGAGTAAGGTGCTGTTCCAAAACTAATCGCGTAAGGGGAAAAATATGCATTGGTCAGTGGTGTCGGACCGGGTCAGATGCGAAAGAGTGATAATCAAACACGCTGACCGGCCAAAATGTCTGACCGGGTCAGTGGGACAGACATTTTGACCGGGTCAGATGTAAATCAAACAGCCCCTATGTCTTTATAAATATCTAGCCGGCTCTGATTTTAAGTTCTTCAAATCACTAAATAAGCATGAAAAGTAAAATAAGAAAAAATGTATGTTTTTCAACAGCTAGTTTAATCTTGTGATTATCAAAACATAAAAGTGTTCATATTAGGGGAGTTCTTGTCTCATTTTGATGGTTTTTAAGTCAAACTATAAGTTAAAACATTATTAACAGTTGTTAATAATCCAAAACAAGAACTAAACAGTTGAAAATTTAAAAACGTGTTTGGATCCTATTAGTAGTTTAATATACAATTTACCTAAAATAGTGTTATAGTGAATAGAAATGAATTACAAATTAATCTTTCTACTATAACTAAAGAATAACTATAAGAGACACGTGCCAACACTATATTTCTCTTTAAAAAAATTTTCTCGTTTATCTCTCTTATTAAATAATCATATTAATTTTTTTTAGATTAAAATAAGTTTTTTAATAAATTAAGAAAGAGATATTTTTATTAATGTTATTTATAAAGAAACAGTTTTTTATAAAATGAGAAATTTTTTTAAAAAAACAAACTTTTTAAAAAAATATGAAATCTGTTAAGAATTCAAGTTTTTAAAAAGTAAACTTTTTATAAACAAAAAATATAAGAAAGTTTTTAAAAATGACATTGTTTTAAAACATCTGTTTTGAAGCATAATATTCATTCTAATTATAAAAAAAAGATTTCAATCACATCTTATTTTAAAATTTTATATTATAATTAATAAATTTTCATTCTATTTGTTTATTTAACACGAGTAATACACAAATTTACTAAAATTAATAATCTAATATTATATAAGACCTCGTTTAAAGATAATATATAAGAATGTATTGTTAGATTGACAAGTACTTGAATAACAAAAGATTTGATTATTGTATAATTTGTATTTACATGATTGAATAAATAGAGACATCTAGCCCAATGGTCCGGGTGTTTTATAAGTGTCTTTGTCAAACGGTTAAGTGTTGAAGTAATATTATACATAAATGTTATAAGTTTAGAATAGATGTGTAAGTTTTCAGTTAAAAAGTAAAGAATAACAGTGTGGGGGTTGGTTCTAATGGCAAAGACATTTAAGGCATTTGTTGATAACTAAGGGGCTGTTTGGTAATATCTGAATAATTAAGTGCTGAACCAATAACAGGTCTGAACCATTAAGTGCTAAACCATTAAGAAGTCTGAATCATTAACAGCTAGTATATCGCTTAACTATTTAAAGGCAAATGTCTGACCAATTCAGATAAGAGTTCTTAACCATTCAGCATTAGAACTCTTAACCATTCTGCATTAGTATAATGCTTAACCATTTAGAGGCAAGTGTTATTTGCTCGCGCAACAAACAGTCTAAACCATTAAGTGCTGAATCATTCAGACATCTGAACCAATAAGAGTCTGATTAAGATGCTGCCAAACAACCCCTAAATCATAAACAATGCTACTAGCTGTTCCACTTATAACTCAATTAACAAAGTTTAATAGTAACTATAAATTAAAGAGAAAATTACATAAATAGTCCCTATGTTTTGATCAGATTACATGATTGGTCTTCAGACTTTTAAAATTGTAAAGTTAGCCCAAACTTTTGTGTAGTAATTGCAAATTTGGTCCTTCAAACTTTACAAAATTGCAAAGTTAGTCCAAACTTTTATATGGCCGTTGTACTTTTGGTCCCTAAAATTAAATTTAAAAGTTAACTTAAATTTTATAAAATGTATAAAAAATGAATGAATTTAGTGTCAGTGACCAAACATGCATAAATTACGCAAAAGTTTGGACTATCTTTGTAATTTTTAAAGTTTGGGGACTAAACACGTAATTTGATTAAACCACAAGGACTATTTGTGCAATTTTCTCTAAATTATAATTGAAAAGTGACATTATTGTCGACCATTTATGGTGAAGAACATTTACGTCAAATAGTGAATTTCCTTTAGTGGTAATGCATACATAGTAAACTTACAAAGTTAAATGTTGACCTATCAAAATTACTCCAACCCATCCATAAAAACTTACAACCGACTGTTTAATATTTGACCTAACGACCAGGAAACAAGAGCAGAATTAGTACAACTGGTACTAATTTACAGTTTAAATAAGTTTATACTAATCATATTTAAGTCATATCCAAATTACATACATTAAATTATAACTATACCCAACATTACATTTTAAATAACTAATGGGTGTGTCACGCGTTATGCAGCATAAGTTATAAAAATTAAAAGATTTAATTCTAATTATTTATAGGTTAGTACTAACCATCTTGAAAAAAATTATGTATGAAACACTGATAAAAAAAATATAATAGAAAAAAATAATATAAAAAATAAATGTCTCAAAACAAAGAATCAAAATAGTAAATATGTAAATAGTGACTTTACTATAATTAAACAGCTATATTATAAATTGATTAAAAAAAAATTGGCTTAACTCAAAGACTTAAGTATAAAACTTAAAAAAGTTTAAGTGATTAAATATAAATTTAACATAACTTGAAAGCCTAAATATAAAATTAAAAAAATAAAATAAGTATGTATCAATTTAAAAAAAAAACAAATAGAGAGAAAGTGTTGCGGTTAGTTTTAAAAAATTCTTAAAGGTTTAAATGTAAAACTATAAAAAAACAAAGTAGGTTTTTTTATTAGTTGGGAGAAAAAAAAATTTATTATGGTAACATTAAAAAAACCTACACCTTCACTACTAATATTTTAAAGTGTTATAAATAATATAATATATAATAGAGTGGATTAAATAATCTCACATTATTAAATAATATATTAATAATATACATTAATTAATGTATTAATTTGAAAAAGTTTATTAAATAAGAGCAAAACAAAAATGGTTGCATAGAATACTTGTATCTAATACATAAGAAGTTGTATTAAATGGCTTTGGGTATGTTATTTTTTTCTATTTGTTATATACAGGGATACGACCAATGTTATCAAGCCTCTTTTGCAACCTATCTTAAACGTTGATATATTTGGGTATTATTATTATTATAACTAAGTAAATATGTACTTATTATATACTTAAGTGTTTAAACAAAATAATACTTAATTCAAATAGTATTAAGTTATAAAAATATAAATAATAAATGTATATATTTTAATATTTATTTAAAATATTATAAATAAAATAATACTTAAAAGTAATGTATATTAAATAATATATTAATTGGGAGAATTTTATTATAAATGGATAAATTAGGAACGACTGTATATAGCACATGTATATTATGTTTAAAAAGTTATATTAGGTGTGTTAAATTTTAAGTAAAATTACAAATGTGTCTTCATCAAATACTTTATATAATAGTATAGATAATATAGATTATAGATTATTATTATAATGAATTAAATAATCTCATATTATTAAATAATGTATTTATAATATTCATTAGGTAATGTATTAATCTAAGAAGTTTATTAAATGAGGGTAAAATATAAATGATTGTATAAAACACTTGTATCTAATGTATAAGAAGTTGTATTAGGTGTCTTAATTTTTTTTATAAAATTACACTTATGTCCTAAGGTTTTGTTTTATATAATAGTATAGATATATAGATATAAATGAGGAGTTTGTATGATCACATCTTTGTGGACTTTTAGTAAATTCCAGCTACTAATTATATAAAAAAATTCGTTGTGAATTTACTTTATAAAATTAATGCTGCTATTTACATATTTAATTAATTGGTTTCTAAACATTTTATTGAAGTGTATCAGCAATCGAGTGCCATGCCACATTCCAGGGCCACGGAATCGATGCAAAATACACTAATGGCCAAACTTTGCAAGAATTCGTACACTGCAGAGTCCAAATTCTTTGCAGTACAAGGGGGTGAAGAAACCAAAATAATCTGCTTAACCTAACCGAAACCAATAAAAAGCCAACGGTTCGGTTTGATGGTGTTTTAAAAACAATTTTCGAGTTAGATTTTGGTTTTGCTTGTAACAAAAACTGAAAAAATAAAACCGGAAACATACCACCGAACTTGTAAATTTAGAAGTATATTTATATACTTATAAACATGATTAATATATTAGTTACTTATTTAATTTATGCTATCTAAAAGAGATTTGTATATTTAGGTTTCAAGAATAATATATTAATTGTTTTGTTTGAGTTAGTAGATAAAGTTGCTTTATTGAATTTTTGATAATTGTATTTTTTAAATTGCAATTAATTTTAATATCAAGTAATTTATAAGATTGTATAAATTATTTATAAAGATCAATAAGTTGATGTAAGCGTAAAGTTTCTAGCTCAAACTTTTTACTTTGGGCCAACTTTTTCTTTAGAAACTAGAAGTTCAAATGGGCAAACTGAAAAACCAAAACCGAACCAAAATCAATGTGAAACCAAAATCCCAAAACTAAAAAAAATTAAAATCGAACAGTTTTAAAAACCTAGAAACCAAAATATCGATTTTTGTTTCAATTTTAAGTTAAAATCGATCAAACCGACAAATATACACCCTTACTTTGTACTATAATGATATAGCAAATATAAATATATAATACTTTTTTCTTGAACGACAAATGTGCGACCCTGTTTCGAAAAATAGGTGTTATCTTAATCTGACCCACTTATTCATTTCACAGCCGAGACCGTACCCCCAACCCTCTAAGGAGGAAACCTATTGCTGAGAAAATTTCATGGATCAACCCTGATCATTTTGCTCCGAGTGAGACTTGAACACACGACCTTTTAATATTTACATGTAATAAGTATTTTATATTAACCAGTTGGTCTAAAAATTTAGTATAAATATATAATACTTAGCTTCGATATAATAAGAGTTGACATGAATTCAGTAGTGATTGTATGTTATCAATATGTGTTGAATGCCGATAGGAATTCGTTGAAGTTCAGGTAAGGAAGGTTGACCAAGCATTTTTTGAATATTTATTTAGAATTATTTGAGAAGTGAAATATTAATTAAGAAATTTACTTTTGTTTTAAATTAGATTAATGATGTTTATCAATATTAATAAGTATAGTGAAACTTTTAAAAGGTTTTTAGTTTATCTTTGATTTGTATTTATTGTATCCTTTTTAAAAATCTATATCTATAAGTTTACTTGTTTGTTAATATGATAGAGATGAAAATAATAATTATTTTTCATTCAATCTTTCTCTCTATAATTTTATTCTATAATTCTTGTTCTCAACAGTTGTATATTAAGCTCTATTAGGTTGTTTTTTCACAACACGTTATTAACACGTGTTGCTATTTGAAAATGGATCATATTATCATAAGTTAAACAATCTTTGTGTAATTCATACAATTTTGAATTATGTTTATAATTATTATCATTGTTATTGTTTTAATTCTCTCATATAAATCCATATTATACTTCATATTATTTTCAGGTTATTTTCAGAATTATATATATTCTTTTTAATGAATTATTAGTAAAACGTTTTTTAGACTTTAAAATATTTATATTTGTTAAAATTGTCATCATAATTTTACTATCAAATAAAAGTAGTAATAAGGGTTTTCAACCTGCAAAAAAAAACTATGTGTTTCTTTATAATTATCTCAAAAGATGATATTAAATTATTATCTATCAACAATAAATTGATTGTAAGTTATTATAATTATTATCTATCAACAATGAATTGATTGCAAGTTAATATAAAAAGACTCTTTAATCGAAAAGAAAATAAAAGTGATTTTTAGTCACTTATAAACCATCTCAAACGAACTCTGAATAAACTTAATCATTCTACCACGTTAGAACGGACTCGTTGAACTCTAAAATATTAGCTTTTAATGCTTAGTTTGAAGGTTTAACTTTTTGGTTTTTATTGGTTGAAAGACTTGTATTTATTGAACTTTCATTCATATCTTGTATGATTCCATGCAACTATATCATTTTATTAGGAATGGTTGATGAAGATTATATGGTTTTGACAGTAAGATAAGTGTCCATCCTTGCATATATGTTTGAAAAAATTAGTGTGCACGCTTGGAATTGTTCATGTTATTGTTGTGTTAATTTAAGATTTGTTAGCATGAATCTGTGGTTTTTATCTTCATGATTTAATAATATTAGGTTGAAGAAGTATATGAAATTTATCTTTTTAATATATCTAAGGGTGGTAAGTGTTCATGTCATATTTAGTTTTCTTAAAAATTATAGAATTAGTTAACTTTGATTGGAGTCTAAGAAATATTTATGTTATTTGTTTGATATATCTCTTGCATTTATTGCATGATCTTAAATGGTCAAATTGTAACCTATCATTTTAACTTTTCAAAAAATCATAGGATTAAGTAACTTTAACAAGAGTTTAGTCTATAATTATATTAATTAAGATTTCACCATGGTTTTATATTTATTGTTGAATTGTAGTAGATTCAAAAATCTAAATGATATTTTCCTTGCTTGATCATCTTATTGTTTCAACTATTTGTTTACCATTATGTAATGTTAAATTAGTTTTAAGTACGAATCTTTCAAATCATTCAGCTAAACAATTATAAAGGTTAACAGATCAGGAGCTAATATACGATAGATACACTTGTCTATATGTGTAGTTTAGTCCAAAGTAATGATCATCTTTTAAAACTTAAACTATGTAATTTTCTTAACAAAATATTTACACATATCACCCGGGGTCATGAGAGCATACCGCTTGGCCTAGCTAAGTGTTGTTCCACGCCTTTCTATTCCTACAAGTTTTTAAGTGGTTGTTGAACTCCAAGTGTAATAATTATGGTAATTAAGCTTGTAATTGGCATCTAGTAGTGTAGAATCATCCATATGATGATACTAGATGGTTAGTTAGGTTCAAAATTTGATTGTCTGGCTTAACTAAGATCATGGGTGCATGTGATATTGAGCAATTTCTCCTACAGTGGAAAGTTGTAAAAAGAGTGGGTTATACTAATTAATTATTGATAGGTATTTTTTATAATCACCACTAGAATTTGTTTGGATGAAAATACAATTGCATAAATTGTGACTTTTGGTAAAGGATGATATTCTTACCGAATTGACTCACATTGATAAAATGGTGAAATGTTTGACCAATTTGCTAATGATGGTTTTAAATGGCCAAAAATACTTGTATAAGTGTTTTCAAATATAAGTTGACATCAAAGATGATCATATATACTTATTTTAAAGGCTTTTGAAAGAAACACAAATTATTGTTTAATTAAACATGATTAATAGTTATACTTGAATATAGTATTTTAAACATGACCAAATGAATATTTTATACTTGAACGGTAAATTCATATTCGCTCTTAGGTGTTTAATTAAACATGACCAAATGAATATAGTAAATGCTTAATAGTTATACTTGAATTGGTCATGTACTTAATTATAAGATAAGAAAATTTTCTTAAACATAAATTTTTTTATAACAAAACACTATTTTAAAACCGTTTTTTATTGTTTTATAAGGATGATTTTAAAAAAATAAAATTATTTTTAAAAAACAAAATCTATAAAAAAGCCATTTTATAAACTAAAAGTTTAAAATGATATTATTATTGTTTTTACTTGAATTAATTATCTATATGTAACTCAATCATATCTTATCTAAAAATATTATTTTTATAACTTTTTAAATTTTTATTACAAACTATTTGATATTTTATTTATTTATTTTGCGTATTACATGGGATACTATGTTAGTTTTATATAATAAAATAAGACTTGAACCCAGGAATAGTGTAATTTAATGTAATTTAAGAGTAACAGTAGGATAAATTTACCGTTCAAAAAAAATAAGACTTAGAACATGTTTACAAAACAAGTTAAAATTTTAACAATCATTATCAATCCTCTTAGGTCAAAAATTCTAGAGGGAATCTTCTTTAAGAAAAGCAATTCAAAATTTCTAGTTTAATTAAATTTTGCAAGTAAATGTAGCATTGAAAACTATGATCTTCACTGAAAACAACATTGAGAACATTTATTCTCACTTATGTGTGGTAAATTTAAGAATTTTGATCCTCATAAGGTCAAACGTTAGAACTCTCATTCTTATAAGATTTATAATAGCATCGTGATTGTTAATGTCGTGATAAGATCTATGAAATCTCACTCTTTAATTTTTTTGAACGGCTTTAACTACTTTGACTTTTACTTACCCTTTTAAATTACATTATTGATTGAGATTGTGGTAAGAGTAATTTAATAGTTTGGAAATTACGTCATGTTAACTAAGACAAAATTTGGTTTCCATGTCAAAGTTCTATAAGTGATGAAGACAAAAAAAGTTCTACATATATGTGTGTGGTTAGGTCGTTGCACTACAACCGAAGGCCTATAAGTCGATAGCGTTAGGGCATCCTATGGTATATATCTAGGTGAAAAATCGATACCATTAGGGCACCCTATCTGTAGATGTGGTGCTAGCTTCTAAAATGCAATTTGTAAATTGTTTTTAAAATACTTTTCACTGTTTCAAAATACGTTTTAGATTTAAATCCTAAATAAATACATACATACTTTGTAACATTCTTGTGTTATATACTTAAGTTAAAACACTCAAGAAAGTAAAGAAAGAATGATGAGCCTCAAGATGGATCGAGTTAGATCCCGAAGTTAGTTTTATGTACTTTATTTTATATATCAAGGTTATTTTGGATCACGTTATGGTTACAACTTAGAACCCTAATTTTTGAGGTTAGTTTATTGTATATCAACTATTTGTAATATCTTGAAGAACAAATTTAGTATGTTATGGAATTCATAGATTTCATTAAAAACTCACATATAAGGATAAGAAATACTTGTTTCAATACAAATTGTTTAAAAAATATCAATTATTTTAAAATTTTCTTATTATAACTCTGATTTGAAATATTTTATATTATTAAAAGTTTGATGTTTTAGAAAAAATATTATTTTATAAAAATGTATTTCTTTAGAAATAACACTAATAAAAATTCTCTTTATTAATTTATTAAAAACCTATTTTTAATCTAAAAAAATAAAGAATATTATAAGTAGATAGTATAGTTATTTAATAGAAAAGAGAAATGAGAAAATTTTGATTATAATGAATATAGTGTTGTCACGTGTCTCCCTACTTCCCTTTCTATTAGAGTTGAAAATTTTATAATCACTTGTAATGGTGTAAATGAATTTGTTTGAAACTTCATGATGTGAAATGAATTGTAACTCGCACATTTTATAACCGAAAAGGTTAATGTACCATAAGGTACTATTATTGGATAAAGGATATCGATGGTTAAGTCGAAAGTCGTTTTAGGTATCACGAGAGCGTATATACCAATCATAAATTAAAATCTAGATAATATGAGAGTCGTGACATACTTTTAAATTGAAATGACTCGATGGTGTGATCTAGATTTTTCAATTGGATAAAACTTAGAACTAAATTCAATAATAAAGTGTGGGTATCAGTATGAATTTCATAAACCAAAGAACCTGACAAGAATGATTTTCCGGTATTCAAATAACGGGGAGGTCTAGAAATTGTTGTCAAATGTTTAATTTTAAGTTTTAAATTTTACATAAATATTGCATCAATTTTTGGACGCATTTTGTTGCAAATTTTTAAAAGATTAAAATTCTAATGAATAAAAATTCAAAAAATGAGGAAGCTCTTGCTTGAACCCAGCTAGAAGCTTTGCCCATTGACCCGTCAAAGTTGTCACCTTAATTTGTACCTCACTTTCAAGGGCGCTGCTACCGAACTCTAGTTAAGGGGTGTTTCCCCTTGAAAGTTGAAACCCTCATTGCTTAGGGTTTCACATCTAAAAATCAATGAGGTTCCTAAATACTTAAAATAATTAAAAAAAATAAAATAAGTATGTTTTTCACGCTTCCTAACTTGTTTCATGTATGTTATGATCTACTTTATTAAAAAATCAATCTAATTACACTAAAATATCTAAATTAATGCACATGAAATATTGAATAATAATTTAAATCAGCATGCACCAGTAATGTGGACCAAAACAAAGAAACAAAACTCATAAAACATGTGAATTGATATAAGTTAAATGCATTTGGGATGATAAATTTTTGGTTATGTAAATATTTATGGGAAATCCACATATGAATAAGTTATTTGGGGAATACGCGAAGGAACCAAATACATAAGTTTTATAACCCTTATGTTATTAGAAAATGTGTGAAAATGAGTTTCTCACTAATATGCAATAATAGTTTTTCACCAATATGTAATTGGATATTCATATGCTTATAACTTTCTAGATTTGTGTTATACTAGTGACTTACAAAAGTTAGAAAGTTTACTAATTACTTATATAATAATTCATATGGGTGATTTGTATACATAACAGCCATACACATTCCAGCAATTTAGATTTGACCAATGCCTCCGCCTACCTATAAGTCAAAATTGTCTTTCCTCTGTTTCATTTTCTGAAGGAAGCATGGCAATACTTAGACTGAAATATATTCTAATACGAGTGCAAAATGATAAAATACTATATATATATATATATATATATTTCTATTGTGTATAATCAATAATTTATGGGTTTGTAATTCGTACTTTTTTTAAGGATTCGTATCAAGCTAAGTTGTATTAAAATTGAATCTGATGTTAAATGAAATTAATGCTTTGTGGTTGTAATGGAAGTTAATACAAAAGTTATTGATTTATCTCACAGGTTTTATACGCACACCTTCTGTGACACCCTACAACTTCCCACATCGGTCGTGTACATGAGAGATTTCTGGTTCATAAGTAATGTCTGGTCTCTAATATCACCAACGCGTTTTGGGGGTATTGTCTGTGGATGAGAAGAGGACTCCACAGTTAAACGTGCTCAGGTGAGAGCAATCCAAGGATGGGTGACCTCCCTGGGAAGTTTTCACCCAGACAACCAAAAGCAAATCCGTGAGCTCCTCATCGGCAAGGCGGACAATATTGGTGGTACGAGTGGCCAGGTGTTACAGAATGGTATCAGAGCCACTCCTGTGCCGTTCGGGATGGTGGGACAAATCTCACCAGGGATGGTGAGTGAGTTCTCGGGCTCATCGAGGACGATGAGTCCAAAGGGGGGATGATTGTGACACCCTACATACTTCTCACATCGGCCGTGAACAGTAAAGATTCCTGGTTCATAAGTAATGTCTAGTCTCTAATATCACCAACGCGTTTTGGGCGTATTGGCTGTGGATGAGAGGAGAACTCCACAGTTAAGCGTGCTCAGGTGAGAGCAATCCAGAGATGGGTGACCTCCCTGGGAAGTTTTCACCCGAACAACCAAAAGCAAATCCGTGAGCTCCTCGTGGGCAAAGCGGACAATATTGGTGGTACGAGAGGCTGGGTGTTACACCTTCTCTCAATATAATGAGCGCATTATGTACGTTTTAACTTTGTTTACTGTTCGACATAATTTTGTTTGAAAAAAATGTGGGTCAAATATAATATGTTTTCGTTCAACGGTATATACTCGAGTTGTTTTACGGTTCGACGTGAATTTAGTACGAAACAAGTCAAGTTGATTGTTAGTTTATATTTTATTACGTCGTGTACACTACCACCGTAACGCGCAGACAGTAAAAAAACTAATTGGTTTATGTATTTGGAAGGGATGAATTGGAATTTGATGAAAAGGTGGAGAGAATAAAGAAAAGCATTATTAGTAGGTAGGCTCAATACAAACTTGGACTATTATAGCAAGAGGACAAAAACGTACGTATAGATGCAATTCATGGTACTAGCAGCCTATGACCCGACATGTTTGGTTTAAACTACTAAGTATGCCATGTAACAGTGTAATAAGGAAAAAAAAGGATATCATTTATTAATAAAGTATCTTAATATACAAACACCCTATGTTACAAATCAATATTCTTTTATACATCTCGTATATTATCATACGCGGCGTAGATAATCGAAAAAACTAAAAACCAGGAAAATTCAGGATGACTTTTAGAGAGTTGTACGCTCCATATAGACATATATAAACCCTATATAACACATATAGGGTTATACGACGCGTATAGCAAATTTCGACATTAACTACAAGGAAAAATTCATGGGCGGTCAGAAGAATTATACGCCTCATATGGGTTATACGACCCCGGTCGTATAGCCCTATATGACGCGCATGACCCTTCGGACAGCCCCCTGAAATTTTTCTCGTAGTCAGCGTCGAATTGTATACGTGTTGTATAGGCCTATATATATTGTATAGTGGGTCGTATACAATAGGAGAAGTATAGCCCTCTGACAGCCTCCCTGAAACGAACTTGTTGGAACCTTAAAAATAATGGGGTTTGTTTGGAGTTTTGGTGTTATGCCGGTGGTGGGGGTGATGATGGTGGGTGAGCCGTCGCCGCTGTGACCATTTAGTCCAAACCATAATAATTACGGGGTTCAATTGGACGTTGGTGCTCTAGACCAATCGCCCCCGGTGGCATTTGTGTCGCTGCGAGGTTTGGTGGTGTCGCCATGGTGGTGGATTAAAGTGTCTTTACCTAGCACGATGGCGTTATTGGTCATCGCTAGTGCTCTTTGCCGGCCGCCTCTAGTGGCGTTTGTGTGACTGTGAGGTTCGGAAGCCAACCAACGCTCCCAATGTTCCTTTGGTTTTATTTTTAATGGAGACGGATGCATAGTGGTTGCCGGCGTCTGTTTCGTCTTGCCGGGACTTAAAACCTTGTAAGGTGTACGGCTCTTCAACGCTACTAGAGTTATGCTCACATCGGTTGCCCTGGCAGCGAAAATGGCTATCTATCTTCCGATTTACTCATATTTCCTTTGGTTTTAGTGTTCTTACCTGATCAAAGGGTTGCTTCATATATGTTCATGTGGATTGATGATTTTTATTTTGAATTACCCTAAATGTTAAAAAGACAAGCTCATAAACTGTAGAAAAAGGTAAATCTATAATTTCATGATTTTAGTAGAGGTTATTTTAGTTATTTTGCTTGGTTTGACGAGATCTGTTGTTGATCTTGATTGGCTTTGTGTTTTCGGTGTTATTTTGTTGAAGACCCTTACTACTGGCTGTGATGTAGCTCCATATTTGGCGCGACCACTTACATTGCAGCCATGGGGGAGATCTGAGCCTTGGTTACTTAATATCAACCAGTTTTGAAAATGATCATTCAACCTTTTCTATGTTTTTAGGATTTAACCCTGTTGATTTCTTTGATGAGAAAAAGATAACGATGTTGCATGTATGGCTCAATGACAATGGCTATATGCTCATTTGAGACCATTGTTGTAGGATTAGTTCTTTGCTATTGAAAGGTATTATGGATTGCCAGCTTTCGTTGTTAGGTGGTGATATTAGGGTTGCGATTGTGGCCCTACGTTCATTTGAGCCTAGATCCAAAATTCGATGTTGTTTTGCATTGCTTGACAATCTGGTTTTATTTTTTCATAGGACTGTTTATTTCATTTGTAAATTAATGGATGGTATCATCTCGAATGTTAGTAGGCGATGACAACAAATGTGTGGGTGTTGTGTTTGTTGTTTAGGCGCGGTAAACAATCATTTGCAGCCATAACAAGACACATTTTTGGTGCCTTCTAAAACAAAGTTTATCTATTTTGTGAATGATTCATGGTATTCATAGTGTTCGGTTTATATATGGGTTAATGATTGCGACCATGGGTCATCTTTCGATTTATTGTTGCAAATTACAGATTGCATTATTAGACGTTGAATACTTACCTAGTTTTAATTTAAGATGTACTTCATTTCAGTTGTACCTATTTATTGTAGTAGAATAATATACACTTAGGAGTTCCAAAAGTGAAATCCTTTACTTTTTTTTAACAACTAAATGAAATATTTAGTAAACTCACTAGTAAGATACTAGCAAAAGGTTACATACACCAAGCCTCGAAAAAACTACAGGTAAAAATAAAAAATACATCAATTGGCCCAATCCACCTCTACTTTCCTCTATCTATTCATGATCCAAAAATAGGAAACCGTCTTTATTCCTCCAAGCATACTAGCTATCATTGGGTGTTTGCCATTGTGGATTAGAACATTTCTTGCTTTTCATATGCTCCATACTGCTATTAGAATAATTGCTTGTATTACTTTTTTTCTTCATTTTGACCCGTTAGTTTGTTCATGAATCTTCATATGGTCTTCAAAGGAAATGGCGTATATGAAGGGGTGGAGGGTTTTTATCCAATTACTTACCATAGACCAAACATCAAAAGCAAGTATACAAGATATGAAAAATTGTTATATGTTCCTTAATACACCTTACAAAATGGACATGAGAGATCTATAATTTGTCAACCCCTTCTTTTTAAGGCTTCCTTTGTGGCGGTTCTTTCTAGTTTTACTCTCCACTTGGCTATGAATCCTGTACTTAACCATAATACATTTAATTTTTGAAACTAGAAAATTATTATTATTTTCGAAAACCAAATTGGTTAACTTAATTTTTGGATTTCTTGTGTTATTTTTTCTCAATAACATGTTAATGTAGACATTGTGACACCCTATATATTTCTCACATCGGCCGTGTACAGTAGAGATTACTGGTTCATAAGTAATGTCTGGTCTCTAATATTACCAACGCGTGTTGGGCGTATTAGCTGTGGATGAGAAGAGAACTCCACAGTTAAGCGTGCTCAAGTGGCAGCAATCCAAGGATGGGTGACATCCCTAGAAAGTTTTAACCCGGGCAACCAAAAGCAAATCTATGAGCTACTCGTTGGCAAAGCGCATAATATTGATGGTACGAGAGACAAGGTGTTACAGAATGGTATCAGAGCCACTCATGTGCCGTTCAGGATGTTGGGACAAACCTCACTAGGGATGGTGAGTGAGTTCTCAGGGTCATCGAGGATGATGAGTCCAAAGGGGGGGGGGGTGATTGTGATACCCTTACATATTTCCCACATCGGCCGTGAACAAGAAATATTCCTGGTTCATAAGTAATATTTGATCTCTAATATCACCAACGTGTTTTGAGCGTATTGGCTGTGGATGAGAAGAGAACTCCATAGTTAAGCGTGCTCAAGTGACAGCAATCCAAGGATGGGTGACTTCCCTGGTAAGTTTTCACCCGGGCAACCAAAAGCAAATACGTGAGCTACTCATGGGCAAAGCGGACAATATTAGTGGTACGAGAGGCCGGGTGTTACAGACATTATTAGTGAAAGAATATGGTGTTTAAGATGCAGCAAGTTTGTTGTTATTTATCACTTCAAGTTCTGTAATCGTAGTACGTAAGTCATTATTATATTAAATGTAGTGGACACCTTGGGGGCTCAAACTTGATAGCATGAACATAAGTGTGTCTTCAATCATCATTACAATATAGTTAAAGATGACTCCAAAGCCATGGGTGCCAAGCGATTAAGGGCACCATTGCATCAATAGGAACTTTAAACATTATTTAACCACTATACTTGATTTTAAGAGGGCTTTAGAAAAATGGTTTTTTCTTACATGATACCTAGATGACATTTTAATTATACAATCACTGTAGGATATGTGTTCACTTTTATTAATTAGTAAACTAATAATAACATCATTGATGTGAAATACAATATTGCAATACCACATACAAATCGAATTTAAGTAACAACAAAGTTTACATGAATTGAAACCAATTTGAACCATAGTATTTAGAGAGATGTTCCTTCACTTGAATCTTGAAACCGCAGAGATTATTCACAGCTTCGCCTATGACTGCACAGTCAACGAACCAAAAAGTGGAGTGGTGGTTGAGGATTTTTATTCAATTGAGGACCCTTAAAACAAATTATGTGTCTCTTCTCAGACGAGTGCGTCTATCTCCCATAATACAACAACCAAAACAGTATGCTTTTACTGTAGGAGATGTCATCGCACCTGAGATAACAATGCAAACGAAGGTGTCTTCAACAAGAGCATGTAGAGTGAAGAATGCTGGATATTTTTCCAAGAGAGAGTGTGTGTGTGTGTGTATAGTTTCTCAAACACTAGTGGGTTTTTCAAAACATCTAAAAGAAGACCCATATGTCTCGTATACAAATTAATTTCTATTTAATTGTGAATTAATATTTTAGAATTTGAACAGTATGTATGCTTTTTGCATAACAGAATCACGTGCCAGTCATTTATAACTTGGTGCGTAACTACAACCTTTAACGACATCATAATAAAGAATCCACGGTGACTCGTTATCTATTTTCTTCAACCACACAACTTAGAGAATCGATGTCTCATTCATCTTTGCTTCATTTTCAACACAGTTTGATTCATTGTGATATTCTCACAACCCTACTAAATAATAATTATATTAGTAACAAATACGAATATTTATTTGTGTCCAAAAGTTAGTAAAAAAACTCACTTTTTTACTTAATTTTCAACAACCACACACATAAATGGCGATCGATCAAAACATCAAATTCCAATGAAAGCTCGATGGTTGAATTTTATGTAGGAGAAATAAATATTCACCTTGAACATTCTCTTATAAAATACACTTAAACTCCGTACCATTAGTAGACTTAATGTCCTTAAACTAATGATTGTAAACAGAGACGACAATGTATATTAACTTCCAACAACCACCGCACAATCTTATAGTTGTGACCAAATTGATTACTTTTATTATTAAAAGACATTCAGGGGCTGTTTGTTTTTTTTAAAAAAGTCTTCCAGACCACTTTTATCTGCGCCGCGCAGACCGCGGGCAGACGTTGGGTTGTGCAGATAGTTTGTTTTTCGGAAGAGGTTTTATTAAAAAAGGTCTGCAGAACCTCTTTTTGAAACATACTTGGAATATAATCTTCTTGTCTCTTCTAACCTCTTCCAACAAAACCCTACCCCATTTGTCCACCTTGCGCCACCGTCGGCCCACCTTGCCCCACCGTCGCCCACCTTGCGCCACCGTCGCCCACATTGCGCCACCGAGCCCTTTGTATTTCATGGCATGGCTACATGTGCCCTACTTTGTGATTTAGGTTAGGGTTTTGTTTGCAGATGATAAAAAAACAAACAGTTTTTTTGTTGCAGACTCCAGACGTTTGATCCACCTCTTCTGCTGCGGATATCTGCAGATGTGGTCCGCAGACTGCAGACATTTTATATTTTCAAAAACAAACACCACCTCAGTCTGTATAAATACCATTCAAGTGTCATATTATTTTAAATGTTATTCAAAAAATTTAAAAACAATAAAATAAGAAAATATAGTAACTTTATTTTATATATTCTTGATTTTAAACAAAACAATAAAAACTAGCTAGTTGACCAAGAGAGACAGGCATAAGTTGCAATAAATAGTTTGTTAGTCCGATTCAAAATCAAACGGGTATATGGTTCGGATCCCCATTAAACTAACTCTTTTTATTTAAATTAAACCCACCACCACCACCACCACCATCTCCACCTCGTACATTTCAAAAACAAACACACCACCACCATCATCCACCACATCTCCGCCTCGTATTCTTCAAAAAACACACACAGTTACACGCACTACGGTGGCCGGAGCCACCACAACCACCACCATCCGCCACTTTCATCTCTATTGTTATATATATTCCCCGACACCACAGTGATTAAAGCTGCAAAAGTTCCACCTGATCATTTCGTCATCTTCTCTCGATCCACTCCATTTTCAATTCCCGATGTATGAATTTCCGTGTGATTCAGAGGCTGTTTTCTTATCTAGTTAAAGCTATTTCATGATTGTTGCTTACTTCTTGTTTTGATCTTGAAGAATTTTGCTAATCGGAGTATGGGAAGAGAGTGGCTGCACAAAGCTACCGGTGGCGGTGATGGTGGTGGTCACGGTGGTCGGAGATCAGTCAAACCACCGTCGGCGACGGCGAACAGAAGAAAACCCAGAGATAAAAATAACACTTCGTCTTCTGGTTGCATGAGTGTCATCTTCAATCTGTTTGATATCCAACACCATCAGTTTCGATTTCATCATCCGTCGTTCATGTCGGAATCCGCCATGACGAACGAAGGTATTTGAAATCTCCAAAATGTTATATATTTTGTATGTTTTTAGTGTTTGATTGTTGGTGATTGTTTATTATTAATGTTGTTGTTTTAAAAGGAATCGAAGCTCCGAGAAATAGCTTCGAGTCGCCGGAATCCGCCATTGATGTAGCTTCATTGGAATCAAAAGCTAAAGAACAAACAAACTTAAACATACCAGTAAGTTGATTATCATAGATCTACCATCCACCAACAATTAGTCACTACAGATAATATTATATTGCATTACATCTTATAAAGATCTTATAAAGATTGAATTATGCTCATTTTTCTGGTGTTTGAAAATAATAATGCAGGTGGGTAGAATTCAAATCAAAACAAAACGATCAAGATTCATGACAGATGATATATCTTCAGAATGTAGCAATTCTCCAGGTACTAAAACGCCTAATCTCGTTGCAAGATTAATGGGTCTTGATCTTCTGCCGGAATATTCTTCTCCGAGGCCATCATCTTACTCAACTCCGGCGAACCACCACCGCCACCACACTCGTTCACTACCGGCGACTCCGAGGCTATCAACCGCCAGCCGGCGGTCAACGGAGAACGATTACCACCACCGGCTGTCGTTACAAGTCGATAAAGAGAATTGCAACAGTTGCAGAGGTCAAGAACGTCGCCGGAGAGATGAGAACGATGACCAGAAAACTCAATACGCGAAGGAGATTACGAACCAAGTGAGGGAAAGAATCAGCCGGAGATTGGGTACTGATATTACAAACACCGGTCGGAGAAGGGATTCCGATCTTGTTTTGGTTAAACCGAAGAAACCTCTGGCGAGAGAGTCGCCGGTGAAGTCAAAACCAGATGATTCAACACCATTATCAAGCTCAAAAAAGGTTAATTCGTTGGACATTAGAAGCAATTTCAACAAACCCATTTCGAATTCACATTCATCGTCGATCAAAGAGGTGAAATCGAAGGCTGAAACGTTAAAACTCCATAGATCGCCGGAGATGAAGCCGGTGAAAGGTGAAAAGATCAAGAGAATTGCAAGTGAACGATATGATTTGCGGTTGAAGAAGATGAATCAACAGAAGGATGTGATTGTGGGGAAGAAGAAGAAGAAGTCAACAGCATTACCAAAGCATGTGGTGAATGTGAAGAACACAAGAAAGTTTCTTTCTTTCAAGAAAGAGATGGCGTCATCTTCTTCAACAGCAAGATCATCTCAGTTGCAGGTACTTTAACTTGTACCATTAATGTGATGTCATTTCTTCTATCACTATATTCTTAATTGTTGCTGTACATTTTTAAGTTTATTTTAAGCATAATGATTTAGGGAAAGTTAAAAATATATAGTTTTGTACTAAGTATTAAGCAATAATGATTTAAAATTACATCAAATTTTGTAATGTAGAAATGAAATTATCATGTAAAAATATAATTACATGATAATTTTATTTATGCATATACTCTAATTGTAAATTTTTGTTGTGTGAGAAACTTAATTTGTACACTTTTATATTAAAAAAATAATTTTTGTATGTTTACATCCCTAATCATTTAACTATATTATGTTTTAAAACCTAAATATATTATATATTGTTTAGATGAAAGGATCTAGATGTGTGTATATATAAGAAAGATTCTTTTTGTTTAAATAATAGAAACATCAAACCTAATCAAAGTTTTTTTAATTTTCTGTTAAACGCGAGCGTTTGATTAGTAAATAGGTATACATATCAATTAAACGCTCGTGGGTTCAAATTATCTACGTGACAAGTAATGTGACATTTTCATAAACAAAGTAGTTTTAGGGTAGAGAGTATATATTAAATATTTCAATTATAATTTAGTGGGTCCTAATTGTTATTTTTGAAATTTACTCATTTTGTTCCAAATAGTTAAGCACTTCTTGGTTTAAATTCATGTTATTGATAAAAAAAATATATCATAGAATATATCACAAAAGTTAAACATGTATATTTTCTCCTTACATTAAAGTACTATACTAACTCATTACATGATGTAATCATATTTAAACTTATTCAATTAAATTTATGTTCATGGTATATTTGATTTTGCAGGTGTCCTTACCTAGTCTCAACTCATCGTACAAATCAGACCTCAAGCCACCCACCACCACCGCCACCACCACCGCCACCGCCACCACCACCGCCACCACCTTCTCCGATCACTTTGACTACATTTCAAGAATCCTCAACCACCATGGAATCACCTCCACCACCGCCATCTCCACCGTCCAATGGCACTCCCATTCTCACCCAATCCACCCTTCAACCTTCCACCACCTACAAAACCTCCACCACCCCACCACCACCACCGCCACCGCCACCGCCACCGCCACCACCGCCAGACGGCGGTTAATCTTCGATTTAGTAAACGACTCTCTAGTCGAAATCTTGAACCCTTATCACATGAATCAAAGACCACCGCCGGAGTCATGTCTGATGTACGGTTCAGATTTGATCGGAAAACTGTGTGAGATGATCGGGGGTTTTCCCGGGGTTCGATGTGATTTGTTGGAGGATATTGATGGGCTGATTGAGGGGGACTTGGGGCGGCGGTGGGTGGCGACGGCGGCGGAGGCGGAGGAGATGGTGGCGGAGATGGAGAGTGAGATTGTCGGGAGCTTGGTGGATGAGTTAGTTTTGGTCTGACAGGGGGTGACGTCATGAGCTGTCTTGATCACGTGATCGGATGCTATTCTTTTGGGGGAACATTTGTAAAGTAACTTTTATGTGAACTTTTGGTTGTTTTTATATATTAATATTATTATATTATATTATTTATTTTATGTGATTAAATCCGTACTAATTTTATGGGATAAATGTTAGAAATCGTAAAATCCACTTTGATTGATTGTTTACTTATCATTTTTGTGTTATAGTTTAGTTTTCTTAAAATAGTAAATACATATACTGATTTAATTCTTTTTTTAAATTTAAAACGAATGTGTTAGTGTTATTATATATGGGGCTCGAACACTCAATCTTATATGAGAGATACCACTATGTATATTTTTGAATTGTATTTTGGTACAATTATTTTGTAGTTTAATACATAATAGTATTTGAACTTGTATGTAGCATCTTTATATATCTTCTAGGGTATTGATTATAAGTATCTTTCTAGAATTTTGGTACAAAGAGCTATTTGGCAATCTTATGCTCTATAAGATGTGTAACTAAATAAGAGGTAGCCTAAATCATTCAACGTGTTTTAGAAACTCTATCTACTTTTGACCGATTTAGAAATAACATTATAATGAAATCATTAAAATGCTACTAAATATCCCATGACTAACTGATACACTTAAACCTTTAAAAAGGTCAGATTATTGGTTAATATCCAATCTGATTTTAAAATTATTATGTATATACCAAAGTAAGAGCATGGGTATTTCCGTTACATCATTACGCTCTTTTCCGGGATGCAACCAAAGTTAGTTTCCTACAAGTTAATCTCATGTCGCTTTGCCGGTGAATATGGAGTTTGCTTGGTACATTCGATTTTTGAGCATATTTTGTGAAACCAAAAAGGCAGTGTTTCTAGCGTCTCTTTGGTGCATATGAAAGCTAGGAACGAGTGGATTCTAAAAAAGAAAAGGCAGCGATAGAGGTGGTGGATGACATAAAAATCATCATCTTTTCTTTAAATTAAAAGTAATAGAAAATTAAACCGAGTAATTTAGATTGGGTATCGTGATGTCGTTGTACTTAATTTGTAATGTTCTAATGTTTTATTTGTAACACTTAAGATCTACCACCTTGCTAGGTTTTTGGTTGCTTTTTAATAACAACTAGTGTTTTAACCCGCGCTACGCGCGCGGGAGTTTGGTTGTTTTTCCCTGTCTTACGCGACCGTGACTTTCTTCGTTGTCGGGTTGGCTCATCGGAAACCACAAAAGCGTATACCGATACCAGTTCGATTAAATACCGAATACCGATACTAATGTTTGACGTCAAAAACACAAAAAAATAAACGTTTGTGGTCAAAAAGCAAACTTCACATGTGTTACGCGTAACGAAGTTTGGTTGTTTTCCTTTGTTTTACGCTACCGTGACTTACTTCGTTGTCGGGTCGGCTTATCGGAAACCACAAAAGCGTATACCGATACCGGTTCCGATAATATCGAATACCGATACTAATGTTTGAACCCAAAAACAAAAAAAAAATAAATTTTTGCGTCAAAAAGCAAAAATATAAAACTTTGTTGTTAATCCTAATTAGAATTTTGGTGTTAAATACATTTTGTAAAAATATGTGGTTAATATATAAAAACACAAACTTATATATACATTTTGTAAATTTGTGTGGCCAAAATATTAAAAAGCAAACTTTACTGTAGCAGTGAAGTTGCTTTTTAATATATAATATAATTTCCTCTTTCCGCTGTAAATAAAAGAAAAAAGGAAAAAAAAAAAAAAAAAAAGGGTAAGAGCATGGAGCAGTAAAATGATGCAGTGTTTCCAATTACATTCGAGTCCTCAGTTACACTTACCTTTCATAATTCAACAAAAATAGAAGCCACTAATATCTATAAATGGAAGTGGCTGTCTTCTAGCGTTACAAGTAACTTGCATCATTATTATTCTTTCAAAATTCAAATCACAAGGTTCCGTTTCAACTTTTAGGTGTTTCCGTAATAATAAAAGAACATAAATTTCTAATCGAGTTAAATCAATTCGTAAGTATTTGATATTATCATTTTCGAAAAAGGGGGCGGTACCTGGTATACTATTTGATGTTAACTTAAACGAATACTTACATTGACTTGACTTATATTTAAACTGTTAAAATATTTAAAAGTTTATAAAGCACTGATCCTTCTTAAGTCTTTGTTAAGTACATGTATATGCATGTAACTGCTTAATTATCCTACTATCTAACGTATTTTGAGTCTTGTTCAACTCGTCAACTTGATTAAATAACTTGGTAATGTGACAAAAATAACGATAAAATTCATTAATCCTTGTCTTTTGCTTTGACGTCATCTTTCAATCTTTTCTCAATTATTGTTAAACTTTAACTTCAAATAGGTATTAGCGTGCTTTTATCAACATAAAGTTATTTTTCATTAATATTTTTTTAACGTTAGATTTCAAACTAAAAGTTTCGCATTATATATTTATAAAAATAGGTTATTTTCAATATAATTTATAAAACTTTCTTGAATAAGAAAGTTATTAAAAGATATCTCTATATAAAGGGGAAGAATCAAACGGAAACAATCATCTTAACTAGAGAAAAACCGTAAAAGCACCTCTAGCGATACACATAATTTAAAGGATATTTTTTAAATTGATTAATATGTATTCAAGTAAATTTATTAAATTAGGTATTTATATATTTTTAATTTTAAATACTACAGAACAAAGATGATGACGAAATCTTCATACTCTAATAAAAGGTATTTATGAGTGACACATGTCAACACCATATTCCTTCTTAACAATTTTTCCCCGCCTTTTTCTCCTATTTAATAATTATATTAATTACTAATTATATTATTTATTTTTTAGATTAAAATAGTTTTTAATAAATTAACTAAAAGATATTTTTACTAATCTTATTTCTAAGGAAATAATTATTCATAAAATTAAAAAAATTTTAGAAAATCAAACTTTTTAAAAAATATAAAATATTTTATATTTGAAGTTTTAAAAAGTAAAATTTTTATAAACAAAAAATAATTATTGAGAGTTATAAGAAAAAAGTTTTAAGTATGGGATTTTTTAAAACGTGTGTTTTGAAATAAAAATTTTATTTTATTTATTATAAGAAACATTTCAATCATATCTTATTTTAGAATATCGATTTATAATTAATAATTTTTTATTCAATTTAATATTTTTTATTCAACTCGTGTAATACACTGGTTTACTAAAGCTAGTGATTTATGTATACGCAACCTGTAGTTGTACATATATAACTCATAGTTACATACGCGTAACTCATGGTTTTCATAATTTTCAACTATAGCATGATTTTCAGGGGATTTTTCTCATTATATAAAAACACATACAAATAAAATACACAAAATAATAAGAATAAAGCTAAAGTCCGTAACATCACCCTGAAGTTCCCATAGAGGAGCGTGATTCCATATACTGATTCTCTACAACGACAAGAATTCAAACTCTCAAGAATTCCATTGAGAGTGACCCCATAACACTTTAACTACACATGTGCGAAAATACTAACCAAATGTATTAATTTTCTTCAGATGTGAGGACAAACTCAGTGGTCCTTTTTTCATCAATCTCACTGGAGTTTCTTATTTTCGTCGATATTCAAATATTAGACCCGACCCGACCCATTTCTCCATTTGAAAAACCCAAAATCATATGTAATGGTCCAACTAAACAAATGAACGTCAATGGTCCAAAGAACAAGTGTTACCATCATTAGACAGATTGAAAGAAACTTGACACCAACCCATGGTCTCCTCAACTGAGATCCACTGTTTCGAACCGCCAAATTTTCATTTCAAACTCGACATCTTCAACTCATGAAAACCACAATCATTTGAAAGAATCTTACACTATACACCTTCAGACATAAGTGGGTCAGCAATGTTATACAATAATATATCATGAAACTATTGTGTTTGGGGCATCATAAAGATTGTTTCCCACAAAGATTTTAAAACTTATTGCATACATTTTCATCAGTCAAAAGTCACCTACAAATGACCAAACATAGCATCAAAACAACATTGTTTTTCTTTACCAACAGTGTTGATATACTGTAACATAGTACAGATTCCATTTATGGCTGGAAAATGTCATACAAATCACCAAAAACAGACCCCCCTTCAATGTACAACTAAAACTGTTACCATGATATTCGGATGCAGATAACATTTGTACATTGCAGGGTTTGATTCAAATAAAGCCTTTTTACCGCTCGTTTTATTAACATCACGTCTACGTGTTCCTCAGCTGTCATGTTTCAAGATTTTGTGGACTTCATCTCTTGTGGGCATTGCTGGAATTGCTCCTTTTTTTGTTACGGTTAGAGCCCCACACGCGTTTGCAAAAAGAAGTGCTTCTCTTAGTCTTGTTTCATCCTGCATTACAATCAAGATGTTTGAATTCAGAGATACAATCAAATTGATTGATAATCTTGATAGTGATTGGTTTGATTCTTTTGTGGGTCCCATTTACTTCATGAAAATTATGTAAATAAATGCAACAATTTGTAAAAATGGATTTTGTTGTACTTCATGAAAATGATATGATAAAATCCAACCAGAAGGACACAATTTCAAGATGAAATGGAACCGGTGTGAGTGAATGAAACCCCTAGCAAAATGTTATTCGTTCACAAAGCTTAGATGCTAAATCTTTTAAGTTTCGACACATGTGGGTCCTGCTTTTATTTGGTTTAAAAAGGAACATGTGATTATGGGTTCATTACTTATCACCAGAATGAAAATCAGGCCATTTGTAACTTGTAAATATTCATATCTAAAGTTATGATGTTCAAAATTGAAAATACCACCACCATTTGAAATCAAGATTCAACTACAAGTTGCAATTTTTATTTTTATTTTCGTGTATAAGCATAACGAAAATAATGGCCACAATCACACCTATGATGCTTACAACGGCTTGAGATATTTAAATACTGTAGTGGGTCCCATTTAAGATGATGAAACTAGAAAAAACTATCAAAAAGTTCAATAGTGATTAGAAATTTAGAATCAAGAAAGAGTGAAAAGAAATAAATAGATGGAACCTAAACATAGATGCGTTTGCCTGCTTTAATGATTCACATGGAACAATAAAAGTTGGTTTATTTTACTTCATTTGATAAGAAACAAGATTGGACCCACAAATGAATAACTTATAGAAAAAATCATAAAAATGAAACCTGAATAGAATACTACAATGAATATAAAAGATTCTACCTTATAAAGATTTGTATCCGAAGCTAAAATGCTCAAAATTCCACCAACAAACGAATCTCCAGCACCCGTGGTATCAACAGGCTTTACTTTAACACCAGGAACTCTTCCCTTAAATTGCTGCACAAAATGTAATCCGTTGTTATTATCCGTTTAAATATTTCATTTTTTGGGTCCCACAAATACAAATAAAACCTTTAAAAATAAGAATCCTTGCCTGTGTATAATATCTACAGCCATCTGGCCCTTCACTTACAAGCAAAAGCTTAAGATTGGGATGAAAAAGCTTATTCAACACCACATTATCATCATATGGATCATCACCCCGGGTCAAAAAGGTAATTTCATCCTCACTTACCTGTGTATACACATGGTGGCTTCAATATTAGTTTTGTTAAAAAGGTAATAATGCCTGATACGTGTGTTCACTTTTACGCCCTCGGTACCTTAATGACGTCAGCTTGATCCCAAATGCTCATTATGCCATCTCTAGCAGCATCTTCTGAGGGCCATAATGGTAATCTTAAATTCACATCATAAGAGAGAATGCTACCAGATTTCTTTGCTATCGCCATTGCAGCTAAATGTGTTGACTTGCATGGTTCTTCGATTAAACTAATAGAACCATAGTGGAATATAATTGCCTGTTGAAAAAATCATAATTTTATACAAAATTTACACACGCACAAAAACATAAAACCACAATCAATATCAATGTTTTGATAAACATATTTTGCTAATCGCATTATTTATGGATCAAATAATTAGTTTCAAATTATCACATGGTAAAACAAAATCAAAATCATCTAATTATCCTTGTTTTACCCTGATTTTTCACAAGAATGTTTATTTTGTTTATTTATGCATTAATATCTTAAATAACAAGAAACTTCCTAAAGCTTGAACAAATGACGATCTAACAATTACAAATTTAAACATCAAAAGTGCATCCAAGCACCTATGAAAAGAAAAGATAAAAATCTACCTGTTTGATAAGATTCACATCAAGTTCTGATTCATGAAGAAGCATATCTGCACTAGGATTACGAAAAAACATAAATTCTCTCTCCCCATCAGATCTAAGAGTAACAAAAGCAAGTGCTGTTCTTGCATTTTGGTCAAATCGCATGCCAGAGTTGTTGACTTTGTTTTTCTGCAAAATGTCAGCTAACATATGCCCGAATTCATCATCACCCACCTAAGGAAAACATAGCATTATGCTTACGGATATCATACGCAAATCATAGTAGAAAAATAATTTAACTTTTGACAACTTCAACGGGTATACCTTGCCTATGAAAGCAGAGGAACCACCCAATCTTGAAATACCAACAGCAACATTGGCAGGAGCACCACCAGGGGCCTTTTGGAAGGTGGGTGCTTCTGCAAGTGACACCCCAGAAACTGAAGGCACAAAATCGATCAACATTTCTCCAAAGCATACAACAAGTGAACCGTTTGTTTCAGGACCTCCATTTGAATACATGGACAAGCCTTTTGGATTATCTGAATGCAAGAAAATCGGTTTGGATTAGTAAAAAACTTGCATATCAAATGGGTATTACGGTTATTTGCTTAAAAGGGCCGGTCTTGAAGCAAATATTAGGATTATTTTATGAGAGATGCAATTTTGATGTGTTTACTTAAGAGCAAGTCAATTTGGTTCATCCTTATATTTCTAACTAGTCAAATGTGTTACAAAATATAGATAAAAAATGTGTCAAATAGATTGAACTCATCATTAGGTCAAAAAACTAGACCAAAGTGTATTTTTATTTGTCATTATATTTGATACACTGAATATTTAAGAAAAAACTTAATTTTCGAACAAAAACTGATGTGGGTCATCCCAACCTGCCCCAAATGGTACCAAAAATAACTCGTTTTGACCCCGTAGATTTTGACCCTTTACTCAACCACACGACCATATGGCCACATCTAGCTCGGATTGATAATAACACATTCAACTGAAAATCCAAACACGGGACCTACCGCTCTACTTAGTTAAGCAATTCCCCTACATCTACCATGGGTTTCTTATCATGCTTTACAGTTGATGATTACACATGGTACTATAAGTTTTCTTGGAGATCTACTATAAGAATTACACAAGCTGATAACTGATATCATGCACAAACTAAAAAACAATTAATAATCATTTAAGTTTAGACATGATCTATCTTTTTGTAAATCTTTGTCTAACCAAAATCAATAACAAATTTCAATCATCATCAATTATTGGGATTTCAAAGCAAATAGTTAATCAAAGGGAACCGACATTAATGCAGGGATGAAGTTTCTGAGATCCAAACAAGATAAACAGAATATTCTTTAACTTTTCACTACCAAATTTAGATCATACAATCATACATGCAATCAATTGATATAAATTCTAAATCAAAACAAGAACAGATCTGATCCAAAGACAAGTAAATACAGACCAAGATTATAGAATACCCAAATACGAAAATACGAATTAAAAAACCAATAATTTGTCAATATGTATCACAAGAAAACCATCATTAACAACAAACAAAAAACCCACAAAAATGATCATACAAAAAAAGGGTAAACAGTAAAGAACCTGAAGTGGGGATATCCGCCATGTGGGTATGAATTTGGTACAGAGGAAGATCACAATCAACACCTGAAAAAACCCAGTGAAATTAAATTCAAAATGGGTTTATACAATATACATAAATGGAGATTTAGAGTTGAAGTTGATGATGATCGATGAATGTGATCTTGATTTGAAGAAGAAGAGGAGGAGAAGATGATACCAAATTATAGAGAAGTTGGGTGAAATCCTGAAGAAGAGGGTTTGTAAGAATGAGGAAGATCTGAGAACGAAAATGTCTGCCCTTTTAATTGAATTGCAAATGTGTAAAGATGATGATCTTGATTCACTCGATTCGAATTGTTCTCCTCTAGATTTCAGTTCTAATTCGGAGATTACGAGCACACAGGAAACGTAGACGTTTGTTTTTGGCTTTTTTTTGTTTAATTTAATTCTAGAGTGATTTACATGAATGGCCTTGTAGTTTGTTTAGATTTCGCGTTTCATCCCTGGATTTGAGATGTTAATGTCGATAATGTTTATGGAGAATTATGTTTTACATCATTCTGTGTTTGTTGGAAATTCTAATAATATTGACCGTTTTATCTTTTAGTTAAAAAAATATTAAAGTTTACTCTTAACCCATCTTTCTACTTTTGTTAACCTTTATGTGATCATCTACGATCACCATCTGTGTTAGATAATATTTTTTATTACTGTCTTCGAAATCATTTTTGACCATCATTAGCAACCTTTGTTTTGTTTGGTTTTTTTTGACAAGTCTCATTAGTTTAATAATTTGCTAGTGAACTGATTTGAATGGAATGTTTCTTAACAATATCAAAATGAATTCGGAGCATCAAATTCAAGAAAATATTAAATGGCTAAAACACAAATTAACTAGCTCAAGAAGAATTCAATGCTATGTTATTTGGAAGCATAGAACTACAATTTATAAACCAAAGGTTAAGGTGGTCAATTTTATAAAATTTAACTTGAGAATAAACGCTCTTTCATTTGAGAAAGTAAAAGGGTGCCAAGTGAGTAAACTATTGAAATCAAAAGGATAAGTTATGAAAACTTAGGATGAAATAGATTTGATTTGCTAAAGCCTAAAAGCACCATACCTATAATTTACTTATCTTTAATCATATTATATTAACGCCTTTTATATTTATATTGTCCTAAAATAAACTTTGTAATGATTTGTATCCGGGTTCTTCACATCATCTGGTTTTACTTAATATATGAATGATAATTCTTTATCAGCAAAATTCATTTTCGTGCTTTATTACTGAATATTCAAATATGTTACTAAACAAAAAGATTTTTTATTTATTCATCTTATTTGTTTTTGCCTTTTCTATCATGACCCCAAAGTATCTAATCCGCACATACCATCAGTAAATATAAGTTAAACAAAAATAATTAAGAAATCGTGTTGCTAGTAAGTCGTATTTGAGCTGAAAAAGAGAAGGAACAAAATGATGATTATAGTGATATAATCGTATTTTATATATAAGTTTTCCATTTTAAGTTAAACTATGAATTGAGTTGATGCATATACACATTCCTATAAATTATTATATTCGTGAGGTCAAAGAGGATGTGCCCCTTTATAGGGTTGAGGCACCCCTCAGCCCATTAGTAGACATGTCAAGTGGCAAAGTCTTGAAAAGCTAGAAACAAGATCCTCAAATCTAAAAGGTTTGCATGACAATCTAACTAATTTTAAATAAAAGAGTGTCATATTTATAAGACGCTATAAATAAAATGTTATTATGTACACACAAACATATTTTTTTGAGGCAAAAGGTTGAAAAGGCCGCACATGAACGCTTACAATTTATCCACGTTTTGCTTGAATTTTTGTCTAAACTAGAGCGTATTCTTGTGTTATTGTAACGTAGATTTTGTGTAACATAATATCGGATTGGAATACGCTTTTAAAATTGTAATATGCACGACCCACGTTCACTTTTTTAAATTAAGTCGGTCATCATCCCTTAATTTGATTTTCTAATAAGTAAAAACACAGTAATTGGATTAAAAAATGAAACATTAATCAAATATGATCCTTATACAAACAAATACTAATAATTTCAAATAAATACAAAGTAGAAAGGGATGGAAAATGCTAGTTGCAAGAACCCAAAAATGGCAATGGATTTTGCTAGGAAAGGCACCATGGTGAAAAACGACCTTAAAATTGACATGGCTTTTGGCTGGTCTCAAATCATAGGCAACACCAATGTTATTACAATTTTTAAACCTATATTTTGTTCGATACCTTGTGGTTAATTGTTTTATAATTTTTAAACTCTTTCTTTACATGTCTTCACATGTATTTCTTCAATTTATGATTTTGAAGGATTTGAATATGTTTTGAAATCGTGTTTGTATACATTTTTGTAGCATATAATCGCTGTTGTTTATGACACATGTTTATGACATACTTGTTAATATCTTCTATTATCAATTTTCACATAACCATTTTAAAAGAAGTGGACCTCTTACAGTACAACCACACAATGGAAGACTATACTCATCAACTAAAAGTACTCCCAAATATCTCTTTGGTTTTCACATTGTTTCTTCTTGATATCTATCCGGTTATATTGCCTGCTAAAGTTTCTATTGAAGTTTCTATTATGTGTTGTAATATTGGCTTCTTGAGTGACATGTGTCAAATGTGATGTTAAGTATCTCATTTATGCTAGTGTGTAAGCAAGAATGCCATGAGAAAAACTCAATAACACACTATGTCTTGTTTTTATTTGTGAATCAAAATATAGCGAGCAACACTTAGATAGTTTATTTACCATGACTCAACTATAGACACCTCGACTCTTTCCTTATTTCTAGACATTCTTTTCAACGAACTAAACATCGATATTGGATGGTACCACCAAAAATGGTTTCGCGCGTCAAATGTACCACCAGTGATTCGTTGAGTTAAAGAGACCACGTAGACAGACTTTATCAACTTGCAAATAGTTATAATAATATTGTTATGTAACTTTTTCAAGTCTTCTTACTATTTTAAATATATCACATGAAAGAAAGTGCACAACACTATCATTGTATCTCATATTGAAGGTGAAATCATTCCTTGTATGACAATGAGGACTAAGCGTTGCATAAACACTTGAAAATCATGACTTTTAAAGCTATAAAATATATAATATTGAAGGTTTACACACCCCCTATAATTGAAACATATCTATTTGAAAAGTTCAAACCCTTTCAACCAATCATAGACGGATATAAGTTGTTGTTTACTCAATGTATATGACACTTCTGGTTTTTATAGTTTGTTTTCATACGTAAAAATGTGCAAATCTAGTCTTGAGAAATATGCCTGTATATTTTTCTTGCCTGAACATCACCTTATGTTTTAGATGTGTCCATTATAATGTTAAAAAGATTCTTAAATACATTCTTTTTTATGTGTATAACATTGAAGTTGTGACAGATTAACAACTTTTTTCAATTACACACTAAAATCGAAGCATATAATTTTATTGAAACTACATAAGAAATAATTGTTTAAAACCAAACAGACAATGAGGGTCTTAATAAGCATATACAAACCCAGAATTCTATCTCAATTAAACGAGCCTAATGTCTAAATTAAACATATCTCAAAATGCTTTTAGCACCTTATGCCAAGCCTTCAATAAGTGTTAAGTCTGATCCAATGCTAACAATCATACATGATGTAAAACCTTAAAAATCTGACATGATAATATGCCCAAACTTCAAATAAGTATAACTCGGCACAAGAATGGAGTTAGGAAACCCATAATAGTCAACCAAAAGTTATAGAAAAACTGTGTAAAAAGAGCAACGTTACGGCCTGTAACTTATCTGTTCACGGTCTGTAGCATATAGAAAAAGTAGAATCTAACTCGTGTAACCATGACACGAACCAAGGTTATAGATCGTGACTCATATCTATAATCTATAATCTATAACTAATAATAAAAGACTAACTATTGGTACACATGACCTCATTCTAGCCCGTCCACCTAAACGCCACGTATGCATTGCCACATGTCGCCACATCATTTAATCTTGAGTTACAATGAATTTGAAAACTATTAACTCATACCAATTACAAAGAATTTATGTTATGAGCATTTATTACTTTTAAATTGTTTGACATCTTTTCAAAAGTAATAAGAAATTGCTAATTATGATAGCAAATAATGATTAAGTTATTAGTTTTAATATTACCGTTAACAATTTTTTGTTTAATTGAATAATAAATTCTGCCATATTTATTTCAAAATAACATTTTCCTTTTAATTAATTTTAAAATTCATGACATTATTCATATTTTTGGTAATGTTTACTTTTTAACAACCTTTCATTAATATGACTTTTACTCATCCTTTATAACCTTCAATACCAATACACAAATAAGTATTTACATATTTATGAACAATTAATTTTTAATTTTAACTGTTCGTTGTCTTAGTTACATATCATTGTTACATACTTTTGTAAATATTATGAAATTTGTTCATTAGTTGATATTTTTTCTTTATTTTTCTATTCAATCATGTTACCATCATTTGTTTCTATTGTAGAACGGCATAACTTTTTGATACTATTATACTATTATATTATATATTATATTATATATATATATATTACTGTGACTTTATTTACCCATGTGTCATTTGAAGTATTTGTCAACCCGTGTAATATATTGGTCACTAACCTAGTTCGTCATATAGGAAAAGTCGAATATAACAATGTGTTTGATGTTCAGATGTAGGATTCAACATCATATTCATCACATTTAACTTTTGAGAGCACTGATTTAGCTAAAGTATGGTATGAGGACTATGTATTGGCACTCGAAGAAGAATACATATCACAAGACTTATACGGTTGAAAAAGATATAATTTGTTTGAAAACATGAATGGTTGGGCAATATTTATGATCAAAGTTTGCAGCGGATTGCCGATAGATAATGCTTGGAAATACTTCTTTGTAAACTGAGAGAGAATATATTCTGGAAATCTGACTGTGGGATTCTTCTTGTTTTACCGATCCTTTAATTCCATCAGTAATTACTTATTATTCTCGTAGTGTTTTTAAAGTTCGTTTTCGTAATTATTTACTTACGCTTTTACAACCACGTAAATTTTTTATGTTTTCCAAGTACGTCATCTCGATTTTTTATTATCTATGTTCGTATTTAAAACAATTCGTCGCACACACGAGATATATTTACTAATGTAATTAGTATGTTTAAGTCTTTTGATTGTTTTTTTTAATAAAGATAAGGCTATCAGAAAGCCTAACAAGGATTACGAGTTTTCGTTAGAGGTTAATTAAATAATCTTTATGTGGAAAACGAGTGTTTATTTCTTATTTGCGTAAACATCTTAAAATTTCCTCTCATCCTCACTCCTCCCATGAACGGAATTTACAAGCCAAAAAAAACCTAAAATTCTTCACAAATAGATTTTACAAGAAGGTGATCTTCTAAAGGTTTATGGCTTATGATGTTAACTGACATTACTAGTTGGGCGCTTACAATAAAAAAAGCTGTCAAAATTATTTCAAATAAATTAAACAAGTGAAAAGTAGTCTCACATAAGAGGAATGACAAAATTTGAATGGATATGTAAGTAGATGCTTCTGATACTAGTCGTTTAGTAGGATACATAAGTGGGGACCCCCAATGTTGTCTTAACTCGTACTTCTGTCCGTGGCGTGAGCGATGGGCGTAATGTGAAGCTTTGATAGCACATTTTGCATACTTGTATCATCGCGAGCTGCTTGAGAGCCACCTTTATTTTTTTACTTGATTCAGAACAACTGGCGTGCTCAAAAGAATATTCCTTTGAAGAATTTCATCAGAGGATGAACTTAGCAATTTTTCATGTGGGATGCCATTAGCGGATCTTATCAGGGGATAACTTCAAAGGTTACCTAGTTGTGTAAAAAGTGATTATGGGAACACAATGTTTTGAGAAACAATTGTTATAAGGATTTAAACAATATTGAGGTTGTTAGAGCATTCACATCAGCTTCCATATTCTTATCCTTATAATTACACTAAAAACACTATTTTTTCTTTCTCATTCTCAATTAAATAATATTTTTTTTATACTTTTATCATTAACTTTTCTCTTTCTTCTACTCACAACCACTTTCAAAAATATTAAAAAAATTATAAGGATTGAACAGTGATTTCTCAAATATACAAAATGAACAGTAACTTTTCTCTCTCCTCTACTCACAACCATTTACAACCATTCCTTAAAATATAAGAAACACACTCACATAAATATAAGGAACCTACTGTGAATGCTCTTAGAAGTAGTAGCCTTATGCGATCGTGTGTACAATACTTTTTTAAATTCTTATTGTCATTTCTGGTTCGGGTCACACAAGGTGTAACATGGAAATTTTACTGATATAATTATTTTATTAAATGGATTTGATCCAAATAATGTATGTTTTTACATGGATTTGAAATTTTGAGAATATATATTTCTTAAATGGATTTCATACAGAAAATTTAAGTCAAAGAATGTTAGGTACATATTAACAAACTTCTAAAATGTAATTTTCATGAACCTAGGTGTCATTTGGTGAAAAAATTGTATCCTATTATATTGTTATTTAAAGATTAACGACATTTATTTTTTTATATATATTCTTCTTAGTGTATTCATCTTTTATCCTCTATTGTAACAAGAAGTTAATAACTCTTATTTTAAGGTTTGAAGTTTCATATAAGATAACGTAACAATCATTTGTTCTTATGATAAATCTAGTGAAACTCATAAAATAAAAAACCAAATACTTGTCATATTCTCCCAGAGATCAATCATGAGATATGTGATGGTGGTTGTGGCCGATGGATGCGAGGCAAGTGTGAGATGAATGATGATAGGTGATAAAAGGACATATGCAATTAGGAGGATAGGTTATTGACATTTTAAAATAGTAAAAGAAAAACCATAGTCATTGCCATCTTAGAGCATTCACAACTCACTCTCCATCTTCATATCTATCTCTATAATTACACTAAAAATCACTACTTTTCTCTTTTCTTTTCAATAAAATAATATTTTTTTATACTTTTATCATTACATTTTCTCTCTCTTCAACTCACAACCACTTTCAACAAATATTAAAAAATTAATAGAGATGAACAGTGTTTTATCAAATATAGAGATGAACAGTAACATGTTCTCTATCCTCCACTCACAACCACTAATAACCATTCTTTATAATATAAAAAACACACTCACAGATTTATGGAGAGCCTGCTGTGAATGCTCTTATATATAAACTACTTGGACAATCATATTAAAACTTATCACAATCTCACATCTTTCTTGGTGCCACCATCATCGCCATAGCCGTCACCGTCACCGTCGTCACCGTCACCATCACCATTTCCGTCTCCACTGCCACGCCGCCACCACCACCACCGTCCGCGCCACCATCTCTACCAAAACCATTGTCACCACCATTGCCACTAGTGGCAAAACCAAGAATTATTACCTATGAGATCATTATTTTTCGATGATTAGAATTTTAACAAAACAACATCAAATTTTAGATTTTAGGATTGTAAAATCTAAAAACCTACCCCTCGCATGGCTATAAAGTACGTAATTATCTTACGTTTAAACTAACACCCACCCTATACAATCCAAAAGGAAAAAAAGCTATCATTACAATCATGATGAGCAATTCAATTTAGATTTTAGGCTTTTCCCTTGACCAAAAACTCAATTAAATCACCTGTTTTCGAACACTGATTTTGCAAGAGAAATCCCATATTCACAATTTAAACAGGAATCATTAATCAGTAAATTAACACTAGATCACACCTAAAAAGCTAATTAACTCAGAAGGAAACAACAGCATGTACTTTCAAAATCATGTCTTTAAACCATAAAATCAAGTTAGGACTTAGAAAGTCAAAAATCATAAAATCTGTGGGGAAAAAACCTTCAAAAATCAAAAACCAATCTTCATGGTGATGCTAGAGGTCTGTCATTGGATGTCGGTTGGTGTCAAGGAGGAGGGCCAAGGGGTTGCGAGGCTAACGGATGCTAGAGCTCTTAACCAAATAGAGCCATAAGTACCGATGAAAGGGGGGGGGGGGGTTGGGTTAGGGTTAAAATGTATCATATTTAAGGGTATAAAAATAATATTTAAATTTGAAAGAAGTGCAAAAAAAGAAAAAAAAACAGCTTGCAAGGATCGCCTAGTGACCTACAAGAAGGCTGAACACGCAAAAAAAAAAAAAAAAAAAAAAAAAAAAAACAAAAGACACCCTTAAACCAAGAAAACATTATTGATTATGTTTCGAACTTAATAATATTAGAGGTTCGCTTCCAGAAAAACTACAAGTCCACTTGAAATTTCGGTATTATACGATCAACTACTAACTCAAAAATCCAATCTATCCCGCACCCCGAAGGATAGTTCCGCTCGAATTGCCAAAA
>CM046469.1:42167181-42326384 GCA_025506415.1 Flaveria robusta
AAGAACACAATGAGGACCAACAAGGTCACTTGTTTTCGACGCATCGGTCCTACAAAATGAAACCAACATACCCCAACAGTTCATATGGCCGGATCATGAGAAACCCAACTCGCAAAAGTCTAAGGAACTTGAGGTTCCTTTGATAGACTTAGGAGGCTTTCTTTCTGGACAACCATGTTCCACCAAGAAAGCCTCCAGCCTCGTTGGCGAGGCATGTCAAAAACATGGTTTTTTCTTGGTGGTCAATCATGGAGTTGATGCAAGCCTAATATCTGATGCTCACAAGTATATGGACTTATTTTTTGAGCTTCCACTTTCCGAAAAGCAAAGAGCCCAAAGAAAACCTGGTGAAAGCTGCGGATATGCAAGCAGCTTCACCGGACGGTTCTCCTCTAAACTGCCTTGGAAAGAGACACTCTCTTTTATTCTCAGCAGATGAGAACTCATCCGACATAGTTAAAGACTATTTCAAGAATAAAATGGGAGAAGATTTGTGCGGGTCGGGTATGTTTCTAGTTATATGTTTATATATACATCTTTGTTTAAATAAATTAGTTTTAACACTTTGTTACCATATGCTAACTTATTTGATTATCACAGGAACGTTTATCAAGAGTATTGCAATGCCATGAATAGACTTTCCCTTGGGATCATGGAATTACTAGGGATGAGCCTCGGTGTGAGCCGAGCTCACTTTAAGGAGTCTTCGAAGAAAACAACTCAATAATGAGACTAAACTACTATCCACCATGTCAAAAACCAGACCTTACCTTAGGAACAGGGCCTCATTGTGATCCAACATCTTTGACAATCCTACACCAAGATAACGTCGGTGGACTAGAAGTGTTTGTGGACAACGAGTGGCGTTCCATAGCACCAAATTCACATGCTTTTGTTGTCAACATCGGTGACACATTCATGGTAATCTATCTTTTCATGATTAGCTTTCCTTTGTTATACATCAATGCTCATGCGATCGATAGTACAAAGATGGAACCAAATGGGATTCTTTTTCCCCTTTTCCATCTTGGCATCTTGCATTGTTTTTGTTTCCATTTGGTCTTTTGGCTGTTCTCCCAACACCATTTGTTTACTTGTTTTCAGGCACTTTCAAATGGAAGATACAAAAGTTGCTTACATAGAGCTGTGGTGAATAACAAAACTCCTAGAAAGTCACTTGCTTTCTTTCTATGTCCAAAGAAAGATAAGGTAGTGAGCCCACCAGCAGAATTGGTGGATGAAAAAACCCAAGAGTGTATCCAGATTTTACATGGTCTACCTTTCTTGAGTTCACTCAGAAGCATTACAGAGCTGACATGAACACACTCCAAGCTTTTTCAAACTGGGTTCAACAGGAAACTAGCAGACCTTGATGTCCCATGATCTACTGTACTCTCTCTTTCTTTAAAATGCTATTCAGCAAGAAGACAATGTAAACTGTAACAAGGGTTGCCCAAGAGGATGCATGAAGATCTTTGCATGCTTTAAAATCTTTAATTGTTTTGTTTCTTATTGGGTCAACAATTGAAGGAGGAAAATGTGCAAGATTTTAATCTTCATGGGGCTAAACTAGGAATAAAGAGAAGCATATAAATGAGCCAATTTTGTAACTTTCTTTTGGACTATATGTAGAAAAGTTTATGCACTTATCACCTCTACTCTTACGCTAGTTGCTTAGCTTCTACTTGTATATAGATGTCAAAAAATTCTTGAAACAAAAAATCAAATTAGTAAAACTGGGCATCCAATGCTTTATTCAATCCGCATCTCTTTTTACTAGTATATATGTTCCGTTAATCTTTTATTTTATATTAGATCACTAATGTTTTCAGGGTAATTAGAATGCCTTAGAAATTGTGACAATAAATTAATTTCTTACGCTTAAAAGGGTGGAGAGTTTAGTTGTAAGTTTATATATTAACACGTCTATAATTGCTTCAATATTCACATACACGTATATAAATATTCAGTCCCTACCATGTTTTTAAGAAAAATCCAATCAAACATTTTGTGTTCTAGGCGAGGTGGGCCACCCCATGTACAAATACACATGCATAAATATACATACAAATGCATACATACACATTATGTTAACATTCACTAGTATATACATCGTGTTCACATACAAACACGTACGCGTACACATTCCCATACACATATATACATGTAAATAATATTTATTATACAATAATAAAAATGTAATGTTAATAAAATAATAAAATAATGATAATTGTATAAAACAATTGGTTAAAATATTGTCGGAAACTTATGATATACGACTTCTTTTTTGTAATTTCATTGTCATTTGTTATCACTAATTAGGGTTTTTTCTGTTTCTAGGAAATTTAAAATTTTGTCGTAATTTCTAACATTTTTTCTTGTCGAAATTTTCACCGGGAATAAATGATCATATCAATTTGTAACATTTATAGTGTGTTTTAGTTTTATCATTATGATTTTTATCAAATACAATACAGAGTAATTATTTTTATCTAGTTTCATCATTATGATTTTTTAAAATTACAATACAAAAAGTAATTATTTTTATCCAGTATGTTACATATATGTATTGAGGAGTACATTATCAAGGACTTGTACGAGGGTCACTCCTAAATAAATACGATGAGTATATTATCAAGGACTTGTAGGAAGGTCATTTTTAAATAAATATAAAAACATTATATAACGAAGTACAATACAAAAAGGATAGGAAATTAGTAATTGCATGTAAAATGTAAATGAAACAAAGTTAATATACTAGAAATATGATAAATAATATGAAGGTCAGATGGATAAAATTCTTGTTAAACATGGTCTATTAAAACACAGTTTAAGTGTCTCATTAAAACTCGTTTCTTTTCTTGATACAATAGTCCAAACAATGTATATTGTCGGGAAAGACACTAACACATGAAATTATCTTTAATAAAGAATCAATCAAGATTTCAAGAAAGCCTGTGTGTTTGAGATAATTGCTAACTCCTCGATTTCAAGTGAGAAGTAGTACGCAAGTTGCTCAGCTTGATAGCAACTACTAAGCTTTGTTGGAACTCTTGAGTAATAGTTATTGCTTGGGTCAATAGTAACTCCTGAAGTCAATTCGAACTATTGAGCTATAGGAACTGCTCAGGTTCTTAGTAAATATTGAACTGTCATGGCTGTAGCAACTACTGATGTCCTTGGTAAGAAGTTGGACACTTAGTATTAACTTAGGAATTGGCCTAGTTGATGACGCCATTGATAGCAAGTTAGATTCAATAGTAACTCAAGAACTTGCCTAGTTGATGACATGATCATTAGTAACTATGACAACATCATTAGCAACTTCAAACAAGACTTCAACATGTACCTTTCTCATTATTAAGCATGTAAAGTGCCAAATGTGCCATCAAAATGCTACGTTACGCTCATCGTTCATAGCAGGAGTACGAGTTAGGGTGGGAGCCCTATAATGTGTCCTCTTATGTCTCCACTAAGAAAATAATTGCTATAGAAGCCTTGTTATACATGACTCAAATTTATATCATCTTACATATCTTGGACATGCTCCTAGCCTCCCCTACATCACTTTCTAATTTCATGCTTTCATATTTTTTAACATATAACTTCAAGCATTGATGTCTTATTAATCTTAGCTTTGTTTTTTTCTTAAAAACTCATATTCACGCATTTTTTCTAACAATCTCCCACATTAATGGAAAACAATCGTTACTATCTTGTGTGAAGAAGTAATCTACGTAGCTTAGTATTGCATGATAGATAGGTGTTATCTTCCAACCCTTCTATTGAAGTATATTTACTCTACTAGTTGTTAGTACACACGATCACTTTAAACATACTAACATGTATGTAGATGTTGTTACATTTCACATAACACCTTTTATGGTCTAGTTAGACCTTCATTGTCATGTCCATTATGGTCCAGCCAGACTAGCCTATATATGCGATAAGGATGGTAAACAAACTCGAACCTAATGGGAAGACCCAAAACTCAAGACATTTGGGACACGTAAGGGGCCAGGTAAGCGGTTATGGGGACAGGGAAGGGATTCCTTTTTATAATTTTTGTGGGTTTGGGATGGATATAGAATTACAAGATATACCCATTTATCCACCCCGTTTACCCTATTAAGCATAACCGATTACATGATTATATACCCAAAATTAATTTGGCTTTTCTTTGTTATTTAAATTTATATAATTTATTTTTAGTTATTTATACAAATTATATTATATTCAAGTTCTTTAACCTTAATATTCCTTTGTTTCGGCAATATTCTACTCAGATAATTCAACAATTAGACTTTTCTTTTTATTCGAACCCTAGCTGTTATTAGAGAGAGTTAGCGAGACATTAGAAAATGGATTTAGTCGAAAGAAGATAGCGTCAATGATATTTGCCAAAATGTTGAAGAGATACCCGACATGTATACCCAACTGGTATTATTCATGAAAGAAATGGAACCGATTACCCGTAGGCAGGCCCGATACGTGACGGGTAAATACCCGATACATACCTAACGGATTTTAGGCTGGGCATGGGACACACTTTTCTGACCGGGTATAGGGTTGGGATTTCCGAAATGCATCCTAAACACTCCCTATTTTCATCCTTAATATAGGATAGCTCTAGCATTTGCATATCCCACAATTCATTTGAAGCTACTACCCTTCTCTCTCACATAGGCGATTTTATGTAAATTAATAAATATCATATGCATAACAACACAACCTTAGTGATTGTTATAGGAATTTACCAAAAAGTATTCAAATTCTTTTATAAATTGAGGTACTCTCCATGGTGACCTTAGTTTATACTATTATATTGTCCTAATAAATCTTGATCCTTCGATCTCTAATCTCTTAAGGTGTGTTTTCTGTTGTATTAACTTACTCTACAGCCTTTAGTCCTATAGGTCTTTAGGACTTGTGAATTAACTCTTACTTAATCACTTTATAAGAGGATCCGTAATGTTAGCATATGATTTAACATAAAGAATCGTAATAGCTCGTGTTGAGAGTAGTTGTCGTAAAATATTGTATCAACGTCGAATGTGCTTTGATTTATCATATACATTAAGCAATGAGCCCTACCAATCATTAATTAACTATCACAATATATATAATATTCATCAATGGCTTTAACCATCTTGGAATATCTTATATAATTTAACATGAACATTCAACCTTTTCCACACATTAATCCAAGGTGATAAACTTAGATTCCATCATGAATCTATCTATAACAGTTTACTTAGATGACTTCAAGCTACTAACAGGCCTCCATGTGTGAATACATACCCACTTGTTATTTAGGAGTCTTTGTATATGATTTTTGTTGTGTTATTGTACCCTTCTATCATAGTTGTATCTTAATCATAATGCAGTTTAAAATTTCTAATGTATTTCAAGTACATTAACAAATGAGGCATATGTTTCTAATATTTGAACATTAGATTGGTTATATATCTACTTAGTCTGCTTACATCATAAGCTAAGTCAGGTTTGATACAAGTTATAAGATACATTTAACAACCATTAACCCTTATGTTTCTAACTGAGCCACACCCTTGCCTATATTCTTAGTTAGATATCAGCTGCTATCATCTAAAGCTTAAGCCACCCTCGAGTCCTTTGAGTTGAATCTCTTAAGGATTTTATCTACAGAGTGAGTTTGACATAAACCGTTTAACTTAGACCATTTTGGGGTCTAGGATATCTACGCGAAGAATCACATCAGCCAACCACGTCTTCATGTCAAACCTCCCTTTTAACATATCTTTAGTAGATTTAAACATCCAATCATCATTATTAACGATGAGCATATCATATATGAAAGTATAAGATCTCATCACTTCAAGGTGTTTCTTTCACATATATGCATATGTCACACTCATATTTTAAGTCTGTCTGTTGTCAATCATGACATGATCAAAGTTCTATTGTTTTATGCTAAACCTTCAGCTTACTCCATGTAAATTTCTTCTTTTAAATACTCATTTAGAAATATGTTTTTCACAACCAATTGGTGGACTTCCAAATTTCATAAAGCCATAATATCACGAACCAACCTTATAGAGGTTTTTCATGTCGCATGCGAGTATATATCAAAGTAATTTTGACCTTTTTTGTGTATCTATTCATTGATAACTAATCTAACCTTGTATAGTGTCATTATATTTCATCTCCCTTTAAATTTCTCACGATATCAAAGTGGTTTACAACCTAAAACAAGATTTACTAGCTCTCAAGTATAATTCATGATGTTTAATTTCATTCCTAATGGCCTTTTTATATAAGGTTATTTAGAAGAGGTGACTAACTGCTTGTAGTTATTGGGCTTATCCTCAATTATATACGTCATGAACCGTGGACCAAAATATTTCTCATCTTGGTAACTTGCTTTGACTTGGCTCGATCTCTTCAACTTTATATTATTCGTGCATCACATTATGAACAATATCATTAACCAGCGTTAATAAACTAATGTGTTGTTCTTCCAACAAGGAAGCACATTTCCTAAAAATGAAGCGTTCATTGATTCAGTAAATGTGTTTTATCTATATTAGGATTCGTAAACTTATGAACAAAAACCGTTATACATTACTGTTTTAAGCATATTTAATAATAGGAAAAACATCAGGAAAATAACAAGTTTTAGAAATTTCATTAAGTCACTCATATTTTTATTTACTCCAATTAGATAACTAAAGTTTTAAAACTGTTTAATTACATCAATCAAATTTTTTGCAAGGCTCTACTTGTGTCCCACTTATGTCTATAGTAAGGGAAATTTTACCTTACGATACTCTCACTTGTATACCACTCAAGTTTTTACAAGTCGCTTATGTGAGACAAGTTCCCCGCTTTCTTTCTAATTTTCATAGGTTTAACACAACTTTAATAATTAATATATCATCCATGTTTTTTTTTTGTATGTGATTTGGTTCGTTACGAACCTCTCAGATAATATAACACATATTAAGATTAATAATATATATTATTTATGTCCTAAGTTGCGAAAAAATCATTTTTCTAATTTTGGGAATGACTTATTGTTCACACGTATTTTCCAACAGAATTAACGTCTCTATTCATGTCATTAGAGAAATATATAAGAAACCAAAAATACATATACGTTGAAGAAACCAAATGTTGACATATATATGATTAGTATACCATAATGGAAATCTCATAACTTGTATATTATTATCAACTATTAATAGTAATTAATCTATTTATAAGTAAAAAATAGTTAATTAAATAATATCTCCTAATTATTAGTTAAGATAATTACAGTAAGCTCTAATAAAATAGGGTTATTGGATTTTAATAATCTCAATTTTCATTTATTGGACGTAATTTATCCCAACTCATTAAATTTTTGTAGACACTCCCAACTTTGAACTTATTTTCCTTCAACGATTCCTTACTAACTGAGAGTTAACCTCCGTTGTTTTTTTGATAAAATAGGGCCAGCATTAAGCCATTTTTCAACTACGCCGCCGCCTGGCCTCTATAAAGTCTTTTTTCGGTGTCTAGCCTCCAACGACACCTGAAATACTTCTAATGAGTTACGTGGTTCAGATAAGAAGGTGAAGATTGACAGGTTTTAGGGTGCAAAAGTTTCAGATTAAAGGACGAGATTATTGATTTCAACTTTCTGTTTAGTTTTTGGACATATAAACAGTGCACGTCATCCAAAAACTAACGGTGTTAACTCTCAGCTAGTAAGGGATCGTTGAAGGAAAATAATCTCAAAGTTGGGAGTGTTTGTAAAATTTCCTTAGTTAGGAATAATCGCGGCCAATAAATTAAAGTTTGGATTATTAAAATCCAATAACCCAATAAAATAAATATTCTGTGATAGTAAGAGGCGCAAATTCAAAACTTAGTAAAAAGTTCAACATGATGGTAATAAAAATAACATACGATCTCAAATATTAAGATTATAACTCATAAAAAAGTAATAAGTAAGAGAAGCTTTGACAACAGAAATGACGACAGATTTAATTCCATAGCGGTGGCAATAAAAAGAAATAGCAAAGCTTAGGAGCTAGAATTGCAATTCCAAGAGTTACGATCATGATGACCATAAGATTATGTCAAGATAACATAAATAAACTTATTTTATATTTGTGTGTGTCAATGTGTGTGTATGTGTACACTAAGTTCCTCAGTAGGATGAGAGGAAGAAAGAAGAATAAACTAAAGATGCACTCAATAATATTCTCGTTCATAATACATAATGATGATTAATATCTTACCTCTGTTTTCGAAGATAGTAATATTGCTCTAGAGGAGACTCGTGGCTCAAAAGCGCCCCTTTTTGTTGGTACGCAAATATAAGTAATAATATATTTTAAGTAGTAAAACAACAAAGGAAGGGTAGGACAAAACGGAGAGACAAGTAGAGAAATAAAAGAATTAAGAGATCAAAGAATACTAATACTTTAATACCATGTATATTAATGAAAACTCTTTAAGATATTATGCGTTATTATCAATTATATACAAAATAGAACAATGACAACAACTATAAATCTATAGAATATAATAAAATAGGGTTTTTTTGGCACCTGTTATTCTCTTGAATCATGTTTTTGACACTTGTTATTATTTTAATTATTCTTATTTATTTTCCCTCCAAAAGTGTATAATAGTAATTTAAACACTTAACTAATTTATCTCTCTTAATGAAAAAATTTTATTAAATAATACATTCTCTCTCTCATCTATATTTTTTATAATCAAGCTATATTTTAAAATAAACTTTATTAAGTAAGTTAAAATCATATATTTTTATTAAAATAGAAATAAAAAAATATATAATATAATTTTTTTTAAACACTACATCTTATTGAAACAAAAATTTTTAAGTCGGTCTTTTTTTAAAAAATTATAAAAATATGAAACTTTTTAAAAGCAGTTTTATTAAAATAACCAGAATAATTAGAAACCCGAGTTTTTAATAAACAAGATTTTTATAAACAATAAATTTTTTATAAAATTTTTTTAAATAAATGTTTAAAAATAAAACTATTTAGATAAGAGAGTTAATAAATAGTATAATTATTTTATTTCTTGAACAATTACGTTTATATAATTTTAATCATATATTTTTTAAAATATCGTACTGTAACTCTTCGTGTTATTAGTAACTATAATTATTTAATAAATGAGTTTCTAGCCTATCTATTTATCTACATATCTATCTATCTATCTATAAAAAGAAAATCTAAAATTAATTTGATACCATTGTAAGTTTTATCATACTAACTTTCTCATTTCTCTTTGTTATTAATAATAATATTGAATACTAATAATATTAATCATACTATTTTCATACTAAAAATTATATAATTTAATAAATTAAAACCTATTTTTTATTAAAATCACACTTTTTTAAAAACAAAAGTTTAGTAAAATACATAATACAACAAACTTTATTTAAAATAATTCATTTTTCTTAAAACAAAATATTTAAACCCATATTTTTTATTAAATAAAAGTTTAAGAAAAATATATTATTGTTTATCTACTTAAAGTAGCTATTTATATGCAATTATATTCATATTTTATCTTAAAACATAGTTTAATAATTCATAAATTTTTATTACTAATTATTTAGTAATTTATTTATTCAATCCGAGTAATACACGGGATACTAACCTAGTAAATATAACCATATCATATCGTCGGTTTACGATAAAGGTAATTACAATAAAAGTAACAAATTAATTATTTTACGTTATAACTTGCACCTAATATTGAGAAAAAGATAAGCAACAAGTCGACATTTGTCTTATTAAATGCGTCAACATCTATTAAAAAACTAGAAGCTAACTAAATCAAATGTATATATCCAACACTTACAATCAAACCATGTCAGCATGCTTAGTATCTCTTATCTAGAGAGCCCAAACTCATTTATAAACAAACAAATATTCTTCCAAGAAATGTAAAAGTTAAAAGCTTTGAAGATTCTGTAAATAACTGATCGATATGGTAAAATGTGTTTTGATTCCTAAAATGATTACACAGGTGCAGGATGGTGGTGGGGAGAAAAGGGGGGGCTACTTTTTGTAAGTTCGTCTACTCACAAACCAACAACATTACAATAAGGTGATTCAACACTTCAAGAATGATCTCATGTCACATCTTTGCAAGATAGTAATGGTGTCTTTGGATCTACTTTGGGATTTTTCTTTTTTCTTTTTTTTTCATGATCATCAAAGGACAAATTAAGGTGGCTAGCTAGGGTAGGGTTATACCAATGATCTTTAGCCCAACTGGTTAAGGTGAGGTGCTCATGACATGTAAATATTAGGAGGTCATGGGTTCAAGTCTCACTCTGAGCAAAATGCTTAGGTTGAGCCAGGGGGTTTTTCTCGGCAATGGGTTTCCTCCTGAGGGGGTTGAGGGTGCGGTCTCGGGTGGGAAACGAATAGGCGGGCCCGATTAAGATAACATTATTCTCCGAAGCAGGGTCGCACATTTGTCGTTCAAAAAAAAAAAAAAAAAGCTAGGGTAGGGTTATATTAGTAATTTCGAAGATCAAGTAAACAAAATAGAAGGGTCCCACAAAGATGAATCATTTAGAGGAGAATAGGAACTAATGTCCATGAATGTTTGACAGAGTTTTCCTGGTGATGGATTCTTCTGCAACAAAGGTTTTTTTGTTTAACTCTTAGCATTATTGTAAGTATTATAGCTTTTTTTAACCGGACTATTGTAACATTAATTAGTTAAAAAAAAAAAAGGGGTCTATATTTCATTGTAGTTTCTATAAATCAACTTTTCTTTTGATAATTAACTGCTTTGACTTGGACTTTACCAACAACTAACAGAAAATGAGTACACCCACCTCTTTAGTGTATTTTAGGCTAATAATGAGATTACATAGCGCTTTAAGATACTTTCTATAAAAGAACTCCAAATGCCCTAACATTATAGTATAAACATAGCTTCTTAAATCTAACTGAATACTATTCAATAACGTTAATTATTCATATGTATATAGTATAATATTAAGTCATCTAAACTCTAATGGTATTTTTGTCTCATTTTCTTGCATCTACAATTCTTACATAACATTCAAATATGACATTTCATGTGTAACTCTCATCTACAGTCTACACAATCAAGATGACATATATAATTTTAACGACATTTAGAAGAACAAGATAGCATGTTACATGTATCATGTTATATGTTAAATGTTTTAATGTAATTGGATTAACTATAATGATTAATATAACAATAATATTCATGAACTCAGGAGGCATGGTGTTAGAACCTCATTAATTATTAATGACAAGACCCTAAGTAATGAGGGTTTCAAGGTGGCAACTCTCCTTTGACCCAGTTCATAGGCAACGCCCTTGAAAGCAGGGTCAAAAGGGCAGAAACCCTGGCAGGATCAAATGGACACGGCCCCTGACAAAAGGGTTGAATTTGATTTTCTTAAAATTTTACATGTGAAATTTGAATATAAAAATGACATAATTAATTTGAATTCGAATATTAACTGCTAAAGGTAGTTTTCTGCCACATTCATTGTACATACGATTTGATTCATTTTGGTTATTTTCCTGGTTCGAAATTCAAACTCATGCAAACTTATTCTTTAGAAAAATATGAGTTTAATCCGATTGAAGGTTTGAATTGAATCATCAAATTGTTTCAATATAAAGTGTTCCATGACTCTTACATTATCCATGTTTTGATAATCAAAAATACAAATCCCTTAGATATTATTTAAACGATAAATAATTGAAAAGTTCTTTTACTATGAATATATAAAAGTTTGATACTTAAAAAAAACTTGTAATCGTTATCTTTACAAGAATAAATTTTATATACTATGAAGCCTATTTTTTCAGTACAAAACTACATTAAAAGTATTTACACATATCCTACAACTAGCATTAGTAACCCGTGTATTACACGGGTTGAATAAATAAAATATTAAATATAATAAAATTTTATTGATTTAAAACGATATTTCAAGATAATATATAATTGAAATTACGTATGAATAAAGATATAAGTAATAAAACAATGATATTAACTTTTTTAAAATTTTTTGTTTAAAAAAACTAAACAATTTGTTTCAAAATAATTCGTTTTAACAAATCTTTATTATTATAACTTCCAGTTTTAATTAGAGTAGGAAGATAGATTAAAACGAAGTTAGAGCTCATGATATTTTATATCCTAAAATAAATGATTAGTATAGTTAACTAGCAAACTCTTTTTTGTCTTAATTCCCGTTAAGATGCAAACAAAGCATTGAATTCTTCGCTTTTCGTCGTTTGGAATAACCTTGATATAATTTGTTGCATTCATAAATATAAAATTTATTCTATGAACATCCAAGTATGAACCATGAAAGAATAAATTTATATCTCAAGACTTGGAGAGTTGTTAGGGATAAAGAATAGAAAGTATGTTAAAATAGAGATAGGAACACTTTCGATATTTGTCCAGTTGTTTGTCATTTGTTAATTTGCTGCGACATTCATTCTATAATATACATTTAATTAATATTCCAAACAGTGGTGGACAAAATATACCATTCAATTCCCCACGTAAATACCTCTTTACTATTGTCCCTTTCTATTTAATTTCACTAGTAGGTTTCGTCGGTTGCGCGTATGATGAACGAATAATACCAATTTTGATCACAATAATCGTCATGCTTGGGCTCAGGTTCGAAATTCAGTTGCGGCTGCTAACCATTAATGGCAATCACGTCTAAGCAACCGACGCCACTCCGGTTATGTCATCACAGCCATCGGAATTCACTAGAACGTACTAAACGTTAAAACAACAATATACCAACAGAATTACCAGGCAAACAACATAGTTAAGGTTTTAAGACAAGTGAGTCTTAGATGAGCAATAGCTTGTCATAACAACAGCATTGGCACAACGATATACGCAATGGTGGCATAAGTTCAAGTGAACCCAACATCGATACAGATGAGGCAAGGTTCATCATCATCAACATAGCATTTTTCGAAAAAATGGCTTCAACTCGACAACATGGTCAAAACATTTATCAACAAACAATGGAAAACTGAAAATAGAATCACCCAAAAAAGGAAAACTCATAAATAGATGCATAAAACTAGTAATGAACATCAAACCAAGGACATCACTGTACTTAGATAAGGTAATCCTCATCATCATCGACGGAATGAATCTTCCAATATTTGCAACTGTTAACAATACCTACTAATAAGAAAACAAATACAACCTAAGGGTTTACCTCAATAGAAGAACGAAACCTATGGCCATCGTCGGAGGTAACCCCTCATGACAACTCCACGCACAAATATCCAAGGCTTAATAGTGAAACCCATCAGCGCTGTAAACAGGCCCCATTATCAACAACAACAGCCAAAAACCAAAATAATGTCCACAATGGTAAATCTAAAAACCCTAAATGAGTATCGAAGAAACATGGCGATGAAGTGGTAACAATGATGGTCGCACCACCACTACGTGCATCCTGACTGATAGAATATGACCTCCCACTCCACCTCAACTCCAATAAGGAGGCGGAGTTGCCACTAGCTCTACCTCCAATGCCATTGTCATAAATAAAACATGGATCTTGTCAGCCATAGATCCATTAGAACTAACTGCCATCACCACCGTCACTATTGCCACCATCAACATCAATTGTAAGTGGGGGCGAGCCATCGCAGGTGATAGGGATGGAGGGTAGAGAGGCCCAAAGCTAAAAGAAGGGCGGTGCACCGGGGTGAACAACAACTAGGAATACGGGACATGCACCAAGGGGCGAACAACAACTAGGAGGCCAGGACATAAGCATTAAAGTGGTAAACCAAATAGTTGTACCATAAGCATCCAGTAGTTGCACATAAAGGTGGTAAGAGGTGGTGGTGCAACCGATAGTTATACCATAAGCATCAAATGTGGTAAACCCAAATATAATTGTTAATTTATATCTCAATTGATATTAAGGTAAATTAGCACACTAACCGTTTTAACTCACATAGTTTCATGAGTATATTTGTTCCAGTCAACTCTACTACTTATGTAATATAGCATACATTATTATGGTTTAGTTATATAAGTCCCATTAAAAATTAATATTTAAAAAGGACTTCTCGTAAAGCGATGTTATTTTCTAAAATCAATGTCTTTTTTGATTGATTTGTTGATTCAAACTAAGTTAAATGTTTAACAACTCAAAGAGCAGTAACTGAGTTTTATATATTTTTGTGTAGTTCTATTGTTTCTTCAAAAATCTATACTAATAAATCAAAATAATTTTTGCCACATGTCATATTATCACAATTATTTTGTCACATGTCATCCTCTCACACCATTTTGACTCGTATCATTAGCATAAAAAGTTAACTCTTTAATCATAATATTAAATACTAATTATGTTGTATATCACTTCCAAATTATTAAACAAAATTTATTAAATAAAAATCATATTTTTCTATTAAAAAATGTATGAAGTGTTTAGTAAAAAAGGTTTTAAAGATGATGATGTCTAAAAATAATCTTCTTAAAAAAATTAAAATGTTTAAAAAACAACTTTTTACAGCAAAATTTTTTATAGATGAAATTGTAAGAAAATATTGTTATTATTACTTAAGGTAGTTAATTATATATAATTTAATAATATCTTATCTTAGATTTATTTTAATAATTTCTAAATATTAATTACTAACAGCTATTTAATATTATTATTCAATCCGTGTGATACACGATTTTTCTAAACTAGTATAATATATATATATATACACACACACACACACACACACACACACACACACACACACACACTATATATATATATATGCAAGAGTTCATGGGAGAACAAATAGTTATGCATAAACTAAAAAAACAATAACATAATTTATAACTTTTTAGTTTTTTTTAAGTATATTACATATATGTAGAACATAAATACAAGAAAAAAGATTGTTACATATATGTAACACTATGTCGAATGAGAAAATATCAAATATACATAAACTATATTGCAGGACCGTTTGAAGGGTGAGCAACTCAGTTTTCACAATGAGAAGAGACTTAGAACACTTAACAGATCAAATAGGGAACTGGCAGGATAGTTTGATACTAGGATAACACAAGTAAGCAAGAGACAGGAAGCTTAAGAACAAAGTAATTGGTTTTCAATGTGTGAATCCAAGGATCGCAATCAGGAATTATCAGTATTAGATTGAGTTCGAATAATGATCGCGGAATTACCACTATTCGTTGTTTGATTGATTGAATATGTAATAACAAATGTGATAGAACATACTAATGAAGAACAGAATAATAAATTGCAATAAGTGAATGAACACGATTTGATTCAAATGTAATTCATTAAAAACATTGATTAATGGTTACAAAAGATCAAACTGTAATTGCTAATAATGATGTTTGCTATGATTCTGTTGATGATTTTGGTGTAATTTATGTGGTGGCTGCTAGGGTTTTTGTGATTGATTGATCGTATTGATTGATGTATGTTGTTAGGTAATCAGCCTTTTGAAAGTGTGAGCCTATACGTTGTATTTATAGGCTCAAGGATTTACTGCTAGGGTTACAGTAAATCTCTTGGAATCAGTAAATTTCTTATCGTAGTAAGAAAGTTACTCAGAGAATGTTATGATGTGACATTCTCTGACTGAGTTAAAGTCATCCGTAGAGGTTGACTTTATGACATCACTTAGTGATTGACTTGTTGACTTGATGTACTTGGTGAAGTACATGCAAGTGTTGGTCTTCCGTAGAAGTTTTGCCTTCCGTAGGAGTTTTGCCTTCCGTAGGAGCTTTGCCTTCCGTAGGAGTCTTCACTTGGACTTCATTAAGATGTATATTGTCTCAAGTTCTATCACAAGTGTTACTAAGTATAGAAATAAAATACAAGAACCTGAGATACTTTATACTACATCCTACAGCCGCCATACTTTGAAAGCCAGCTGAAACACTAATCTAGACAACAAGATCAATGTAAAGTCAAAAAGGCAGATTGCCTTTTTGACATGTGACTATAACATGACATAGCCCACATCCTATTGTAATACAAAAAGATAAAAGTACATAAAATAGAAAGTTACAGACTCAAGACCTTAATCTACAGCTTCCTAAAGCATGGACCTTTTCACCAACTTGTGTAAAGTTGGTGAGCCTGCAGAGTGGCAGCGGAAAGTTGGTCAGCTTTTCTAAAAAGTTGTTAATCACAGAGAGCATGTCTTCTCTGTCTTCGGAAGAAATCAGTCTTCTATATTTGAGGCTTCGGAAGACTTTGTCTTCTAAGCTTCAGAAGACTTCATCTTTGGCTTTGGAAGAAATTGTCTTTTGGCTTCGGAAGATTTTACACTTGTGTAATTTTTCTTGTTGAGTATAAAACTTCTGAAGTAACTTCTACCATGCACAATGTGCATGCATGCAGGAGACACCCTGACTGTTTTGAGTGCATCGGACTCTTCTATAATCCTTACATGTATGCTACGTATATATAAAATTGTGTTAATATTTTCATTTGATCCCTACCCCTATGTATTTTATATATAGAGGCTAGTTATTATAAAACTCTATAAATTATATGATTGATTTCATGTGTACGTATTGTCTAATTTTCAAATAATTATGTGATTTTTTTATGACCCTACCACTATATACATACATATATATACGCTATATTTAGTAAAGCTTTGTATTACACAGATTGACTTAATAAAATGATAAATATAATGAAATTTATAAATTATAAAATGTATTCAAAACTAAGATATGATTGAAATTACGTATAAGTAATAGTTGTAAGTAATAAAAAAATGATATCAATATTTTAAACTTCTTTCTTTTAACTTTTTTCTTTTTTTTTCAGAAAAGATTTTAATATTTGTTTCAAAACAAACCATTTAAAAAAATGCCATTTTAAAATTAAATTTTATAACTTCTAATTTCAATTAGTTTTGGTTTATAAAAAATTACTTTTTAAAACACTAAGTTTAAGATACTTTGTATTTTTAAAAAATTTTGATGTTTTAGAAAAAATTCTTATTTTATAATATTTATTTTTAAAAAAATAATATTAATAAAAAATCTTTTTTTTATCAAAAAACTATTAATCTAAAATAGAGTTGAATATAATTGTTAGTAATTATTTTAATTATTTAATAGGAGAGATAATCAAAAACTTTTATCAAGTAAGAATGTGTTGTTGTCACGTGTCTCCCTTAGTTACTTTTTTATATTGCGATAACCGTGTTTATTTATCAAGATCAATCAAAATCATTATTTTTTTATTGAAATAACATTATTACACATGTACATCAAAAAATAATGATTTTAAATGATTTTGAAAAGTTAACACAGTTGTCGTAATAATAAAATGATATACATTTTATTCTTACTATATATATATATATTAATATATATATATATATATATAGCATTTGGTTCATATAAAAACATATCCTTTATTGTAAGAATCTATTAATCCTCATCCAATATCTAGATGTAATAAGATGGTTGTAGCATTATGACGAACCGAACTGATTATAAGCAAAATATATTGTTGTCGGCATTGATATTGTGATAACCGATTTCAGTATTCATTTTTATACTTTTGACAAGCCGAAGCGATAATGACCAAACTCGTGTCGTGTAGCGTACGAAAAGCTAGTTTATATACTTCCTAGCAGCATATATTATTCCTCTCGATCCATTATTCATATGATTGTATATATAATTTATATATATGTGTGTATATATATGTGTGTGTATATGTGTGTAGATAATGTATTAAATACAAAAACTGTTTATCCTACAAAATATGGGGAGGATTTTGAACCACAAATTAAGTAATTAAATTGTGAGTTAAGATGAAATGAGTGAGTTAATAACAAAGTTTTATGCATGAATCATGCCTAGAAAGAGAAGAACTGAAATCAAATAATTGTTAACTTTTGTAAAGTTACTTTAATTTATTTAAACGCATATAAGTTTTTCATGGGAAATTATTTTTTAGACAAATTACACCATAAAATTAATTATTTTATTTTATTTAATTTGGGTAAAATATTGACTACACCTTTCCAAAAATAAATCTGATTTAAAAAAAAAAAAAAAAAGTCAATGTGCTTTACGTATAACATGCTGCATAATTATTAACATAGGTTGTGTAGTTAAACAACACTGATTACACAGTATTAGCATAGGTTGCATAGTTATTATACATTGCATAATTATGGCATGCACGAACTTAACGATTGCCTCAATTACATGTGCCGCTTCATGATGGCTTTATACGTTCTTTAAAAATAAGTCTTTGTTAGAATAATTTACCCTCCATATGAGCATTCTTAATTGTCTGCCATTATCTCTTCTTTTAATTTTGTAATATTTTTGATGTCGTAGCTAGGATAATAAATATGAGGATCTTCAACAAGATACTAGCATGAAAGTTTTAAGGTGGTGCATTTAGCAGTAAGCTTAAACGCATCATACTATGCCAAGATAACAGTTTACCTACAGAATGGATATTGTTCAATAATCTTGTAGAGAAGTTGAAGAATTTGTTCAATTCAATTTTGTGTACGTTTGTATGTAAGTGTAAATAGCCGAATAGTTATTGCTTAGGAGATCACTCATTCAAATTCTATACAATCTCATAACATGACATAGTTTTTTGTAGTCACCTCCTTTTAACGATATTTAGTTGTCTTATACTGAACACCTCGTTTACATAAATATATTATCTTCTCATTCCCAATTATAATGCTTCTCACACAACAAAACAACATATCAATTTCCTACGAAAGATTGTCTTGCGTAAGATATTTGTTTGTCAAGAACAACATATACAAGTTGTTGCCACATAGTAGATTGTTCTGTTGGTGTATATTTTTAATTTAACAAATGTAATATATTTCTTTCATTTTGATCACAAAGAACGTATATAATTACTTGAGCAATCGTATATAGTCATCTACTCAGGTAAGTATCATGCCTAGAAGATCATATCAATCAATAATAGTGACATATTGTTTGCATCCTCATGAAATCAAGAAATTCACTAGAACTAAAAGTCCTTTCTTAAATAAAATCATAAAAGATTTTATATAAACCTTCCTCATCCAACCATGTCGATGGGCATGGAGGAAACCATGCTCAAATCTTGAAGTGCATAGAGGTGGAGCCGGTGTTTTCGCTTGGGTACTACCTTTCCACCTCACTACAATCTCAACCTCTCTTGATCTCGTCTTACAACCTTTATTGACCTCGTCTTACATGTGTTGCCGTCACTTTTAAGATTGATAGAATCTTGTATTTAAATATAGTATATAAGTTCAGAACTAGAAACTCATATACTTTACTGAACATATTTGTTTTTAAACATAATAAATATTTATAAGTTTATATACCATATTATGTAATTTATTTTATATCGTATTTATATATCATCTAATAATTTATATGAGTCCATTATTCCATAAATAAGATACAAGAATAGGATGAGGTACCAGTAGCAACCCACACGTGAGGACAAAGAGAAAATCTTTTCCCTCTCCCCGTAACAAGCTTCCAAAAGGCCCGCATCACGTGGCATGGTTTTGTTGTTTCTTTCAATTTCTTTTCCACTCTAGATCTAAAAAGCCAAGTTTTGAAGATTTTATATATTATCATCTTATTATCAATTCGAGTTTTGAAATATATATAACAAAAAAACGAATATATTTCATTTATAATCTATCAATTAATTTATATGATAATTACTGATACTTGGTAACATATAATTTATAATTTATAGTATATAATAAAATAAGATTTTTTAAGGGCACGTTCTGTTGTGTTATGATTATAAAAGAATTAATTTATCGCATTTTCTTTCATCACCAATACAAAAATCATAAAAATAAGACCTTAAACTTTTCTTTTTTATTATAATATTTAAAACAAACATATTTTTAATATATATTTTTCTTTAGTTTTAATTGTTAAGATTTAATAATTTTACACATTTATGTTTTAAAATAATTTTAAAATTTATTTAATGTTTAAATATCAGTAAAAAGTATATTACCCAACAATCTTATTTAAAAGTAATGATTAAAGAAAACATGATTATTTTGTTATCAAATCATTAGTCTAGCAAGTCATATTATTATATTTTATTTGTTTAATATTTTGTTATTTATTTCTTCGAGTAAAACTCACTCTTTTAATTCTACTGATTTAAAACTACCTTATTGTCATTATATTATTATTTTATTATTTAAAATAGTTACTTATGTGTAAAGTCAATCATATATTTTCTAAATAATTGATTTATGATCATACTTTATAACTAGAGTTAAATGCGTTTTACGTCCCTGAGGTTTCATAGAAATTGTCATTTGAATCCAAAAGTTTAAAAGGTTGCCATTTGCATCCAAAGGTTTCACAAAAATTACCATTTGCATCCAAAGGTTTCACTAAAATTGTCATTTGAATCCATTTGACTACATCTAACTAACACAGTTAACTTTTTTCGTTAAGTTTCCAACATGAGAGTTATTTTAATAAAAAAATTAGAAAATAAAACACCAACTCACGTGAGGGTTTTTATATGTTTAGCTTCTTTTGATAATTACAGTTATGTTTGACTTTATAATATTATTTTATTATTTTGTTTTGTTAATGTATTTTGGTTTAGTAATCGTGTTACTTTTGCCCGTTTTATTAAACATAGATTTATTTTATTTAAAGTTTAATTATGGTTACGATAATTGATATTTTATGATTATTATTCATGGTAGTTAATGTCATATTATTAATTGTTCTTATACTTTTATGATAATCTGTCTTTTATGGTTATAATTCAAATAATTTATGTTATTTGACTTGTTTGTTTATTTATATATTTTTTTGTTTTGTATGTTTTATAAAGTTGGAAATGAATCACTTTTAGTTAGTTAAACTTATATTTTATTTTATCTAATAGGACGTCCAGAGATAAATTTCTTGATAAAATAAAATAACTGTTGACCTATCATTTCTAGTAAATTAAAATTGCAATGATGATTACCAAAATACACTGAACGCCTAAAACTTATCACGTAGATCTTATTTTTATTATTTTGTAATTGTTTCGACTAAAATACCTCTAATGTAGGAAACTTAACGGAAAAACTTAACGGCGTTAACTAGGAGTAGTTAAGTGGATTCAAATGGCAATTTTTGTGAAACCTTTGGATGCAAATGGTAACCTTTTAAACTTTTGGATTCAAATGGCAATTTATATGAAACCTCAGGGACGTAAAACGCATTTAACTCTTATAACTATTAACTATTTAATTTAATATTTTAGTTATTCAGTTTGTATAATACACGGATTCTAACCTCATATGTTTATAATAGATGTTGTATTTTATTTATTTTTATAAACAACAAGAGAAAGGTTTTCTAGCATTAAAAATAAATCTAGAGTTCTGTTTAAACTTGAAAATGACAAATATATTTATGTTCCTTTTTCGCTAGCATAAAGATAAAACGACATAACTTTGGATTTTGTCATGGATTTTCCCCACTTTCTACCCATGTGACATGTCACTTGTGGACCCCACCACTATTTCACACATCAGCATCCACCTCATAGGTTTGTCAAGCTTACAAATAATTTTTTTGAAATATTATATATTAATAAGGTCATTTAAATTATTGTAATTCTCTCAAAAGTAATGTAACCGTTGTTACAAACTCCTGATTCAAAATGGGAATCATACACAATTCAAAGGGCACACAGGTATGGTGTTCGAGGATCGCATGAAGTTACCGGCATGTGCTGGGAACACCACGGTCTCGAACTCAAGGGTTGTTTTTACTTTGTCCGGTAAATTTTCTTTGGGATCCACCGGCCCTTTCCCCCTCAAAATGTGACCGTTAAACGATCTCGTGACTGTTATAATTTAAAAAAATAATTATTATTATAATATTTTACTATTATATATAAAATTCAAACTCAAACCATCAATATTCCAATTCACTCTCTAATAATCCAATCTCAAAATTTTAGTCATGGATTCATCATCCTACTCGACTTAAAAAACAACACAACCACCTACGCAACAAATTCAATCATTTGACATCATGGCATAACATCCGCAATTTCAACTGTAACTGTACTACAACCAATAAACACCATTTCAACAAAAGTAGGAATAGGAGCAATATTGCCGATGGGAGTTCACGTACTAAATATTATTTTTACTTATGTATTTTTATTTTTCTAGATATTAATTTTTTATGGTGTATTTTTATTTTTATCGATGAAAGTTTGTTTTATTTTTCCATTTTATTTAATTTATTTATAAATTAAAATGTAATTACAAATTTAATAAAAGTACATTGAAAAAACTGATAAACGAGAAAAAACTTGGACGACACCATGTGAAACAGGGAAAATGTGAAAAACTAACGAAAATGAAAAATGTTGATGTGGCATTAATGTGTTACACGAGAAAAAACGAGACGACTGCCAGTGGTCTAAACCTGGATTCTAAAATCGGGGTGCCAAAATCTACTTTATGTTTTCCTTCATTTTTATTTCTTGGGTTTTATTTACTGTTTTAATAATTTGTGATATTTAATACTTTATATAAATTTAATCATATGGTTTATAAATTTTATAAATAGCTAAGATAAATTGAACATAGGATGATATTAGTTTTCAGTTAATCAAGAGCGATAACACTTTAATGTCGTACTCATATTCAAACTCGTTAAAAATTATGATTAATCAATTATCCACCTGGTCGTTGATACCCTTCCCATTATTAGAAGCAAACGATTTTTATTTTGGTTTTCCACGAATAGATATTGATAGGATCGTAAACCAACCAAACGAACACGAACAAGCTTTTTTCGTATTCGTTCGTTAAGAAAATTGAATTTGTTAATTAACTATTCACGAACATTTACCAAACGAGATTTTTTGTTCATGTACGTTCATTAAGAAAATTTTAGTTCATGAACACTTATCGAACATAAATAAAAGCACAAAATATTCATGAACGTAAACGATAACAATGAAAGTGTGTCATGCTTTAACACACCTAACATAGTTATCATAAATATATTAAACAAAATCTTCATGAACATAAACAAAAACAAAGTTATAGCTCCACCATTCAAAGTGAATGCATATCCTGTTTGCGATCGAGAATAATCTCGATCCGTTTGGACGCTAGCATCACTATAACACTTAATTTTCAACTCGTCTACCGGTCCTCCATGTATCAAGAATATATCCCTAGTCCTTTTATTAAGTACTTAGGGATATTTTTAGTAGTCCAACGATTTTCACCTGGATTCTGTTGATATCTACTCATCATACTCAACGCGAATGATGCGTCGGATCTATTAAAGAACATGGCATACATAATTGAACCAATTGTAGAACAATAATGAAACTTTTTCTATTTTCTTATTATCGTCATTTGTTTGAGGACACTACTTACCATTCAGTATGGTTTTGTGCCATTGGCAAGTGTTCTCTCTTGGAATCTTGCATTAAAAAGCGTTTAAGGACCTTATCAATATATGTGCTTTAACTTAAATCAATAAGTTGCTTTGATCTATCTCTATAGATCTTTATTGCTAGAATATAGGTGGCTTTGTCAAGAGCTTTCTTTGTAAAACATTTTCTTAACTAGGTCTTTGCATCATTAAGCATTTGTATGTTGTTTCCAATGATTAGTATGCCATTCACATACAAGATTAGTAAAGTAATGTAGCTCTCTCTTATATTTTTGTAAACACATGGCTTATCATTGTTTTTTATATAACCGAACACTTTAATTTTCTGATCGAAACGATGATTCTAACTTCAAGATGCTTTTTCAATCCATAAATGGATTTTTTCAATTTTCAAACCTTATTAAGATTCTTTGGATACTCAAAACCTTCCAGTTGTACCATATCGTAAGCAAGTTGTTCATGCAAAATGCGGTATTGAGATCTATGTGTTATATCTTATAGTCATAATATGGCAAGTGGTATTCTAATTGACTTAAGCATAGCTACCAATGACAAAGTTTCCTCAAAATTAACCAGCCATTCTTTGTATGTTTGCAAATTTCTATCCATGGTGGTTTTCTTCTTGAAGATCCATTTACATCCTACAGTCCAACATTCAGGAGGAAAATCAACCAAGTCCCATGCATGGTTATCATACTTGAATTGCATCTCTACGCCCGTAGCTTCTAGTTATTTCTTGGATACTGAATCTAAAATTACAGATTTATAATTAGCAAGTTCATCCTAATCCACTATCAGGATGTGAGGATGTTGAAGCCTGATAAATTATTTTAGTGGTAGTTCTGATAGCGAAATTCCAAAAGGAGTAAGGAAGATTTATACGACACATTAGTGATCGAACCATATCCAATAGTGTTTGATTTCTGATTTAAGACACACTATTAAGTTACGGTGTCCCGGGTGGAGTAACTTGTGAGACGATCCCATATTTATTTAGGTGTTCATCAATTCTTAACTAAGTTAGTCCCCACCTCGATCTGATCGAAATATATTAATCGTTTTACCTAATTGGTTTTGTACTTCATTCTGGTATTGTTTAAACATTTCAAACGTTTTTGTTTATGGTTCATAAGATAAACATAATCATATCTACTGAAATCATCAATAAAGATAACAAGTATATTTCTTTATTTATGTCCATTGATCTAAACGGAACTCATACATGTGTATGCACAAGTCCTAACATATCCTAAGCCCTTTGACCAACACCGGTGATAAGAGCTTTGGTCAACTTTCCACTTAAGCATGATTCGCATTTATCAAAAGACTCTTAACTTGTGAAATCTAAAATTCCTACAGTCTAGAGTTTTTTCATGCAATATTTTTAATGTATCCAAGTTGACAATGCCACGGATACGCATCATTGATATCTAATTTCATACGTTCTTTGGATACATTGTATATAGCGTTATTATTATAGAATTCTATCTCATAGATTTCAATATGTGGTTTTGCGTTAAAATAAAAACATCATTCAAATATGTAGAAACATAATCATCATTAAAAGCATACTTAAATCCTTATTCGCACAAACAAGAAACTTAAACAATATTCCTAGTCAAACTAGGAACGTAACAAGCATTACTCAAAACAAGTTCCAACTACTAGAAAGTATAAGAACAAGTTCTACAGCCATCACTTTAAACATTTATCCATTGCCAACATGGAATCCAAGTCAAATTGTTTCAGCTTTCTAACATCTCTTAGTCCCTGCAAATCATTACAAATATGAGAACCAATCTAGTGTTAAACACCCAAGATTTACTAAAGAAAGAGAGGGTTTTAATAATGAATATAGCAGAGGGTCCTACTTCATAAGACTTTACTTTTCTAGTGCCCTACTTTATAAAATAAAAGTACTTTGCATCCTTAGATTATTCTTTTTTGTGATGACAACTTTGCCCTTGCCCTTGCCCTTACCTTTCACGCTCTTTTAGCCTTTTCCCTTGGCATTAGGTTTTCTACAACACCTTTGTTGATCATCAAGACTATACCAAGTTTACTAGAACTTGGTATATTCATCTCATAAGTTTTAAGCATCAAATGCAACTCTAACAGAGCCTTGTCTCAAGCATTCATATTATAGTTCATAATGAACTGGTCATTTGACTTTGGTTGTAAGTTAAATATCATTTCTCTAGCTAGCTCATTACTCAAGGGGGCCACATGACGTGTTAATTGCTTAGCATAACCCTTCTTCTTCAATAAATGAATGCTGACAGAAGAGCCCTTTTGCATTTTTACTAGTGATAAGTGATTTCATCCATCAAAACACTCATGACGAGCCTACTATTGGAACATTTCCTTCAACTGCTTGATCATGTCGAATGCAAACATGGTTTTTAGATCTTTTGAAGTTCTAGAATCATAGAAGCTAGCATGACACATGAGACTCTTATAAAGTCATCCACGTGTCTTTCCCATTTTCTACAGGCGGTTCTTGTCGAAATGGTGGATTCCTTTCTGAATAGGTACTTCAAGAACATACATTTTGTTCTCTTCCTTGAAAATTATTTTTAGGTTCCTGAACCAATCCATAAAATTAAAGTTGTTGAGTTTGTACACTTCAAAAATTAACTTAAGAGAGAAAAAAGTAATAGGATTTCTTTCGTTAAATATATACAAAATTCAAAGATAATTGTTTAGTATTTTTCATGTTTAACTTTCTAATCAAACATAAGACCTAATTCCAAAAATATATAATTAAGATGACATTCTGTCTCACCAAAACTCAATGAATGCTTAAAGCACTCTCCAATTGCATGATTACACAGGTAGGCAACAATTACCAATTGTGTCAACTACACATCTCTCAATTTAAGATCGCATGATGATGTGAGTGTGTTGAAAGTGTGTTTTAAGTGTTTAATTGTTAAATATAAGGTGTAAGCACTAGGATTTATGCATTTGCTTGTTTTGAATAATATAACTATGAGTTGAAAAGATTTTTGTAGTTAAACTGATCAAGTTAGAAGCTTATCTGATGAATAGAGGTGTTGGATGGGTTGAGAAACAAAGATATCAAGTACAACAGAAAGCCTACTATCGTACCTACTATAGCCATCGTAGGCTAAGCCAGTCCCAAAATTCAACAAGCAGAATATGCCCGAGCATAGGCTATGCTAGATGGTGTAGCCTACGCCAGGGCCGGCCAAAAATCCCTATAAATCCGTGATTTTGTTAACTTTTAGGTACCACTTGCCCCTCATTCGACCAAATATGATTTGAGATGAATTTTGGGAGTTTTTAGGTCATTGTTTCACCATTCTAGGTCTCTCCAACAACATACAATCATCCATTATGCAAATTAACAATGGTTTTGAAGATCATTCAAGAACAATAAGTGGCTAATCTTTTCGTGATCTACTTCGGGTAATAGGTTTTGTGTGATTAGGTTCTTGTTTGTGTTTAACTTGTGTTTGAATTAAACTCTAGAACCCATTGAGTTCTTTTATAAGTTTTACTTATGTTTTGGTTATTTAAACAATTGTTTTGGTTAACCTTTATTTGAATGTCATATAATCTTGCGTGAATTGTATGATTGCAAAGTTTTGGTTTCTAATTGAATTGGTATTATGCACTAGGGCCTGCTAAGTCTTAGTTATCAATATCACTAAATCATTGCATGCATAGAATCCCCATTAAGGATTTTCCACCAAGTTGGACAAAACAATTACGAAAAACCAAACCTAGATCCGAAGTGGATTACTCTTTCTCTTAATTATCTTTTTAATCAATTTTCATTATTTTTAATTTGTTTTCCTAGTTTACCTGTTAATCGTTTCAAAATCAAATATTCACAGTCAAAAGACAATAGTTTAGTTTTAGTTAAGTAACTTAATTAAGTAATTAAACAAATCATCTAACACTAACCACATATTTCCCATGGATATGATACTTAACTTACCCTGGCTACCTAGGTTAATTAGGTTTTTACATGACCTCGATGACACGTCATCACATGACGAGAGTTATCAAGCATTTTTTAACCCTAATTACGACCACTTAAACATTTAAATGATATTAGCTCTTAATTTGTAACTATAGAACCAACCTAAATGAATTAGGAATCACGAATGCAGAGTAAACACTAACATCAGGGGTTCGGATAGATAGGGTGAAATGTCACTAATTTAGGGTGGCATAAAATATCAATTTTAATTTGGGGTTTCTTTTATGTTTTAATTACTAGACGGGCCAAAACATATTGGACGACTTGTAGCATAAGCTAAATCATGCAAGTTTTGGTAGAATCCAATTTTTACTTTGTTTTTTAGGATCATTTGAAATTCTTTTCAACACTTAATACAATTCAGTTTTAAATATCTTATTAAATTATGTTGGTTGTTTATCACAAACCAATTTTAAATGAAAAAACTTTTTTAATAATTTGAAGTTTAAAATAAGCATTTTGTTTTAAACATGTTTTACTTTTAGATAAAACCCATTTTACTTAAATTACCTTACCAAGTTTAAACCATCTAATTAGTTGTCTTTTTTATTGTGAAAAATAATTTATATATTTTGTAATTTTTTATTATTACACCAAGTAATTTTACACATCCACAAATATGATATGAAAAATACAAATCGAGCAACTAGTACAATATTATTCAGTTTCATTCGAGCCACCAGAGAACATTAAACTAGTCTAGCTAGGGTCACAACCACTTGTAGGCTCCCACTTGATTCAAGATCTATATCTTGACTCCCGCGTGTTTCTGTCTTCGATTTTCAAATCTTTGTCTTTAGTTTACAAATTATTTTAATAAACAATTTCCAATAAAAATATAATGAACCTATATTATACATTAGGGTTTCAAAACACCAAAAAAATAATACAAAAATTACAATGTCAAAAAACAACCAAAAATGGGTCACTAGTGCTCAATTTCACACACAATTAGCCACAAACAGAAAGGTATAATCTTTGATTATAATTGAAAATCTTTTTATCAAAGCTTGAAGCTCATTATCAAATAATCTAATACTTTTATCAATGCTTCGATCTTTTAATCAAGCATAAGATCTTTTTGTCAACACAAAACATTTTTGACAAATAAAACAAAAAATCATGTAAATAGTGTTCAAACACGTGTAAAAGTGGCTCTGATACTATTTTTGGGTATAATGAATCAACTTTAACCATTTAACTTTTACTTTTTTTATTAAAGTTAGAAGCTTTATATATTCAATACTAAAAGTATTTTTTAACAAGATTAGTTTTCTTAATTGAATATCCAAAACAAGTATTCAGTTACATGTGGTTAAATAAAAACGAACAAAACCATAGGTGTTGAAAAGCTTATACCTTTGACGATCAAACTGAAGCTCTACACCCTCAAAGCAATAATGGTCTCGCTAGTTGACCGAATTCACAAAAAAGTTTCAAGCTTTGCGACAATTGCACTTCAAAACAAAACAAGTGTCGGGCGGTAGTCGTTCATGGCCGCAGCGATACCGTTTTGTGGTTGTGATATGGTCGCGGTTCAAAACCGAGAAGGGGGGCTCGTATGGTGGTCGATGCAAGCAAAGTAGGGATCAAGGATTATCTTATCTATATTTTATAGAAAATCGTATTTACGTTTTGGGTCCCTGTTTATCAAAAATTAATAATCCTTGATAATTAGCATTTAATAACCACCCTTGTGCTCTCTTAATTAACTTTAAATTTAATAAAACTTTTAACTTTAGTTATTTAACTATTAAATTTTAAACATAACACCCTCCTTTTTAATTATTGAGTTAAATGCGGTTTTCATCCCTAAGATTTTATAGAAATTGTCATTCGAGTGCAAAAGTTTAAATTTTATCATTTTCATCCAGATGTTTCATAAAAATTACCATTTAAATCCATTTAATCACTCCTAACTGACAAAAATACCCCCAATGTAGGAAATTTAATGAAAAAAATACCCCCAAAGTAGAAAACTTAACGGAAAAATTAACGGTGTTAATTAAGAGTGGTTAAGTGGATTCGAATGGCAAATTTTTTAAAACATTTGGATGCAAATGGCAAAATTTAAACTTTACAACTCAAATGTCAATTTCTATGAAACCTAAAGGATGAAAACCACATTTAACTCTTAATTATTTTTGAAATAATTAATCACCATTTATTTAATTCACCTTGTTCGTGAATCATAACATTAAATAATTACAAATTATTACTTTTTGTTGTTCAAAGTTAACTTTTTGCATCTTAACTCGATAGTAATGTTGATATTATTAATGATCAGACATCTAATATTCAACACCTTTTAAGATACAAGATGGAAAGAGGAAGAGATCACATAGTATAATGCTTACAAATTATGGTACTTTGGGTCTAATAGGGCGAAAAATAAGGTGAGTTTCCTGGTTTTTAGAGAACTTCAAGGTAACGTAGTGAGGTAAGAAGGTGCAATAATAGGATCTTGTTATTGATAATAGTGATAGGCGAGGAAGTAGTAGCAGTGGTTAGCATGTATACACCATAGGTGGGGCTAGTTGACCAAGAAAAAAGGGATTTCGAGGATAGTTTAGATGACATGATAAGAACGATGCCTAAGAGCATTCACAGGCCGTACCCCATTTTTATGTGAGTGGGTGAAATATATTACAAGGGATGGTTGTGAGTGTTTGTAAGTGAAGGAGAAATAAAATTTATGGGGTTGTACCATGATTCTCCATATTTGAGGAATAACGGTACAACCCTCATAAATTTTTTAATATTTTAAAAGTGGTTGTGAGTAGATGAGAGAGATAAAGTAATGATAAAAGTATGAAAAAATATTATTTAATTGAAAAGAAGAGATAAAAAATAGATGTTTTTAGTGTAATTATAAGGATGTAAAGGGGGGATGGATTGTGAATGCTCTAAAGAAGAGAAAATATGAACATGTAGTGATTTTAATGGTCACATTAGTGATGATGATGATAGTGATGGTTTCAAGTTAGTGCCTGGGGCTTCAGCTAAAATGATAGGGGTAGTATAATGGTCACATTAGTGATGATGATGATAGTGATGGTTTCAAGTTAGTGCCTGGGGCTTCAGCTAAAATGATAGGAACGACAATGGTATAGAACGTTTTGACTTTGTACTTACTCATGACTTTGGTATTACAAACTTTCTTTTCAAGAAAGGAGACTCACAGTTCATTACTTATAGTAAAAGGGGATGCAAAAAGCACATTGATTATGTTCTAATGCGAAGAAAATATCACCCTTCATAAAAGGTTTGGAAGGTTATACTGGGGAAACAATAGTGGTGCAACATCACTTGTTGGTGGTAGTTATAGTCATGAAAAGAATGCTAGTTTAGGTGAAAAGGAAAATAGACCTAGGATCTGATGGGGAAACATGAAGATTACACTATTTAGGGTCACAGTCATCTTCACAAGCTTAGCCACACTACACAAAGACGTAAATCAAATATGAGATGCTACAGTGACTACCATTACACAAATGACGAAAGAAACGTTTGAGGTCACAATAGGAGCAAAAAAGTACGAGTCTTGGTGGTGGAACGATGAAGTTTAGAGCAAGATAAAGGCAAACAAATAAGATGTAGGGTGCTCTCGAGGAGTACATACATGGAAGAAAAAGGGACAATGAATGAACGATGTAAAGAGAGCAAATCAGTGGCATAAAAGTGTCCGAGTAAAAAATAACATATGAAAGGATGTAGGGAAGATTTGAACCCAAGCAAGCGAGCATGAAATAGTCTATATTTTCAAAGTTAGAGAACATAGGAGTCAAGAACTAGGAGAAATGAAGTTTATGAAAGGTGAAGATGAAAAGGTCTTGGTCAAGGAACACGGTATCAGGCGAAGATAGAAAACTTATTTTTACAATCTCTTCAATGAAACTAGTTTAATGCAAGTACAAATTGTCACACCCTTAAAATCCACGTGCGGGGTTTAACCGCGAGGCGTGTGAACAAACCAGGATCCAAGTCATTAGTTACTCAGAACGACACTATATGTAACGTTGAAACAATTCATAGTTTGAAACTTTAAAACTGTGCGGAAGTGTTTTGAGAATAAGTCAAACTCAAGGTATTTAAAGTGTAACATTGGCAAAACACGCGCCAAACCATAGTTTATATAAATAAATTCAAAACAAATGTTAAGTCATAGTATGCTTGTTTAAGATGCATGCTGGACCCGAGATGTGCTCCTACCGGCAACCAAAGCTAATGACCTGAGAATAGCATACTAAAATAGACAACACAATGGTTGGTAAGTTCAAGAGTTTGCATTTAACATAATCAGTGATAGTTGTAAAACATAGAAATAATGCATTGAAATAGATAGCTAGTCTATATTCATAAGTAATAACCATAGTGATTTCGCGATCGAAGCTGACTATGTTTCTCTGTTTGCCTCCCGCCACGACATACCAGGTCGTGACGCTGTTAGTTGTTTAGGACAATATTGCACCCCCTTGACCTCCAGTCATACGGGTGGGGCTTGTCAGACCCAGTAGTACTACCCAAGATTTCCCGCTAGATTCCTTAATTAATGATCCGTAAGTGTGAGGTCTTTCAATGGTATACAACACTATGTTAAACTATGCACATTTCATAATAGTAAAGCGTTTGTAAACAAGTATGCTATCTCCCCCAAGAGAGAGTGTTTAAAAGTGAGGCATGAACTCACTTGATGCGCAAATCAATAATAGGTGCAAAGCTAGCCATAAGAGAAATACAACCCGTCAAAGGTTACCTAGAACATGTGAGTACATAAGTACGTGCAAGAACATGTGAGTACATAAGTACGTGCAACCAGAGAAACATAACAACCCTAAGTGCTCAACAACACATCAACCCTAGAGTTTTGAAACCAAAATGGCACATTTGACCTAGTTGACCCGTTTGACCCCTTGGTGACTTGTTAATTAAATTCTTGTTTGATCAAGTTTAGCAACTCATACCACATTATTACCATGTAAGCTTTTCACATAGATCACATCATCAATCTTAGCTTCTATCAACATCATCATACCAACATACATCATCATATAGCATATTTCATCATACAACACTTGCAAATCTAAACCCAACATCATGTTCAACACAAACATAATTACATCACAACTAGCAATTCATACATTGAATCTAATCATGCACTACATGCCATGTGAAGCCACTCGCGACTTCACATCCTAAACCCTGCCAATCCTACTAAGTAGGGGCCTCAGATTCGCACGCGTGTATGACGATCATTATCACATTAACCAACACAATTCACACCAATTAGCATACATCATAATGATCTATTACAATCCCATACATGATTCATAATTCTCTACCCTAAACCAACATCACACCATCCTATGGATCCTAGATTTCTCAAGCAATTCATCCAACATTCACATGATCCAATTTACACAATCCAACACCTTAGAAGTCATCAATAAACATTCTAGCATGATCCTAGTATCATGAACATGCCCAATTCACAAAATCCAATGATTCATATCAATAAAGTTTTTCTTTTGAGAAAGTAACATCCAAAATCCATCTAACACCCAATTCATTCATGAATTCATTAACTTTATACCTAATCAAGTCCATAACAATCATCTAGCACATACTAATCATTAATCCATGAATTTCCATAAAGAAAAGTTCCTCTTTAGGCAATATATGAACAATATGATCAAACCATGGATTTCTTGCATAATCAACATAATCCAACATTCATACAACCTAACAAACAACATATCATCATCAAACAATCACTAATTTCAACATTAACACATGATTTTTGAATTAGGGTTCATCAAGAATAAAAAACCATGAAAAACTTGATAGAAACTCACCTTAAGATGTGTAAAGATGATGATTAACACTTGCTAACACTTTGAACTACTCAAAATCGATGCTTGATGCTTGCTATTGCTCAAAATCGCAAAGGGATTGCTTGGTGGAGTTCTCGGCCGCAAATGGGGATTCGGAGCTAGGGTTGGGTTTTGTTACACTTTACATATTTAGCATTTACCTTTTAAACCCCTTTTAATTACCTTTTTATAAAAATTAGCCTTTTTAACACTTTTTAACAATCTTTAACTACAAGAATATAAGTATTATCAATCAACAATAGTAATCATATGTATTCTCAACTAATAACAAAACACATAAAATCATTGTTACACGTTGTCACGTTATCAAGTAAAATTCACAAATAATAACTTATAAATACATGAATCACATAACCACAACTAATAATCAACATTATTAATTAGATTATCATCTGTTTATCATAGATCATCGTTATTAATCACCAACGTTCAATGACAACTAGTGTGTGCTCACGACACGTGTATGCAAGACCTAAACGAACTAACGGAGTTTGGTAACGGAAAATTACCGGATGTCACACAAATGTAGGGCCTACCAACTCAATGATAACAACAATATTATTGTTATTGTCATACTATTGCACACAAAAATGTAGACGGGCTCTAAGAAAAATAGGAATAGCTAAGACGGATGTCATGAACAAAAAACTGATTAAAGTATGAAAGTGTTTAGGAGAGGAGGGAGTTCACTAGTTAGCAAACCTGTTTAGTATTATCTCTAGGACTATAAGGATGGTTGATTAGTGGAGGAGTAGTGTTTTAGTACCTTTATATAAGGGATACAAACATAAACTACAAGGGTATAAAACTCTTAAGTCATATTATGACATTGAGGAAAAGAGTTATCAAGAAAAGAATTAGACAAGAAACTTGGGTTATGATGAACCAATTTGTATTTATGTCAGGGTGGTCCACTACGGAGGAGATGCAAATTATAATAAGACTGGTAGAAAAGTAAATGGAAAAGAAGGCAGCCTACAGATAGTGTTCATTGACCTTAATAAGACGTATACAATGTGCCCCTACATGTAATTTGAGATACCTTTGTGGGTAGATGAGTCCCTGAGAGATACATAGAGATAATATGGGATATGTATGAATAGGAAGAAATAAGTGTTCGCATACTTGGAGACACAGACCTTTTTCCTGTGGAGTTAGAGCTTCACCAGGGATCCGCATTGAGTCTATTACTTTATGTGATTGTTTTGTATGAGTTAAGTTAATGTAGGAGGATTTTCCATGGTGCATTCTTTTTAAAGATGTTATTATCATGGTAGTTGATATGAGGCTATAATAGTGGCAAGTAGTATTAGAGCACAATGGTTTAACGATAAGCCACTATACAATAGAGTATATGTATTATAACTTTAGTGGTGCTAGCAAGAAATAGGATACACAGATTAGCACTATAGGACTACTTGTGGGCCATAGACAATCAAGTTTTAGTATTTAGGTGTCCTTTATCTAGAGATAAAAGGGAATTAATAGTAATGTAGCCCACTGCTTAGCAGCAGGTTGGTGCAAGTTGGGAGCAACCATAGAAGTCAGTGGTGGAGCTTGAACTATTTCGTAAGGGGGCGGGGCTGAAATTATTTTTTTAGGGGAGGGGGCGAACTCGATATTTATATAAAAATTACACTAGTTGTCCAAAAATTTATACTATCGGACTAAAATTTAACACTACTGGCGAAAAAAATAGAGGGGGCGGCACCCCCCCCCCCCCCGACCCCTATGAAGCTTCGCCTTTGACAGAAGTATTATGCAACAAAAGGTTCCCAACAAGATTGAAGGGGAAATACTATAGATTTTCGGTTCGACGACTATGTTATAAGGAACAGATTGTTGTCTCTGCAAGAAATCACATACACGGAAGCAAGAGATAGCAAAGATGCAGATTCTAAGATGGATGTGTGGGTACACAAGAATGGACTGAATAAGGAACGAGGTTGTTCGAGAGAGATTACGGGTGGCATGTATCATAAAATTATATTAGAGAGGGAAGATTAAGATGATTTGGTCATGTGAAGAGAAGACAAATGATAGATTTAGTTAGAACAATAGAAATCACACTGTCGATGATGGAGGAGTATAGGGAGACTGAAACTAACTTTGGATGAGCAAATTAGGAAGGATTTGGTAGACTTGCACCTATCAGAGAACATGATGGAATATTGGAGTTCTTGGAGATATAGAATTAAGGTTATAGACTACTAAGGGGAAGTATGGGTTTGTCTTGAGGCCTTAGCAGAGTCCTAAACTTGTGTGTCTAGCTTTATCTTAACTTTGCCTTATTTAAGACCTACACTTTTGTTTTTCTTTTATATTGGCTTACACTTTTTGTGCATACTAGCTTTCTATTTGTTCATGTTCACCTTCTCTTGGCTCTAGCTTGCTTCTACACTTTGCATACCTTAGATTCATCGTAGGTTACCCTGTTACAAGTTATCGCATTTTGTGTTATATCATTGTTTGCTATAGCTATATGTTACTACATTTTATGTTTTTGCCTCTGCATGGACCTATACTATTTGTGAACATTCTCAAGGCCTGCGTGGGGGTGGGCAAGGCGGGCAATCGCCTAGGGTCGTTTGCTCGGGATGGGCCCGGATTTTTCAAAAAAAATTATATATATATATACGTATATATAGCCCAAAAACGTTAGAAGAGCCTCCCGATTCGCTTAACTAAGTAAATTAGATCGTTTTACCATATTATATTCGTTTTGATTATCGTCATATTATAAATTTTTTATATACAAATTATTTGGTTTAAACTTTTTTTATACGTTGTATATATATGGGCTTATTTGTTGTTCTTGCTCCGGTTCCAGAATCTCTTGAAAATTCTCAAGGCTAGCCCTATACGTTAGCTTTTCTATAAGTTCTTGCCTTTTTCTTAGGTTTGCCTGAATCCTGTCTACACTTTAAGTACCTAGGTTCATTGTATGTTTCTATTATATGTTATCACATTCTATGCTATATCATTGTTTGCTTTCATTGTATGTCACCTCTTTTGAATGTTATTAACTTTGTAGGCTATTCTAGTAACTGGTATTTGGATCACTATATGTACAAAATAATTAAAGAATTAATGGGTAAAAAACTTTTGTAGCCAGGGGTCTTAATTGGAACTAGGAATGGCTTCTCTATTCTCGGATAAACCCCCCCCCCCCCCCCCCCCCCCCCCCCTTTAAATCTTTATTAATAGCTTTGCCATAAAATGGATTTACCGTATACGTTTTCTTGTTTGTAATAGGACCGCTTTACAATGCTTAAAATCTTTTGTTATTGACTTGATCAAACAAAGTGCTGTTGATAATTATATGAATAATACCTTTGTCAGCTGTTCACTTAATTAATTGTTAGATTTAAGACGCAACATAATTTTTTAAAAGAAGACAATAAACATAATTAGATCTAACGACATCAACTATCCCTAATTTACTCCAACTTATCTACCTATCTAATACTTTTTACCTTAGTTATTATTAACTAATTATAAAGATTTACTAATAACAGTCACATATGAGAATCATTAATAAATTATATATCTATTAATTAATTTTAATTTATGCCTTTTTATCTATGATAATATAAAAGATACCCTTGATGTTTAGTCTATAAAATATGGGTCCAAAATGAGGACCCCTCGAGCACCTTACACCTGGATTGCTCCAACATGTACTTGAACCGGCACTTTATCAACCAATCAGAAGCAGGCACCTTCTGCCACTAGAAACTATTTGCGTTCTAAATTCAACCCCATTAGTTTTATTTTTAGGAAACTCCCCACGTGACTTTCTCTGGAACCCTATTGTTTACCCTATTTTATTCTTAACTTATATCACAAATGGACAACTTCTTTATTTTGTCTTCTACTTATCTAATATTACACACTTCAAATTATTATACGCAATAAAATAAATATTTTAAAATATTGTTCTTCTTCTCTAAATAAGAAAACGAGGAGAGAATCCAAAATTGTCTCCCTCCAAAACTTATTTAAATTGTTTTGAAGATAATATTTCATACACAATTCTATCCAATAAGTATGTTCTGATGGCTACAATTTCCTAGGGCTTTGTTTGTTGTTTATATTTTTTTCCAAAATTAAAATGGTTGAATTTTATGAAAAAGATAAATTAAACAACACTATAATAGAATTAAATAATAAAGTCAAATTTGATTTTGTTCCCGAAGTTTGATAAAATAAATTATTTTCATTCAAAATATTAAAAATATTAGTTTACTTTTGAAAATTTCATAAATTGTTTTAATTTCAGTTTACAAATTTATCAATTGTTTCAAATTGAATTCAAAATAATAAAAAGTGAAATTAAAAAAACTTATAAAACTTTTGAACATAAATTGATATTTTTAGTTTTTTGGAGAAAATTTGTTATTTTTGTTCTAACCTTAGAGAGAAAAACTAAAATGAACTTTAAATAATAATTGAAATTAGCAAGTGACAAGGTTAAAAGGTTATTATTACACTATTTAATAATCAAATATAAAAAATTATATTTAATTAGTTTATTTGAGAGATGCTCTTCATAGGAAGTAATTTGTATATCTTTTAAATTACATACCCATCAATAAGTAGTTCTATTCTACCAATAAATACTCTCTCTTCGTAAGAAAATAATAAAAAGAGATTAAATTATAGTTTTTTGATATATTGATAATGTAGAAAGGTTATTATTACACTATTTAATAATTAAATATAAAAAAAATATATTTAATTAGTTTATTTGAGAGATGCTCTTCATAGGAAGTAATTTGTATATCTTTAATTACAGACCCATCAATAAGTTCTATTCTACCAATAAATACTCTCTCTTCGTAAGAAAATAATAAAAAGAGATTAAATTATAGTTTTTTGATATATTGATAGTGTAAGATGATTAACTGGTGTGAAATTACATCTCTTTATAAAACTCATAAGATGGGTTATCAGTTTAGAGGTAACTTTACGTTTATGAGAGTCCAAAAAGGTCCTCCTATCATAATTTTGAAAGACTATGCGTAAAGATTCCATGAACAATTTATCATATATGGATGACATAGTTTCACACTATTAAAATAAAAAGTTTTTGTTAGGTGTCTTAAAAATCTCTAATGTGTTGAAAGCATCACCTGCAGAAGAAGAATAAGCTATTTATTTTCTTAAAATGAAATTAAAAATAAAAGAAAATGATATAAATATAATGGTTATTAATTGGGATAAAATCATAAATTGATAATCTAGTTTCAATATTGTTAGATTAAATTAACACAAAACTTTTTCTAACATCAAAACCTCTCACGTTTCAAATATAATAACTCTTGGTTACTATAGCATGTTAATTTTTCAATTTATTTAAATGAAATAATTATGAAGTTTGGTTATTATTTACTGAGTTCTTCTTAACACAATTGTCTCTCATTTTAGTTTAAGCTTAAAAAATAATAATCGCTCAATAGTAATCAAGTTACACATATTATCTCCTAGGTCACTTATGTAAAACAAATTATATACTATATTAAATAGCAACTTGAGTGCTATAATGACTTTTGTAGTTTTAACTTTTGGCCATAAAGGTTTATTTTTTTTCTTTTTTGACATTTGATTTTTGGTAAAATGCTTTTTTGGTTTTTGTTTTTTTGTTTTTAATTTTTTTTTTTTGGCGTTTTATTTGTAAATCATGTGAAGTGCTACAATAAATTATTGTATTTTTGTTTTTTAGCCACAAAAGTTTAATTTTTATGTTTTTGGCAACAAACATTGGTGAATTGGTATTTTGGTGGTTTGAGGTGTTATAACAAAGTTTTATGTTTTTGCTTTTTGACCACAAACTTTTTTTTGCATCAAACATTAATGGTGATTTTTTTTGTATCGTAGGCTATATCGAGTGTAGTTACTATTGCGATACTGCAACAAAGCAAACCGATTATAAGCGAACATCATCGTTGCTGGTATAGACATTATCGAAACTGGTATCGGTTTTTGTTTTTATGATTTCTGATTAGCCGAGTCGACAACAAACAAATTAGCATCCGTAAGACAATGGAAAGCAACCAAACTCCCGCGCGCGTAGCGCGGGAGATAACACTAGTTAATAATTATAAAGTATCACATGGTTTAAGCATTATTCAAAACTTGAGTGGTTTTATTTAAAAAGAAAAGTGTAAGTAATTTTAGTGAAGCACATACGCATTGTTACCATATATTATTTTTCAGTTCTTTCTCATATAACTTCAAATTAACTACAAGCAAATCATTTTGATCGTTTGTGTACGCATGCATGCATACACATAACACAAGCATCTCCCTACTCTGATAAACAAATATGTAGGAGAGACACATATTAATACCATATTCCTGCTCAATAAATTTTTTTTGTTTCTCTCTCCTATTTAATAATCACATTAATTACTAATAATATTATTTATTTTTTAGATTAAAATAGTTTTTAATAAATTAAGTAAAAGATATTTTTACTAATATTATTTCTAAGGAAATAATTATTCATAAAATTAGAAAACTTTTAGAACATCAAAGTTTTTAAAAAATACAAACTATTTTATATTTAGTGTTTTAAAAAGTAAAATTTTTATAAACAAAAAATAATTATTGAGAGTTATAAGAAAAAAGTTTTAAGTATGACATTTTTTAAAACATTTGTTTTGAAATAAAAATTTTATTTTACTTATTAAAAGAAACATTTCAATCATATTCTATATTAGAATATCGATTTATAAGTAATAAATTTTTATTATATTTAATATTTTTTATCCAACTTGTGTAATACACGGGTTTACTAAAGTTAGTGTGTATATAAAATAATTATTTATGAGAGTAGTTGCTGATATTGTTGTTGATGCTGATGTTACTGACGTTTTGTTGTTTTTGTTGTTGTGGATTCTATTACTTTGTACAGGTTCAGCCATGCATTCGTTCAAGCCACACGACTCTTCACACTTTGTGAGAGATAGACTAAGATTCCTTCGACCACTGGTGAAGATACGCAACACCGTGTTCTTTGTTGTTGTTGTTATATGATTATATCAAAAACAATAACAAAATAGTTATTAATATTATTATTATTATTATTATTATTATTATTATTATTATTATTATTATTATTATTATTATTATTATTATCATCATCATTACCATCATCTATAATTAATGTATCTACTTTGTTGTTGTTATATATACGTTTATTATTTGTATTCATTATTTTTACGTTACTATTATTGTGATTATTATTTATACTAGGTTAGTACCACGTGTATTACACGGGTTGAATAAATAAATTACTAAATAATTAGTAATAAAAATTTACGAATCACTAAACTATGTTTGAATATAAAATATTATTATAATTGCATATGAATAGCTACTTTAAGTAAATAAACAATAAAATATTTTTCTTAAACTTTTATTTTATAAAAATATGGGTTTTAAAAATTTTGTTTTAAGAAAAATGAATTTATTTTAAAAAAAGTTTGTTGTATTATGTATTTTACAAAATTTTGTCTTTAAAAATGTGTATTTTTAATAAAAAATAGGTTTTAATTTATTAAATTATATAATTTTTAGTATGAAAATGGTATGGCTGATATTATTAGTATTCAATATTATTAATAATAATAAAGAAAAATAAAAAAGTTATGATAAACTTACAATTGTGTCAAATCTTATTTTAGATTTTTTTTTTTTTGTTATAGATAGATAAATAATCAGATATGTAGATAAATAGAAAGGCTAGAAACTCATTTATTAAACGGATTATAGTTAGTAATAAACACGAATAGTTACAGTACGATATTTTAATAAAATATACGATTAAAATTATATATACGTAATAGTTCAAGAAATAAAATAATTATACTATTTACTAATTCTCTTATCTAAATAGTTTTATTTTTAAACATTTGTATAAAATTTTTTATATAAAAAATTTATTGTTCATAAAAATCTTGTTTATTAAAAGCTCAGGTTTCTAATTATTCTGGTTATTTTAATAAAACTGCTTTTAGAAAGTTTCATATTTTTATAATTTTTTAAAAAAAGACCGATTTAAAATATTTTGTTTCAAAAAGGTGTAGTGTTTTAAAAAATTTTATATTGCATAAATTTTTTTATTATTTCTATTTTAATAAAAAGATATGATTTTTAATTTACTTAATAAATTTTATTTTTAAAATATAGCTTGATTTCAAAAAAAAAATTTTGAGAGTGAGAATGTATAGAGAGAAATTAGGTTAAGTGTTTAAATTACTATAATATCATTTTGGAGGGAAAATGAAATGATAATATTCAAACTAATGATAAGTGTCAAAAGGATGGTTTAAGAAAATAACAAATGGTTAAATAAAGCTTCTTTTATTATATTCTATAGATTAATGATATTGATAATCATATGGTTGTGAAGAATAATCATAATAATAGTTATATAAATAATAATAATGATCTTATCTATAAAAATCAAAATATTGATCATAATAATAATTATATTAATAAAATTAATAATGTTATATGTTTTATAAAGTAACATTTTGGGTCTTTTTATTTAAAGTAACAACTTTAAGTTTTGTGTTTTAGTTTTTGTAACAAGCTTAAGTATTGAGACAAATTTTTATATATTAAGTATATGAAATTAACTCTTTCTTTTAAATTAATATGAATTGACAAAACACTCTTTAAAAACTATAACTTACACAAATACTATCTAAAATCTTTCTACTATAATAAAAAGTTAACTTGAAGTGACACATGTCAGCACCACGTTTTTTTATCAAAATTTTTCTGTTTCTCTCTCCTATTAAATAATTACATTAATTACAAATAATATTATTTAATTTTTTTAGAATAAAAATAATTTTTTAATAAATTTAGAAAAAGATCTTATTAATGTTATTTCTAAAAAAATAATTTTTATAAAATAAAAAATTTTTACAAAACAACAAACCTTTTTAAAATTAGTGTTTTTAAAAAGTAATTTTTATATAAACAAAAAATAACTAAAATTGAAAATTATAATAATAAAACTTTTAAAAATGATATTTTTAATACGGTTTTGTTTTGAAAAAAATATTTATTTTTGGAAACAAAAATGTTTTAAAACAAAAGTGTACAGGTCTAATGCTGTCTTTATCAAAAAGATGCTACAACCTTCAATCATCGTTCATCGAGCGCTTTCTCTCATCTGCCTTCTTTTTTATAAAAATTTTTCCTTTTAAAAAAATTAATTTTAAAATATTTAGTACTATTCTTAAAAAAGTTTGATGTTTTAGAAAATTTTCTTATTGTATAAAAATTAATTTATTTAGAAATAACATTAATAAAAAGATATTTTTCTTTATCATTATAATACTATTTTAATTTTAAAAAAATTAAATAATATTATTACTAATTAATTTACTTATTAAATAAGTAAGAGAAACAAAAAAAATTTGAATAGAAAGAATATGATGTTGTCACGTATCTCTTCTATTTATCATTTTATTATAGCGGGGATAACGATACATAGTTACATATACTCATTACCTAATTTAATATATCCGCTACGTAACTACGACTGGATGGTTATGCCCTCTTCTAGTGTACACGTGTTGCATTCTGCTAATTTACACACTTCGCATCATTTTTTTAATTTGTACAATAACCAGCTCTATATATATATATATAAAAGAAGGATTATTGGATTTTAATAATCGCAAGTTTCATTTATTAGCCGGGATTAATACCAACTCGGAAAAAATTTGAAAGCACTCTAAACTTTAAATTTATTTTCCTCCAACGATCTATTACAACCTGAGAGTTAACCTTCGTTAGTTTTTTTAATTAAATGGGCCCAACATTGAGCCATTTTTCAACTACGCCATCACCCAGCTTCCACCACGTCTGTTTTTCGGTATCTAGCCTCCAACGTCACCTGAAATCTACCTCGAATGAGTTAAGTGGTTCAGATATGAAGATGGAGATTGACGGGTTTTAGGGTGCAGAAGTTACAGATTGACGGACCAGATGGTTGATTTTAAATTTCGGCTTAGTGTTTTGGCCATATAAACAGTCCACGTTATTGAAAAACTAACATTGTTAACTCTCAGTTAGTAAGAGATTGTTGAAGGAAAAATAAGCTTAAAGTTGGGGGTGTCTGTAAATATTTTCTGAGTTTGGGTTAATCACGGCTAATAAATGAAAATTCGGATTATTAAAATCCAATAACCCATAAAAGAAAAATAAAAACTTATTTTTTTTACTAAGATCAAGTGATTTTTTTCTAACAAAGAAGGTCATTTAATGGATACGAACTAGATGAGATGTCATTTGAAAATGTTCTGGAACAAAATATATTAATCAAATATTCAATTCCATGATTAGTATCAAAATGGAGCAATGGAATTTGGCGATTTAGAGTCATTCAGCCATGTAAAGACAAAATTCCACGTTTTTTTAACCATAATAGCTCTATTTTAACTATATTATTACTAGTTTACGTGTTGGAACGTCGAACCGTACACAGTATTAATGTTTTATTTAAATCGAAAAAATACAATAACTGATTAATACTTAATTGTTTGTAATCTCATTTCCCTTCTTTTTGTCTTTTCCCCTGTCCTTTACGAATTTCCAACGACTTATAAAATCAAATATAGTGCTTTTCCATAATTTTATGTTTTCTGGTTTTGTCTTTTACTGCAAAAATTAAAAAAGAAAACTATTATGAAAAAGAAACTAATTGATGATATGATAACAGTTTTTTATCATATAACGTGGTAACAATTTCTTTTTATAGGACTATTCACTTCGATCGATTTAAAAAGTCAAACGTCTCATGGTAATTAGAGGTGGTAAAATAAGATATTTGCGAAGATAGGTTAAATAAATCGGGTCTCAGTTTTTTTATTTTCTTTTTGTTAGTTTACTTCAAAATTCTTATGAATATAACTACCTTCGTAAATGACAAGTAAACAAATTATCACGTTACTATACTTATACATGTGATTTACAAGGCTTAAAGTCGGAACTAATTGGTGGAGAATGTATACCTTTTCTACACGTGTATTGTTATGATAAGTACATATTGTAATGTGGATGGTAATACATTTATATTATTCAAAAACTATATTATTAACGTATTACTTATACTTATTTACATATATATACTTTGCAGTGAGATTATAAATACGTTTTATACATCTAGAAATTGTTATGATCTATTAAAGATTGTTTTAAATGGTTATGAGTTTAAATTTAATCTGAAACATAATTAAATTGGAGGGAGTGTCTAAAGTTTATTATTAAAAAAATAATTAATAGTTAAGAAAATGTAAACATTTCTGTAACTTAATTATTTCAAGCTTGAAAATGAGTTATTGTAAATAATATTTTTATTTTATCTAATCAATGAATCAATGTGAGTTATCAAAAATGGAGTTATCTGATTTGTGTTTTGGAGAATAAACATGAGTTGTAATAGATTTGGAATTTTGTAAGCTGGCAAACCAAGTGTCCAATTTGTCAAACAACTATTTATTTCCTAGTGATATTAGTTTTAAAATTTTTATCATCAAATAAATTATTATTATTATTTTTAATTTAAAAGCAGCATGAATACAGAAAAAAGCAATATTATATACCATTGATTATCAAATAATTTATTTTATATTTTATAATTTTACGTTCTACAATTTCAAGATTTGCGCAAATTATAAAGTTTTCTTTCTGCATGTTAATTAGTCGCATCTATATATGGTTCTTCCTCTAGGTTTCGATTTTCTAGCGGTACCTTCACAACTCTACACTCAAGTAGAAAAAAGCTCATGAATGTGGGAAAAAACAATAAAGTTCAATATGTATATTTTGAAAACAAAATTTACGCGTGAATATTCTTCCCTAATTTTATAACTCTAAAGGTAACAACTTACATAATATAAATAGTAAAGTTATTTGATCACATCCGCAGAAGATGGTCCTTTTGGTATGTGCGTCTTACTGTTTTGGTACCAACGTTTTCAAAATTAAAGGTTTAGCCATTCACTGGATGTAACACATTCGGTCTTTGATACTAATAAATGTTAAAGTGTTGTTAACCTCGTCGATGATGGGTCGTTTGAAGGCGGATAATTGGGGGTTGATGATTGGTCAAAGTAGGAAGAAACAGGTTAGGGGGACGGGAGGGGTATTTAAGTTTTAATTTTTTTTTTTTTTTTTTTTTAAAACAGTGAGAGTATTATTGTTATTTTAAAACTTAATAAATGTTTCAGTGTCTGTTGGCGTAAAAGACCATCCTGTTACAAGTCGACAAAAGTAAGTTCAAAACCATCGTTTTGGAAAAGTAGCTTAAAACTATTATATGAAAGTAACACATTAATTCCATGTGTAATTGTCCTAAAGTACTCATATATTAATATATCTAATATCTAATAAATGAATATATTATATGGTTCTCTCTAAAACAACACCCCTAGGATTATTTATGTCCATAGTATTCATATGCGTCTCATGTTGCTTTGGATCAGTAGCACATGCGTCATTATTTTCTTCATGATATATCTCAATGATATATAATTATAATATAATATTTTTATTTAATAATGTACAAATAAGTAAGTATAATTTTTTATATTGACCATTAAAGATTATTATTAGCATTGTTTTAAATTTTAACATGATAAATTCGAGAAAAATCAAAAGGCAAAGACATTAAAACTTTTTTCATGAAAAATGTCATCTTTTTATAAATCCATACTTTGCTAAACAAAAACATAAACTTGCACAAACCCGTCACTCGAATTGAATAACAAATGGATTGTCCTTGCCTCATCATTGGATCTTCAAAGAAACTTGAATTAAGCATGTGGATTTGAATGATTTTGATGTTGGGAGGCCTTTGGAATGATGAAAGTTGGTTGTTTTTCGTCCAATATTGATGTCTAAAGAGGTGTCTTTTGTTTTAGGGTTAATCCCCCTTTAAAACCACTCAAATTAGGCAAAATTCACCAAACTATGGCGCTCGGCGTCAATGGCGCCACTAATGGCGTCAGTGGCTCCTCCAGCGTCAGTAGTGTACTTGTGTTATAATTTTTTGACCAACGGCGGTTTCTGACGGTGTTGGCGTCGCTGGCGCCTAAGATCGCGTTGGTGGCTCCATCAACAGCACTTCCTTGATTTTCACTTGTAACTTTTCGAGATCTTTCTGTTGATAGATCATGTGTCCCGTAAATCTTTTTCTAGCTCAAGTTATGCACGTTTTAAGTCATCATGATCGTAGAAATTCTCTTTTATATTTCTTCACCTCCCGAGATCCAATTTCCATCCCGTTTCATCCAACTTATTCGTATACTTCATGTTTTACCCACAAACACAAAAGTATCCCCAAAGTAACTCTATTTCTCATATATTAACACGTAAAACGCGAAAATTAAGCCTTTAAATATTGAACTTTTACTATCTGATCAATCAACAAGTACATGTAGGAATGAGATTTAAAACATTCAATTCATCCCAATTTCTTTTGGTTTTGGTGAAATATGTAAGATGGTAAAATACTCATTGAATATTATTGATAGGTTTGGTTACAATATATAGAGAATATAATGTAAACCCTAAAACCTAACTTAGCCCATGGGCTCATACTAATAACCCTTATAATATTGTCTAATACTCCCCCGCAGTCGTAGCGGAAGTAACTTGACGCTATGACTGGGAAACAAGAAAAAAAACATAAAACAATAATAATATGATAAACATGCTTCGATTGACTCAGATATCCAAATTTTTGCCAACAAATTAATATTATGCTTGATCTTGTCATTCATATTTTGGTTGACTATGTTATCCATAGTTTGCTTGATACTTCATGGTTCTTAATTCTTGGAATAATAAGTTGAGAACTAGCTAGCGTAGCCGTTAGCGATGTATCGAGGCTAGTAGCCAGTGGTCACTTGGATCCGTAGATCAAGAGATGAGATTTGTAGATATAAAAAAGAGAAATAAAAAAGACAGAGAGAAAGGCCAATGACCGTGGTCAGGCGGTGGTCTCTTCGATCCATAGATCAAGAGATAAGATCCATAGATTTATAAAAAAGAAAAGAAAATAATCAATCAAACCGAAGTGTGAGATCGATGGTCGTGGACCGTGGTCCTTAGTGCGGCTAAAACATCGAGAATTAAAAAAAAAAAGAAAAGAAAAAGAAGCGATCCCTGCATTTTGCGAGCCGTATTCTAGAATAAACCAAGAGAATGATGGTGACCCAACCAAAATAATGGATATCATGTTTAAATATTCAATCAATAACGAAGCTTTATTCAACGAAAACTAGAAAATAAAGAAACAAAACAGAAAACGAAGGTGGGACAGGGCGGCGGCGGTGGCGGCACACCGCCCTGTCTAGGGTTCGAACTCGGTGGCAAAGGTTAGGGTTTGTATATTTTTGTGGTGTTGCAACGGAGAAGAAGGTACTCAGAACCCTAAGGCTCTGATACCATGTAAGATGTTAAAACACTCATTAAATATTATTGATAGGTTTGATTACAATATATAGAGAATATAATGTAAACCCCAAAACCTAACTGGACCCGTGGGCTCATACTAATAACCCTAATAATATTGTCTAATAAATATGTGGCTATGTCACTGTTACCATGAGAAAATTTACAGAGATTCTTCTTCGATTGATAAAGCTTTGCTCCATTATCTTTGACCATAATGATCATTAAGCTCAGTCCAAAGGTTATGTGCAATTTGTGTATAAAACACTTTCACTAATATCCTTAGATAAATTGTTTAAAATTCACGATATCACCATATCATTGCATCTTTGCCATGAAAGCAGAAAAAAAAATCGTTTGCAGGTTATGAAGAACCGGCATCAACAAAACTAAGCTTGTTCTTCGTAGAAAGAGCAATGCTCATTGATCGTTTCTATGTTCCAAAACTAGAGCCATCATAACAGGATGATGGATGAAGATAATATGGATGTGAAGAATCGATTGTGTTTGGATCACAAGTAACTGATTTCGCTATGATTGAATTGAGGTTGAGAGATCAAAATTAGATCAAAAAATCAAAGAAGAAGACTGATGAAACAACAAAGAAGAAAGATGGAGAGATGAGCTAATGCTCTAATACTATGTCGTTTGAGAATGAATTTGATCAAAAAAGTAATTCTTATTCAACTGACTATCAAAATATATATATTACAAAGCTATGAATTCTAACTGATTAATTAGCAACCTAAACTAACTTATTAGAAACAGATAAACAACCATTCATATGTATGGTTGTATAATTCACATCACTGACTAAAGGGAAACCATAATAAACATCCTCGAGTTAGAAATTATGGTGCACACTTGTTTGAAAATATTATGATACAAAGCACTTAGAAACCTCCAAGGGACGAAAACCAGCGGGTGCTCTAAGGGTACAATGCCCTCTTGGTAGGGTCTGAGGTAGCGCATTGTTATCTGGTTTAGGTAGAAACTTGGTGGGTCTTGGCAGGGCTAGTGGTGTCCAAGGGGCAATGTGCTTGGCTGATGTCGAGCTTCATAGGAAATTTGATTAAATTTTAGTAAATACATAATGAAAATTGAATCGAAAATCTACACTGAAAAGATGTAATAGATACTTAAATATATGTAATAGACACTTAAGTGCCCTTTAATATTTAAAATAATGAAAAAGTTATAAATTATGAGTGGTTTCTGTCGTTTTCTTTAGTTTTATATAACTATTAGTTTTCTTATGAATTATTCCATATACACACACGAGTATGTAATTCTAATTTTTGAGTTTTTCTTTTTCATTTTCCAGTTAAATAAATAATTGTTTAATTGTATTTCTTTTTTATTAACTACAATTCTATATTAATTTAGTTTCAAATTAATCTAAACTAATTACCATATGCGAAGCTTTTTTGGGGCCGGAGGGGGCCCCCGCCACTGCTAATTACATCTTGTCTGAGTTTAAATTCAAAATAACCCCTCTAGAAGATAAAATATGTATCAAATGGGCTAGTTCACGTTAACTAATTGTACTTATTTTAACTTTAATATTATTTCAAAACTTTGTTTTATTCCTAGTGACAACAAAATTTGGCCTATCAATAAAGAAAATATCGACAAATTATTATATATTGACCATAAATCACTACCTTTTAAAATATTGCTAGAACTCAAATTTGTCACGATCTCTTTAAATGTCTAGGTGACTACTCTATTATTTCCCAAAAATTATTTAATTTTGTCTTTTGCCATTTTAAAATTGTGATTCATAATTTGATATAAGTTATAAAAATATTATCTTTTAGATGCTAGTTAATCTACGAAGAAAAACAGTAATCGTGTAAAGAAAAAACAAGGGACATGAAATATCATAGAAACTATATTAAATATTAAGTATTTCAGCCATATATCAATAAATTTGGTAAACTAAATATAAATAAAGATTGGAGATATATAGATATTTTTATTTTTAAATATGAATCTACACGATATTAAATTAATACTTAATTACTTATAATGATGTCGTCTCGTTTTGCCTAAGCACTTCACACGTGGACTAGCACATACATGCTGGGCTGTTGGGCTGTAGGCCCAGATTGTCTCTATAATAGTTTGCATAAACAGTTATAAATATAAACAATTATTTATATTTATAGAAAACTTAAAACAAATTTATAGAAGATAAATATACATTTTTATAGTTTAGATGCATACGACAGTTATATAATTGTACCTCCTCTTTATTTATACACTCTAAATGTTTTTAGACGGCTTCAAGCGATCAAGTTCTATAGCTCCCTTAAGTTACGACGACTTAAAAAATGTTTAGTGTAAACATATACTTTATATGGGTGTTTTTAATGCAAAACTAATGTTGAGTAGAACAATGAGAACCGCATAGATACATGTATGTAACGTTGTATAGATATAGTGGAGAAAAAAAAGGAGATATAATTACATAACTTTCTTATAAATCTAAAATATACAGATATATATTATATATACATTATATTATATATACATCTTTTGTAATTTTGTCTTAAATTTTCTATAAATATAAATTAACTGTTCAGGAAAACTCTTATAGAGACAATATGGGCCTACAACCCAATAGCCCACCATGTCTGTGTGAGCCCACTTGTGACGTGTTTAGGCAAAACTAGACGAATTCACTATACCTTTATTTATTTAATTTTGTGTAAATGCATCTCTAAAAGTAAAAAAAAAAAAAAATTTATATTCTTAATCTTTATTTCTATTTAGCTGATCAGATTTATTAAAATTTAACTAATGTAGTTTATAGTAACTGTAGTTTTCATCATATTTCCTTTAAAAAAAATTTTTTAACTAGATTGTTACTTTAATAAAAAAAACTATTCCTATATTTGGTTTAATAATTATCTATAAACTTTAAAAACTGTATTAAACATTGTGCTGGTTACTTGGTCTATCCGACCCAAGGTCTTAAATCGATCCATTATTGTATTGGATATCTCAAACCCAATATTGTGGCTAGAAATCTACATCAAACGGACTCAAATTCAGGCCCAATTTGTGTATATATATTATATTAACTTTTTATGTGTTTTTTTTCCTGAATCTAAAACATTAAAACTATAAGGAAATGGTATATAAAAATATAAATGAAATTGCTATTATAAATGAGACCTAGTTCTAGCTTCTAAAGTGAAAGGAGGGTTAGGAATTAGGTCTCTTAGAAAGTTTAAACCTTACTCTCCTTAGATAATAGAGGTAGAGATTTGTTAATAGTTAATTTAGCTTGTGGGTAAAAGTTATTTAATCTATCTATGGTAGGGAATCAAGTGTTACAAATGTTATCCGGCTTTGTGTTGAGAATTGTGTGTGGTATCTCATGAAAAGGTCTTATGTTAAATTACATAAGAGAGATATTATTCCATACTCTTATTAAAAATAGAGTATGAAATGGTTCTTTTGTGTTTTTTTGGAAAGACGTATGGTTGGAGGGTTCTTTTTGCACTCTTCACCATGACTTCATGCCCTTGAAACGAATAAATGTTGTTTCTTTGGCTCTAGGATTGCAGATTCTTCTAGGTTTGACGAAGATCCATTCATGGGGGAACTAAACAATCGTAATTCTAATTTCTTCAATTTTTGTTTCACTCTTTCCACCTCTTCATGCTCTTCAAACATATAAAAGTTGTTTTGTTGGCTCTAGGATTGTAGATTCTCTTGGGATTGACAAAGACCCATTCGTGGAGGAACTAAACAATCGTAGTTCTACTCTCTTTAATCACCTCTCTCTTCTTATTCATGCTATACCTATGAATAAATATAAATGTACTTGGTCTACGGATGGAGATAATAATGTATTTTTGGTAAAAACAATGCCATTAATCCTTGCACCCCCTTAGTGGGCACACGAGGCATTCTTTAGAACTGGTTTATCTTACATAAGATGAACATCTTACCTTGACGGTTTTACTAGATTAGATAATCACTAGAGATAATTTGGCTAAAAGGGGATTAATATTTCATCTTTTACTACGTTTAGTTTGCTATTCAACTATCAAAGATGCTAATCATGTCTAAATGCTTATTCTGTTTGGTATTCTATATCTAAGTGGTTTGACATCTCATTCCCTCAAATTTAACGCCTTGTGCTATAGCGGATTGGATTGAATCCCTTTCTGCCTCTATCTTGGAATCGGACTCCAATCCGGTCCGGTCCGGACCGCTGCTAAAACCGTTTTGACATTGAAGCAATGGTCGGACCGGTTGAACCGATCGAACCGGTGGTCGAACTGGAAACCGGACTGGTTGAACCAGGGGTAAAACCAGTTGAACCGGTTTTTTATATATATTTTTTAATTTTTTAGTATTTTTTACATATATTTATTAAATAATTATAATTTTATCCAGTTTTTATATATAATCCCTGGTCCGACCAACAAACCAGTAAGTTTTTCGCTTCCCTGTCCAGTCCGTTTTTAAAAACATTTAGAAAATAATTCTAAATGGATCAATTCAACATGAAATAACAATTTGTCATCCTCGATCACATTGGTATGTCATTTCATTCAACTTCCACGTTACTATTTACTTTTTTATGTTTGATCTTTAGGAGCACACTTGTTCACGTACATGTCTAACTATAGCTGTAAACTTGCACCTACTCTACCATGATATATCTAAAAGATTTGATTGAACCAAAGTTTATTAGGTAATTGACTTAAATAAAAGTTGAATCGGGTATTATGTCAGCTTTAATGATTTTTTAATAGGTGAATACACGCTCGATTCTACACCCATCATGCTTTTAAAATCACCATCCTGAATCTGTGCAGAATTTGAATTCATAAAATTTTTAATGGTTTACAAATTAATTCTAAGAAGAGAGAGAGAGAGAGAGAAGTTTCTTGGGTGCTGGTACCGGTGATGGGTTAGTTATTAAAGAAGTCGAAAACGGCATCATCAGCTGACATAAATAACAGTTCAGTTGTTTCTGATGGTCTATACGATATTAATTTTAGCGATGATTCTCACCGGTTGAAGAAGACGTACAACGCCAATGGAAAGGAAAGAGGAAAAAGAGGAAACAACGCCGTCTTCATCTAAGTTTCACAAAATGTTAACGAAAATTTAAGAAACTCGATGAATTAGTTGAAGTTAATTTGAGGAATTTGATGGATCAGTTGAAGTTGTTTAACTCGTATCAAAAAGAAGAAAAAAATCACATTGATGATAACTAAGAAAAATACGGACAAATTCAAAGTTCTCACATCCAACATCTATCATTTGACCGGATCAAACGTGAAGTTGTCAACGAGAGAAAAAAGACCATTAAGCAGAAAAATGGAATTTCGTAAATTTATATATTTTTTTTTTTGTAATTTTATTATTTTATATTACATAATGTTTTAATAAAATAATATAAAAAATAGTGTTTTAGTTATGTATAATTATATACACATATTAGTTTGCTACGGTGAAAATATATTTTTATTGTTTTCTTAAAAGTTTATTTGATTTTAATAATCTTAATTTTATATATTAACCGTGATTAATCTAAACTTAGAAAATGTTTACACACACTCCTAACTTTAAACCTATTTTACTTCAACGATCACTTACTAACTTAGAATGAACACCATTAGTTTTTTTATGACGTTGACTGTTTATATGAAAAAAACACTAAACAGAAAGTTGAAATCAATCATATTTTTCGTCAATCTAAAACTTTTACACCCTAAAACCCATCATTCTTCGCCTACTGATCTGAACGAATTGACTAGTAAGGAATCGTTGGAGGAAAATAAGCTTAAACTTGAGGAATCGTTGGAGGAAAATAAGCTTAAAGTTAAGAGTATTTGCCAACATTTTCTAATTTGAGATTAATCCCGAATAATAAATAAAACTTGTTGTTATTAAAATCTAATAACATTTTTTAAATAACAACGAAGTTTCCACTTACACATCAATACATCATGGCCATTGTTTTGAAAACGGGACGAGACTAGCCGGTTCGACCGGTTGGAATGCCAACTGGACTCTGGTCGGTTCAGTTCTTAAAACTATTTTGACTTTGAACCGTTGGTCAGACCGGGAAGCAGACCAGTTTTTATATATAATTTTTAATTTTTCGGTATCTTTTTACATATATTTATTACAATAATTATAGTTTTATCCGGTTTTTATATTCATTTTGAACGGTCGACCGGTCCGAAAAACAGAACGATAAGAAATCCAATTCATTGTACTGTCTAACTCGGAAAACATTGTTACGGCTTCCGGGGTTCCACAACCACTCATATTTCAATTTTATAAACGGTTTGCGAAACTATTTTTTTTTTTTAACTTGATCTGGGCCAGGCCCACATCTAACATCATTTGTAAATCTTTTAGGATTTCATGAGTTGCTAGGTGAAATTCCTTCGTTTTAATTTTTTGGAATTAACGAACATATATTTAAATTAGATATTCATTATTTATTTAATATATATGACACTGTAATTGAAGTAACTAGTTGGATCTACATTTGTAATAATTGTATTTTTTTTTATTCTTATATATATATATGAGTTCTATTTATATTTTTTACCTCACATATCTAACACATATTTAATTAGGAGTTACTGGATTCGATCATGGAGAAAATTGATGTTGGGAACAATAGGAGTGGTCAGATAAAAGGCTGTTTATTTGACATTGAAAGAGGTGATCGTCGTTAGATATTTTAGTGTAATTGGCCAATGTGATCATAATATCTTTCAAACAAATCAAAAGGTGCGGATTGCACACTTATTTGAGTTTATTGTGATATTCGATTGAAAACCTAAGGGTAATACCCCTAAGCAATGGGGGTTCCAAGCAACGCCCACGTGGCAGGGGTTCAGGGGCAGCGCCCCTTGTAGAGAAGTCCAAGGGGCGGCAACCCCTAGCGGGGTTGAGAACCCCTGGCTGGGGTCGAGCTGCCAGGTTAGCTTGAAAATTTTTTATTTTGATAAAAATTAATTTATTAAAAAACACATTTAAACTTGATTTTCCAAAATTTCACATGTGAAACTCGAGTGAAAAAAAAAAGACGCATTTTAGTCGTTTTTTAATATAAATATATCTGTCAAAGATGGTAGTTTTTTTCCCCGCTCCCGATAATCTAATTCATACATCACTTTGGTCTCTCGAATTCTCTTCTGCTGGTTCACAAAACACACAAAAATCATACTTAATTCTTGATCAAATTTGAGTTGTATCCGATTAATATATTCGGATGAACCACCGAATAATTACAATCTGAGAGTATTATTCACGTCTATCAAATTATCCAAGTTTGATTTCAATTTCATTAAGTTCGTCAAGTGATTCTCTCTCCTATTTTTTTCCATTCTTGCAATGGAGGGTCATTTTTGCATGATGAGCCAAGCTTGTGAGTACCATCTGTTGTTTTCACGTTATATCGCTTGCTCATAATGGTCTTATCTTTTCTTAATTGCTATATGCTGATAATTCTTTTATGTTTTCGCCTTACCTCCACTTTTAAGTAAATATGCAAACAAGCTAGTTAGCTAGGTTTAAAAACTGGAAATGAAGTCAAAGGATATCGCTAAAGTTGCTTGTATTTAAAATTTCGAACCCGCTAGTTTTTCCTCCACGTACCTTCGGCTCCCCATCAAAGCCAATATGATATTATCAAAGCAACGGAACTTGATTTTGGAGAAGTTTAGATCTAAATTGATGGTTTCAAACCCTAAGGTCTTTCCTTCGATGGTAGACTTACTCTTGCCAAGTCAATGCTTCGGTGGAAACCTCTCTACTTTGCTCTCTTTAAGGCTTTTAAAAAAGTTCTTGACGCCATCGAAGCTTTGAAACTAGGTTTCTTTAGGGTGCGGATGAGAATTTAGAAAAATTACTTGGAATCGCTTGGAGTTCTATAGTTTTCTTATGGTGATCTCATTATTGTTGCTAACTTAGCTATTTATAATATTACTCTTCTTGATGAGTCGTCTATTGCCAAGAAGATCATTCTTGGTCACTTTTTTCATAGTTCAAATATTCATAAGGATTTAATGACTTTGGGTTTTACATTAGTTTTGTAAAGGAAATTGGGCTCAAGGAAATTGTCTTTCCTTTTGAAAGGATAAATGATGTGGGAACTAGGTATTGGGGTTTTTCTGGGCCATAAGAAAACCCATTGTTCATTTGTCCATACTATTGGTCCATATATTTTGTCTTGTGTTCTTCTGGGTAGTAAGCCCATTAGCCATCACTTTTGTTTTATTCCACAAAACAACACAAGAGCTTTGTGGGATTGGCTTAGGGGTGCTTTTTTATCCGAACCCGAATACCAAATCCAAACAACATCAACCACAACCTGATTAAAGACCAACCCGATCACCCTAACCCAATTATCAAATTAAACCGAACCTGATTATTATAAATGGTTTGGTATTTGAGTTGACTTTATGAGAGTCAGGTCAACCCGATTAACCTGAATCTTAGTTTTTAAAAATTCCAAGATTTATATATATGTGTATGTGTATTTATATGTAGTATATGTTATATTACAGTTTGCAAGATTTGAAAATAAGATTTTCTAAATTTTATATGTCATTGTTATGTTTCAATTTTATGCTGTAAACTTTGAAAATAATTAAAATATAACATCCTAGAGCATTTAAATATACATAATAAAATGAAAGTAAATATAATATACATAATAAAATAAAAGTACATATGTAGAAGTACTTCAATCAAGATAATTAATAAAGTTATATTTTGATAACACATATGAAATCTTATACGTGTATTTTGATCACGTACATACTCCTTAAATAAATGTTTGAGATGAAAAATAATTTAAAGTTTAATGATTAGTGTAAACCCAATTACCGATTAACCTGACCCGAAAAAACTCGAAAACCGATTAAAAATTATTTATTTGGTTTGGTCTTCGGGTTGAATTTCTTCACTTAAAAACCCGAGAAATCCGACCCGAAAAACCCGAAACCCGATTAAAAAGCTCGAATAACACCCCTAGATTGGCTACTGTCTTGATATAGCAAGATAACTAAAAAGGGTTTTCTGTGTAGATGTTCTTTTTTGCCATCAAATACAAAAGGGGTTTTTCTTTGCTATCACGTTAAAACACACAAGAATCAATAAATAAAGAAGTGGTGATTCTTTTGTGTGGTTTTGGAAGCATACTGTCGCAAGAGAAAGAGACGAAGAAAATGGGGCGATTTCATCATGACTTCTAGACAAAAGAAATACACAAAGTTAGGTTTTGGAGTAACGGTATTCAGTATTTTTGATTCCGTTGACGTAGTTTGGTTCCAAGTATATTATAGTTAATACCTTTATTAAACTCGTGTATTGCATTTGTTGAACAAATAAAATATTAAATATAATAAAAGTTTATCAAGTATAAACCGATATTTTACGATAAAATATAATTGAAATTACATATAGTAAAAACAATATGTAATAAAACAATTATATCAACTTTTTAAATTTTTGGTTTAAAATTTTCTTTTTCCGAAAAAAATAATAAATATGTTGTATCAAAACAAACCGTATTAAAAAAATATCATTTTTAAACAGTTTTTATTATAAATTTTAATTTTAATTATCTTTGTTTATAAAAATTAACTTTTTAAAAACACTAATTTTAAAAAAGTTTGATGTTTTGTAAAAATTTCTTAATCTATAAAAATTATTTTTAAAAATAACATTAATAAGAAGATCTTTTTTTTAATTTATCAAAAAAAACTATTTTTGTTTTAAAAAAATTATATAATATTATTGATAATTAAGGTAATTATTTAATAGAAGAGAGAGAAGCGGAAAAATTTTGATGAGAGTGAATGTGGTGCTGTCACGTGTCACTCTAAGATAATATTTTATTATAATAGAAAGATTACATGCCTCGAGTATATTTAGAGAAAACTTTGTATAGCTTTAATTTTGATGATAGTAATTTGGATTTTGGAAGCGTCTCTGGTAGTATAGTAGTTATTCTTGTTTTAAAAGATTTTTTTAGAAAAATTGTACTGTTATGAAGGCACGTACGCCCGTTACACGCGGGTAGGACTTGTGGTTATTTTTGGAGGCGTCTCGGGCCACCTCTAGAATATATTATTGAGTTTTAAATAATCTATGAATTTATTGAGCCTTTTAAAAAATATAAATACAAATAAGTTTATGTTTTTTTACATAAAGTTAATGCCTAAACATAAAATAAAATAAAAATCAGGGTCCCTTAGAAAGTTTTGAGCCCTAAATGTTTCCCCAATACACCTTCAAGCCCAGCATTACATCAGAGAATATCACCAAGCACCTAAAAAAAAAGTTTTTTGGTCTTGACACTATTTGTATAATGTTGTAAACCACCTAAACTGAACAATTAGTCAACTTTTAAAAATTTTTACGCATACGTGTGTAACATATGAACACATCTCACACCTTTGATAATTGCTCCTAATTATGCATATAAAAGTTATGAAGAAATTCTGTTTTTGTTTTACATCCACGGGTAGAAAAACACTACATGCTCAGACTCGATTAGAACAGTTTATAGATATATATAACTTATGACGTAAAATTTATTTTTCTTCTTTAAATTTTACCTTAAATTCACTATTCATTTTTACACTACGAAAACAACAAAAGACGTCCTTCATGTTTGTATTTTGTATAAATCGTATGTAATTGTTAATGTCTCTTAAAAGGCAATTTACACCACATAGTGCAAAATCAATTTGATATTTTTAGCAAAAAAACATGTGTAATGTTTAATGTTTTCAATGCCCCTTCAATTATTACACATTTATGAAATTTATGAAATGTTAAAGCGTTATAATAAAAATGTCTCCCCCCTATAGCGACTTCCTATAATGCCCACAAGGATGGTATAAACATGTTTAGAATGTTATAATGTTTCTTTAATGCCCTCTTACAGCCGTTTAGTCTTAGCTTAAGTTCTTTTTTTTTTCATCATTTAATTTACTTCAAGTTTCAAATTAGAGATCCTTTATTTTAGTGAAAAGTAAATAACGTATTTTGTTACTTCCTTATTTTAAAAACAAAAACTAAAATTTAAGATAAACTTAAAAGAATAAAAAATATAAATCACTCTAAATTTCATCTTGAAACCTACCATTTCAAAACAACTTAAATTTAACTTGCATTGAGTATAGTTTCAAAACCCATTAAAAATCAAAATAAAATACAAAAACAACCCTAGATAAACGTACTTGAAAGAAATGAATTTAATATTTAGACACCCACCCAGATAAATCGACACCCCTTATACATCGTGTATGGGTCCATACGCGACGTATATGGTCGAATGCACTGAAAACGAGAAAAATTCAGGAGAGCTATACGACCCCCCCTATACTACACGTATAGTGTTATACGACGCGTATAACAAATTTCGACACTGACTACGAGGAAAAATTCAGAGGGTTGTCAGATGGTTTATACATCCCGTATAGGGCTATACAACCCCCCTATACAACGCGTATGAGACTAAACGACACATATAAAAATTTTAAGGTATTAATTTAAATTAATAGGGTGTCCAAATAATCAAACCTAAAAAAAAAAAAAAAAAGTAGCTAGTAAACCATTAAAAAGGAACAAAATAATAGGAGGAGTTAAAGAAAGAAGGAGAGTATTGAAGAAGGGTGAGACAAAAAGGGGTACACCTATGCTACATGTGTAAATGACATACATCCATAATAGATAGATAGATTAATAGCATGTATGTATATTCATGTATGAATAAATATATGTATGTATGTATGTATATATGTATGTGTGTGTGTAACATGAACATAAGCAAAGCACAGACTGATGGCGCCGACCTACTTAGTATACATAGTTAGGCGTAGGGTGTATAACGACAACAGCTGAGAAGATGCCATTTACTTGTCATTCAGTGTCCCCATAATATAACGGTACTACACTTTTTTTATTTTATTTTAACAAATTTTTTATTTCTTCCCTCTCATATTATTTTTATTACTATTATTATATTATTTAAACTAACCGTGTTTGTTGAAAACGATGATTTATATAAATATCACTAACCTATAAACTTATTTATAAAAAAAATCACTGGTTATATGTTAAAATATTTAAAGTATCCTTTTGACTATTTTTGTTTTTCAAAATGTCTTCCTTACTAATTTATTCTAAAAAATATTTTCACTTGTTACGTTTGTCTGTCTTTTTAATAGACCCATCCGAACTTTCATTTAACATACATGATTTGTTCACGTGCCCAAATATGGTTGCCCCGTACGTATTGGTTTATATTGGATAAGAGTCGACCGCGGTTTTGTTTGAAACTTACTGGCATATCATAATACACACATATATACAATAAATAACGATCAGCTGAACTTAGTTAAAGCTCGACTTTAAAGATGTTTACGAATCAGTTTGATCAAACTTGCAACACGGCGGAACGACCCTATTTAAAGTTAAGGGTGTTCCAAAAGCTCGCGGCTCGAAATCGCCTCAGTTTGTTAACGAGCCCACTCGGCTTGATTTGAAAACGAGTCGAGCCCGAGCCAAGGTCAACTCGGCTCGTGGCTCGCTCGTTAGCTCATTAAATTATTAACTAAAATATAAGTTTTATAAATTATAAACCCAATTTATGTCATATTATTAAAATAGATGATAAACTTCTAAACAATTTAATATTTATTAATATAAAATTAGGAGCATAAAAATTCAAAATACGACCGTAGTTCATAAAATATCAATATCATATCATTGTTTTAATGAGATAATTAAAATAAAATAATATAAATATTTTGTTTTATATACATGAATATTTGTAAGAAATAATAAAATTTATTATTTTTTAAATAAACAAGTTGGCTGAGCCGGCTCGACTCCTATATATACAAGCCAAGCCCAAGCTCACATTTTGGGCTTGTTGAGATAAACAAGTCGGCTTAGCTTGGCTTGATTTTTAAACAAGTCGAGTTTTGCGGCCACTCTGGCTTGGCATGGTTATCTGGTTGTCGAGACTGATTAAAAAAATTTAATAAATCAGTATTAACTATTTTTATTATGTAAGGGTAAGTAAGATCGTTTATACAAAAAATTAGTAAAAACTATTTAACTAAACCAAAACTAAATTACTTTACGTGAAACTTGAAAGCAAAACTTAAGACTTTATTTATTTATAAAAACGTAAATATAAAAGCAACAAACTTTTAGAGAGATTTTAATAATTAATATGAAAGTTATCACTTCCGACTTTCCAATTATGCAAAATCAACAATTGTTACTTTAAACTAGGGTTTGCTAAAACACAATTCTCAATATCAAGTCATCTACTTTTCTCAATGAGTTAACGATGCAAGAAAATCGAAAACTAATGATAAAGCAAATAAATTTATTTATAAACAAACTTTTTAACTTAATCAAAACGTGTAATTACCATCCAAACTCAAGTGTCAAAGCGTAAACCATAATCATACATACCAACTATCTCTCTTAACAATAATCTTCCACCCGAAAGCAACCACGAAGAACTTAGCTACTCATTATTTTCATTAAGTCTTCAGTCTTAATTTGATGATGAATGTGGATGATTTGAGATGATTAGAGGAGGTTCAAAAGGCTGAATTTCCTCCAAAAAGTCGTTCTTGGAGCTTAAGGAAAGTGTCTCTCTAAACCCTAATAATTGGGGTTTTAATTATGATTTAAATTTTGAACTAATCTTCCAAATATCGTGTTAGACCATAACTTACGGCCCATAGGCCGTAGGTTATGACCTACCTTTAACCAGACTCCCAAACCTTCTGTCTTCCGGGGTTTCCAAACGGACTTAGCACAGGGTCGTAACATACGTCATCAGGCCAGACGTTACGAGCTCCCTGAATTTTGCGCAATTTTCTTTATTTTAAACACACTTCAAGCTATAGTCTATCTATCTTTCGTAACATTCTCAAATAATGCGTATTAAGCTCCCTATAACCTACATGTAAAACACGTAACAAAGCGACTGCATTGGATATCAAAATTAGATTAAAAACATAATTTTAAACATCTAAAACTCATATATATCACCAACACATCACATGGCTAGCTCGGCTCTTTTACAACCATATTGAAGTTCGAACAACCATATTGAAGTTCAATGATTCTATTTAAAGTGATGACATATTTGAAAAGATGTTAGTTAAAGGGACTTTTGAACGACAAAAGGGGTCGAAGAGACATCTTGAGAATTCTCGCTTTTGTTTATTAACCTTTGATTTTCTGGAATGCTTATTAACTTTTCATTTGATAATTAACTATAGGGTGATGAAATGTATCATTTTATTGGGCGTACCTCCATCTATGAGTGATATATTACTCTTTAACAAGGTGAGTTCTTCAAGTTTATGATACTAAGAGGCTAAACATACTCTTCTATTTACCTTTTTCCTGAGAGGAATATTACTTTGTAAGAGCATGCAGAGTGGTAAGCGGGAAAGGGGATTATCAAGTTAGCAAAGCATCTTCCAGATCAAAGATACAACTCCAACACGCCCCCCCCCCCCCCCCCCCCCCCCCCCGGATTTTTGGGGTTGAGTTAGGATGGTGACTTAACGATCTCTTCAACAAAACAATCCCACTTTTTTATTATTACCAATGGTTATCATTTTTTTACCATTGAATTTTAAAAGAAAGATATATGTCTCGAAAAGAAACCTAACAACAACTACCGTTCGAAAGACCACTTAAGATAACAACCCGTTCCCGAAAGTCTCGTAAACAAACCAACAAATAAAAACGTTGGATGAACAACAAAAACAAACGAACTTGGAACTTATCCTAAATCACAGCTCTGAATACTCTAGGACAATGTTAGTAGACGGTGCTATGACAAAAACGTGAAAAAGCACAACATTAAGGGTTGGCACTGCAACTATTAGTTTTATTTAGTTCCATTGAAGTATTTTATTTCCTTTATGTATATTTAATTTTAAGTTTTTATAGTTTTAGTTAATGATACTTTATTTTACTTTTTGTAAATTGTTAGTTTAATAGTTAATTTAAAAACATAAATTAAAGTGGATTGGATAATGCGAGGAAAATCCTAAATCACCCTCTAAAGACAAGAGAAATAAAAACACTTTAGATGCGACGTTAATATGACATGAGAGAAAAAATGATAACCATTTTCTCGGTTTCTTCATTCTAATGAGGAAATGGCCCACTAAATGTATGAAAAAAATATGATACATTTAGAATCACCTTTGTGAGAAAAAAAATATATTTTACAACACCAATATTAGAAGTTGTGTTAAACATGTGCCTCCCATGTCGAGTGAATCTTTAAATCACACAACCCTTGAATGAGCACCTAGAAAGTGAAACAACCCTTAAACATCGTTAAAATGTAGAACCACTTTAAAACCTATGAGAGGTGCATCTACCATGAGCCTTAATTATAATGCCAATTATATAGATAATTGCAAAGGTTGATGAATTAACAACTTCATTATACAAAGAAAATTTTTTGTAGGGGGTCACTATTTTATAGTGATTTGATTTGTAACGAAACAACATATAATTTTTCGGGTGGCCCCATCAGGTCGGGTCGGGTCGGAATATACATAATTAAATTGCATTGAGAATGTTATGAAAAATATAATATCAAAAGAAATCAAATAAAACTTACATTTTGTGTTAAAAGTAAGGGTAAAATTATAATTTTTCTGATTAAATAGTAAAAAAAGAAACAAAGCCACGAACTTGCAACTTGCAAGAATCGAACCCACAACCTCATACTCCACATGAGCGCATGCTAACCAGTGAACCATGATCAAATTTAAGTTTCCATGTGAATTTTAAAATAGTAATGGGTTCACCTCCTGAAAAACTATGGGTTCACTCAAAAATTCGGTATTATACGTTACACTACCGACTCAAAAATCAATGGGGTCACTTAACCCCGTTCGTCTAGCCGTAAATCCGCCCCTGCTTATACCCCAACTCCATTTTACAACTTAAGCCCTAAAACTTTAATGTTTGGTCAATTTAGCCCTTTTACTATATATAACCGATTAATCTATTTTACTAATTTGATTTTTCTTTAGTAATTTTTGTTCATTAATTTTATTTAATATAATTGTAGGTATGATTACTTTTTTTTTCTTAACACCCCAGTGTAAGTTTGTTATAAATAATGTTGTATTCAAAATAAATTATCTATTTGGGTATTGTAGGTGATATCGACTAACGTTAATGTACGGTACCATGAAAAATAAGACCAATACTGATCAAAAACATTGGCACCGTCATATAGGAGTTGTATTCAAAATAGAGTGCTTCTTTGGGATCGTAGGTTATATCGACTGACATTACCGTGTTGTCACCTTAAAAAACAAGATCAATACCAACTGAAAAACATTAACATTGTTGTATAACTAATTTTTATATATTTATCAATACGCAGAATGTGTTTCGTTTATTTGTTTAACTAATTTTTATATATGTATATGCAGAATGCGTTTCTTTTATTTGTTTAACTATGTTATTGTCATCATGTCGGCCCGTCATATACATATATATATATATATATATATATGTATATATGTACATGTATGTATGTATGTATGTCACAACTAGCAAAGTCGACAACTCTCACTAAATTCACTATGTAGTTTGTACAACATCTTAAGCAGAAAGAATAAGTAGTCACTATAGCTTATTGGATTTAACAGTTAAATGTATATTTCAAACCTCAAATCGATCAAATGTCTACATTTGAATGGTTTACTTTATGTGTTTTGGATTATATAATTTAAACCGACGAACAAGATCTTTTGTTAAATATGGTATGTTTAAAAGTGGACTTAACATTAAAGATAAAATGTATGTTTAAATAAATTGTGGGAATATAATAGGATAGATGGTATGATGCATTTGTAAGTGTATAAAGGTAGATGCATCCGATATTTTTTTTCATGTTTATGTGAAATCAAATTTTAAAGCTTTACATTAACAAAAGAAGTGATCATTTTATTCTAACTTTACAAAAAAAATATCATATTATCCTTCTCATTTTACGAACAAAGTGATTACATTGTACCGCTAATCTCCTAGGGATGGTGATGACATCTTTCTCAAATCACTAGCACTTGTAGTGAAGCATTTTAAAATCTAGAAAATGAACACTTGCGGGTGTTCAGATGTAAATAAAAATAAATAAAAGAATAAAGTGCATTTGGATTTTCCGGAGTTAACATGTTTAACCCATTTAGTTGCACAATTCGACCCGTTGGCATGTTTATTATTACAACATAGATTAAGCAAAATACATATTATAGGGCCAGCCTGTTTACGATTTGTTTAATCATCTATTATATATCATCAACCTTATTTACTCTTTTAGATAAGTGAGTTAAATGATTTTATGCATGTTGGGTTGTATTTGGTGTCTTTAACACAAAACAATATATGAGTGTTCGAATTATCAATTAACCCGTAAACATGACCCATTAACAGACTACTAACATGGAGCACATTGTAGTAGTTGTTACCACTCAATATCTTTGGACGAAATGAAGTTAAGAATTATGGATCATTAATGGTAATACTTAATTTAATTATACTAACGGTAATTAAATCAGCCAAACACATGAACGTTAATTAGATATACTAACATGCATCATATTACACGTGAATGTGTTTATCACCATGTATCCAATTGCTATGTCTTCCCTACATGTACTTCTTTTACCTACATATATATCTAGGGTTGCAATGTTTTGAAATTGGGTAGAGCTAGCTAGGGCTTGAAATATTTGAATATATTTTTGAAAACTTCATTCAACTATTTTAAGTACGCATTTCTCTTATGTTATCTAGTGGTTATGTATTAAACACATACTAATACATAGACACATATAACACATATATTATATTATATATATATATATATATATATATATATATATATATATATATATATATATATATATATATATATATATATAAACACGTGAACATTATACTAAAAACTAATTTTGTTTAACAAGTCTAAAAGCATGTTGTGTTTTTTAAAATTGTTGATATATGTATATATCTGTGCCGTTTAATTAAATTTTGTACTGTCTGTCTTAATATTTTTGTTGTCGGATTGGATTTTATACTACGTTTTTTATTTTATATTGTCTGTTTTATACTAGCAAAATTTGATTTTTCAATTAGTGGGGTTGGTTTATTGATGATAATAAATCAAACTATATGATAAGTCGATTCCAACGCTGTTAAAATAAGTTCAGTTAGAATTCTTTTGAGTCGGTTTTGAGGTGGTTAAAATCATTCCTACGATTTTTAAACAACAATTAATTCTTATTTGAACTTATGCCCACACATATATACGTATAAATACACACACATATGTAGATAAAGAGGTAGATTAAAGTACAAAGCTATTTTAGCATGTAAAATGTAAGAAGCCACCAATATGACAAATTGTTGCTCGTTTGCCTTCTATTTCTATGTAAGATTATAATTCTTTGTTTGACCCGTTTGGCATGACAACATACATATTATGTGGGGCTGAGGAGTATATACCACCATGTCAATATAAACCATTACAAAACAAGCTCAAAAGTTAAGATTACTTCCTACATTTTGTATTTGACCACTCGTCATTTAGGCATTTAGCCGAGGCAACATGATGATAAATCGAACATAAACAAACACAAAGACGAAAAATGATTGGGTATGAGTGGCTTGTATTCGACGAAAAGTTCAAACCAACATTTGTTTCTAGATAGAAGACATAAATTAAGAAAGAAAAACATATGCATTTATACAACTATTGTCAAAAGACTAAAAATATTAGTTGGATAATTAACAATTTATATATGTTAAGAGTTCTGAAAGAGAAAAAGTGAATGTTTAAGAGGACATAAAGGGAAATGAAAAAAACAAGAAAGAGCCGCGAGAGAGTTATATAAGTAAGTGAGCAGAACCCATTGATTCGATGAGTCTCCATCAACTCCACTCTCATCTCCAAACACAAACACAAACGCAAATACACACACCACCCAACCAACCAATGTCCACTCACTAATCACATTTTGTATTTATTCATCTCCATTTTAACAATAAAATCAACATACTTCCTACTCCCCTATGAGCTTTACTGACTCAATCCAAGAAGGTCAAGACACAAGACTTGATGGTTTTTAGAGTATTCACAGTCTGTTTGGTATATTTATTTAAGTGTAATCCTTATATTATATAGAATGATTGTGAGTAATTGTGAGTGGAGTAGAGAGAAATGTTACTTTTCACCTTGTAAATTTTAGTAAATACTTTTCAACCTTTATAATTTTTTTTATATTTTTAAAAGTTATTGTGAGTGGAGGATAGAAAAAAAAAAAAATGAAAAACCTATAATGTAATTATATGAATAAGAAAAAGAAATAAACTATGAATGCTCTTTAAGACTTCAACAATAGAAAACCTATCATATATAACGTTGGTGTATTAAACATACCTCCTCTCTATTTTTTACTTTTACAACCCTATTCAATTTTTTATAAAAGTAATGTTAATTTATTTTCATAACAGAACTAAAGAAGATTGAAAGGTACATTGGCAGTTTAGTATGTACTTAAAATCAACCAAAAACATATTATGAGAAAGTGAACACATTTACACATGTAAAGACGGATAGAGAAGCAATTATTGCTTTAGAGGACGTGAGAAGACTAATTATTATAATTGAATGTTCAATACTAGTTTTGATAGATAGTTTGAAAAAGATTGAGCTAAACGTACCTACCTATGATGAATTTTTTTTTAAATGGGGTTTTTAAAGAGAGAGAGTTGACAAGAGGGGTTTTTCTTTTTGAGTTTTGACATTAGAGGTACCCGCCCTTGCCATGAGCGGGTTCTCTGTCTTGGTCAACGTGCACATGGGAATCCATGTGAATGGAGCAGCTGTCAAATCAAACTCAAAACTCGCCCTTGCCATGAGCGAGTTCTCAAAAAGCAAAATTTATTTTTTAGGGGATGAGCAAAAATTAAACCATGATAAATATATTATATATATGTTAATAAAAAATATTGGCATGTATATGCTTGGGAGTATAACGTGTAACGAACTAGTGCTATCTTTTCTGTTTGTCTTTAAATAATAAAATTATACATGGGGCAATCCAATTTTTCATTAATTTTCTTAAAAGGTTAAATATCACACACTTTCAATATTTAAATTCATGCGTAGAGAGGAAAGTGATGTGTGTAGGGAAAATATGGTACTATAAAAACCAAATTATAAAAAATGGTTATCTTATTTATGGTGTTTAAAAAACTGAGAACCGTAACCCACAAAAGAACCAATTTAATTGTGAATTGGGTTGGTTTCTAATCGTGTCCGAATTGTGAATTCAGTTTTCACCTCAATTGTTGGTTCCCAAAAATCTTGTTTATTCGATTTGGTTGTGTGTTCAATTGAATCCGGATTGCGAATTCTAAACTCAATTGAACTTGATTCGGTTAGACTGTTTCAAATTTGGTTGAGTTAAACTGATAGACCCAAAAAAACTGATAATCGAATAATAATGAATTTAATAAATCGTAAATACCCATGTATAAATAGTAAATTTAAAAAACGTAGAACTTTGAACTTTAGAGAGATGAAATTTATGTCTATATAAATACACGTTGTTTTAAGTTTTAACATCATTATAGATAAGTTTGACTTGTCATTTTAATTAGTTAGACGTATGATAAGAAATAATAGTTGCTAATTAAAATTCATTACAATAAAGAATCATATTTTAAAGTTAAGTATAGCAATGTAGTGAGTTAGATGCATTATTATAGTCAATAATACCATTCGAGACTCGTTATAAAAATTAAAACTTGAAAGTTGTATGCATCAGATTACATAGATGTATTATTGTATTTAGTTATACACACATTATATACATGATTAGATGCGCCGTTATATTTAACGGTAGATTAGACCTTTTGTTTAAATGTTGTTATTATATAATACGGTAATCCAAACTCCACGACAAATTGAATTTTTGGATGATAATTTTATTTGTAATTAAGGTGAGAAATGTATATTTGCTTACATGTTATACTCCCAAGCATATACATGTCAATATTTTTTATTAACATATATAATGTACTAATCATGGTTTAATTTTTGCTCACCACCTAAAAAATAAATTTTGCTTTTTGAGAACTCGTCCATGGCAGGGGCGAGTTCTTAGTTTGATTTGAGAGATGCTCCATTCACATGGATTCCCATGTGCACGTTGACCAAGACAGAGAATCCGCCCATGGCAAGGGCGGGTACCCCTAATGTCAAAACTCAAAAAGAAAAACCCCTCTTGTCAACTCTCTCTCTCTAAAAACCCCATTTTTAAAAAAAAATTCACCTATGATATAATCAACTTTTCTTCAAGTACACAAACGTATAAATAAATAGTCATATACAAACATATAAAATGACAATAGACGTATGAAGAGTGATCAAATGAAAACAATACTTATAATTGAAAACCGTAAAAACTATTATTACCCAATTACATAATTGATAGTTGATTTAATATTTTAATTGTTTAAAGTATATTTTATTAAACTTTAATATTATTTTTTGAGGTAATTATATATTTTTTAGTTTAAACTCTAAGGAATGACAATAATGACAAAACGACTTACGTATACGTAACTTGTATGAGTTACATGCATGCAACTTATAGTTGTACACTTGGTAACACGTATTTACATATGCATAACCACTACATATACGTAACTTTTAGTTGTACACTTTGTAATACGTACTTACATATATGTAACCTATGGTTTTCATTTATAACATGGTTTTTAATGAATCTCTTCATACCTGTTTTTATGTGGACAAATACAAGCCTCTACAAGGTCCAATGCGAACATGTTAGCTTAAAATGCATGTTTGAAATATATATACTTTTAACAGTAGATTCATTTACTCCTATTTCTAAATCACATCTTATATATATATAATTACATAAAACTAAAAACATCGTATAAATAATATTTCTGGAGACTTCGTTTTTACCACTAGCCACATACTCTAGTGGTTTCATGGTGGATGTATTTAACCTACCCCTTAAAATATATATTGTTATGAATCGCGTTTCTGAATGCTACAATGATTACTTTCACTCTTTTCTTCTTTCTCTTTTCTGCTAATAAAGTTGTTAATATCGTGTGAAGGTTAAACTGTGAGGTCTTAATCACAGCAGGTTCCACAATCTCTTTCACCTTTTCTTTACTTATTATTATTCACATATATACATACATATATATTTATTTATATATTTATTCTAGCTCCTCTCTTTCTTCAAAGCTTAGACCTTTTTATACCCTAACACACACTGATAAAAACATCCCCAGAAACCCATAAGTTTATATTATAAAACATAAAGAATTGAATTGAAACACCCATTTATATTATATATGCCATGAATTGAACTAATCTGGTTCAGCAATAATGTTTTGCAGTTGTTCCATCTTGTTCTCTTTCTTTTTCAAGATTTCAATTCTTTAACAAAGTTGTCATCTTTTTCATTTATTATTATTATTAATAATAAGATGAGTGACACCACCCCTTCTCCCACACAAAATCCACTTCAAGAAACCCTAGAAGAACCACCACCACCACCACCACCACCACCACCACAGCCACCGGTGGTCGTCGCCGTCGCTCCTCCCACCTTCATCTCACCACCGACACAACAACCACCGTCATCCCACTACATCACACCGGAGCCACTCAACCCCAAACGACCAAGATACACCACCGTCGTCACCGGCCAATGGAAGCTTCTCCCATCACCACCATCACAAACCCCATCTCCGTCGGCAAACCCACCACCCCCACCGCCGTCCCACGCCGCCGCGTCGTCGTCGGACACCACCTCATCGCCGTCGCACTCCCCCCGCCCCTCCGTCTCCGGCCAGGAGACCTGCAAGCCGGAGATCGAGCCTCAGTACTCTCAACACCAGTTGAGAAAAGGCAAATACGTCAGCCCCGTGTGGAAACCTAACGAAATGCTATGGTTAGCTAAAGCTTGGAGAATCCAATACCAAGGTGGCACCACCACCACCACCGGTGGCTCCGATCATGCAACTGAAAGTACTCCGGCGACCATTGAAGCAACTACTCCACCTGTGCAACAGCAAGGAAGAGGCAAAACTCGAGCTGCAAAGGACCGTGAAGTGGCAGAGTTTCTACAACGTAATGGGGTCAATCGTGACGCTAAAACCGCGGGAACAAAGTGGGATAACATGTTGGGTGAGTTTCGAAAGGTTTACGAATGGGAAAGAGGTGGTGAACGTGAGCAAATCGGCAAGAGTTACTTTCGCTTATCGCCATACGAACGAAAGTTGCATCGGTTGCCTGCGTCTTTTGATGAACAAGTGTTTGAAGAATTGGCACAGTTTATGGGCTCTCGAATGAGGACTCCACAAACCACCATTTGTAGAGGAGCCTCACCGTTTCTTTTGGCCTCCAGTGGTGCCGATCACGACTCTCGGTTAGCGATCGTCGACGCGAAAACGTTCCCGTCGCCACCGTTACGAGACGACGATATCGCTTTCGCGTCTTCAGGTACGGAACTGTTAACAGGGGCGAAACTATAGCTTGAAAAACATGAGTTGGACCCTTTAGTTCTAGCCAAAGTAAAAAAATATCATATGATAGCTACTTACTAAGTTCTCATTATTGGCCAACAACATTATTTTATGTGTTATATGTGTGATATAAGGTTTTTTGATACAAGAAAAAGCAAATAGATTTTATTGATTTGATGTATTCGGTAGTAGTTTAATGAAAATTGAGAGAAGGGTACATTAGAAAGAGGCGAAACTAGAGAGGATTAAAACGATGAAAAATTGTTTGGTTTTTATTAACAAAAACTTTAGTTTTTATTTTAAAAAACATGAATTCAACCCTTTAGTTTTAGATTTACCGGAAAAAGTCATAGGATAGCCACTTAGTTCTCATTGACCATTAGCATTATTTTATGTGTCCATTCAAAGATTCTATACAAAGGGTTGTTAAATCTAGCACTTCTAGTCATTTTCACTTAGTTAATATTGTTTTGAAATTGTTATGTCAGTAATATTAGATCTTTTTGATATTGATGTTTCCGGTATAGTAGTTTAATTAAATCTTAGAGAAGGGTTACGTTAAACATATGGAATATTGATTGAAATTGTATGTTAATTTCGATTGTAGGTAGGGGTGGAAGGCATATGATGATGATGGGAGTTGGTGGTGGAGGTGAAGGTTATCTTCATGGCGTAAGAGGAAGCTTATTAGGGATAGAAAGTTCATCAATGGAGGTAGAAGGAGGGGGTCAATATGAAACTTCATCATCATCAACATTAAAGGAGCTAAGAAGAATTGGTAAAGTGAGAATGGTGTGGGAAGAACTTGTGAGCTTATGGGCTGAAGAAGGTGAACATCATAGAGGTAGAATTAAGGTTCAAGGTACAAGCTTTTTAAAAGCAGATGAACTCACTTTCTTGGATGATGCAATGGTTGCTTGTACCTTGGAAGCATTTGAAGATGTCAATTCTCCTCTTAGAGGTTTTTCTGTTGATAGATTCCTTCCTGGTCAACAAGTCAAAGTCTTTGGCAGAAGAAAGTCAACTCATCCTCCTGGTATATAGTTACATTCCAACATACAATATTTAATTGCTCTAATAATATATAATTTTAGTCAACTTCAATATTCGTTTTGGTCCACAGGTTTGGTTGGTGAGAGACCTCAAGCTCCCTCTTTAGAGCCAACAAATAGATCATGTAAGTCTTATTTCTATTATAAGTTTGATTTTAATTTATAAATTAATGTTCTTTAGTACTAGAGGGAACAACATTGTTACAATTATTGATAGTTGATAGTGCAATGTTAGTTCATTTAACTCACAGTTCTTAACATAATATTATTATTTGTTCATTTCAGTTGTAGCTTTTTAACATACTATATGGTTTATTTCAGTTGTAGTTCTTAACATATTATTGGTTTATTACATAATTGGTTTTAATATGAATGATTCCTATGTATAACTATCGATTTTTACAGCTATACCGTCGTGGGAATTTCAAGATCCGACAGAGTATTACTTAGGTTGTCTTCGTGTTCCACCATCATCTCTACCGAGTTTGATTGATCTTCCATGGTACTTGCAAGAACCACCTCCAGAACAGTTCCGATTCCCTATGCGAAAAGATCTGTACCGTGATCTTCCTCAAGGAAAAGAGCTCTTCTTTACCACCTCTTCTGAACCGTTGGATTGTCGCGCCATCACATTAGAGATCTTAAGCCCGATTGTTCGATCAAACCCTACTCTCACCTCAACCACAAGAGAATCTTTCATTGGCCTTTGGGACGATTGCATCAATCGGGTTGTGTCAAAATTTAGTAATCTTGATATGGTGTTCATTCGAAAACCATCTCAGACAACTTCAAACATTGGCATACAAGATCAATGGCCTAATGTAACAGGATTCGTGCGGAGTTTTTGTTTATTTCGAGGTGAAGAAACCGATAGATTACAAGAAGATCCCAACCTCGATCCGTCTTCATTATTGGTACAAAAGCTGTTGTGGAGCTACTTGGATCTTCCATACATATTGGGTTATTATGCAGTAGGTTACATCGTCACATTTTGCGCGTTAAGTAGATCGCACGATCATACCATCATCAGAACAGATCTACACACGGTGGACTTATCGACACCAGGAGACCGCATCAAAGCCTTGATACCCTGCTGGCGGATTGCTGGCTTATTATCATTGCTAGCCGACCGTTGTGCCAACACTCAACACATCCACAAATCATTCCCATACAGCGACTTCGAAAGAATCGACTTGGGTAACAACACCACCATCGAACTAACACCCAACTACATGACTAGGGTTTTCTCCAGCAAGCGAAAATGGCTCACCGTCAAAGAAATCTACGATTTCCTCGATCATCGAATCCCACACTCCGAATACATATGTCAATCATCCGAACAAGATTTAACCTTAACCTTCAAACCAAGAGGCTGCAAGCTAAAGCTTTCAACCTTCGAGCAACTAGTCGAGGCGCTCAAACACGTAACCAAAGCATTAGTCGCGCTACACGACTTATCCTTCATGCACCGCGACTTGGGTTGGGACAAAGTGATGCGAAGAAGCGACAGAGAAAACGAGTGGTTCGTCATAGGATTCGACGAAGCGGCAAGCGCGCCGCAAATATATCCGCCCCAACAAGAAGTCGGAACTCCCATTGGGGGGGGTAGCAGCCTCCCACTGACGTCAGCTCAGACGTCAGTGGGAGGGAGGCATGCCCCGGAGCTAAAAGGCCGGGGCATGCACGGAGTGAAAGTGGATGTGTGGGGTGTGGGCCACATGCTAAAGACATGTGGGCTGGTGGGGCTGCCAAAGGCTTTAAGGGAGTTGCAGAACAGATGTTTGGATCAAAACCCTGAGCAGCGGCCCACGGCGGCGGACTGCTACCACCACCTGCTGCAGCTGCAGTCATCAATGTCAGCCGCCGCCGGTGACTACTAAAAAATAATATTATTATTTTGGTGGTAAATTTGGGAACACAAAACACAAGTAAACAGCTCTTATTATGGGGACAGAAACTAGACAACAAGAGGCCTGCATGCGTTTTGTAGGAGTGCAGTAAATAGGCTAAGGGTTAGCTCTTAGGGTTTCCAGGGGTATTTTGGGGATTTAATTGTATGAATGATGAATGAACTCTATTTATTATTATTTTCTCAAGACTCTAGTTGTACTCGTTGCTTGCTTCTCTCACTGCCTTTGGATTTTTTTTTATATAATTGGAAATTTATGAGTTTTGGTATGTAATTGTCGTCCTCGAACCAAAATATATATCTTGATTAACCCTTTTAGAATCTAGATTGTCTTCATATATCGCATGTCGGCGGCCCAATGAAACTTGATCTTGATTAATTTTTTTTATCAAACTAAGATCACAATTAATTTGGTGGAGTTGATCTTGTAGATTCATATGTGAAGAGTCTAAATCTAAATTGTTTATTTGTTTGATATATATTCTAGTGTGTTAAGGATTTTTAAGTCTTTTAAAGTTGATTTATTTTTCTAGTTTGAGTAAAGATTAGGAGTTTTAGGTTGCAAGTTTGCTTAGTATAATAAATATGGGTTTTAGGGTTTCTTTATAATGCAACAATAAAGAGTCGTCTTTGTTAAAAGTTAATGTCATTTTTGTGTGTTTGATTTTAGCCTTTTAGGTAAGATTTTCAACAATAGGTCTTAGAGTTTGATAAAAGATATATTATCCCGGTTTTATTAAATACATAGAGTCACTAATATTTGGTTGAAATTCAAATACTGTGTGTTATTTTCTTTTTTGTTATTGCTTGATTACCATCAATTGGTATCAGAGCTAACGTATAGCTCATACATGGGAAGAAAGGCGGCAGATCAATGACTTGGGTGTAATCAAGATCAAGAATCAAATATTAAAGACAACAAACAGGAGATCGAGAAAACAAATCACCGATTGTATCCGAGAGGGAACAATCAAACATAGTGAAAGAAAAAGTTTGTGTGAATTCTTATGAAGTCGATCAACGTGAGATTAATTCTATAAAAAAAATCATCAAGGTTAAGATCAACAACAGATTTCTTTCTTCCCTACCAAGTATAAAATCGGAGTAACCAAGGTTGTTTGTTTTCTTGGCTAAAGATTTCCAATCAAATTTGTGGGTAGGCGAACGGAAAAGATTTGTTAAAGTAGAAGGCTTTAAATCTAATCGTGCCTAGCAGGTAAAGAAGAGAGATAGTAGAAGCAGCAGGGTATCAGACCTTTTTTTTTTTTGATCCGTGGTCAGGAACGGTGTAGCTCTAGGATCTAGGAAGAGATCGAAGTTGGGGAGATCTAAATAAGGAGGTGATTGAAAGCAAAAAAAGGAGATAATTTTGTTGTTAATTTATGGGGAGAAAAAGCACAAAAACTGATGGATTTGGTATGATTAATTTGTGTGATTTTATTCAAGTGTTTGGACGTATTTTAGACATGTATACTCCAAAGAATTTGAAAATAGCTAATCACACGAGGTGTGTATTTGTAATTGTTAAATTAGTAGTCTTGTTGTGTGATGAAAGCAAGAAACCAAGTATTAAGGTTAAAGAATTACGAATGTTACTCGGTATTCAAGATTTGGGTGGAACAAATCAAGATTAAAGGGGAGAATGAAGGTTTAATCTTGTTTTAATTAAGAGGATAACTATTAATATTAGTTTACTAATATTTTATGGAGTTTGTATTAGACTAGGATTGGGATAGGCCAATTATTTGATTATTTAAATAGTGTTTGAATTAGATTAGAATAAACATAAATGTAGTATAAATAAGGATTATGATTATTGTATTTGGTGTGGTTTTGTTTATAATAATATACTTATAGTTGAGACAGGTTGTCTTCATATTCTCGGTGTGTTATTGTGTTATATATTGATTATAGGCCAACACTTTAGAGTAGCGTTTTCTAAGAAAGGGGAACAACCCCCTTAGGTGTAGGGCTGAGGGAGAAAGACGGTGATTGGTGGTGTTTATGTAGTTGTACTTGGGTGACCGAAGGCGACAGAAGGCCATGGCTGATCTTGGCAGCAACAAATGCAACAATGGGCTGCCAACATGAAATAGATGCCGTTGTTTAAGTGGTGGACAGTGGCTTAATATAGGGGGACGATGACAACATATTGCTAAGCTAATTCGACAGAGGATTATGAATTATGATGAGTGTTTGGTGGTGAGTGAATTCGGAAAAAAATGGGAGTGGGGGAGTCGGGTTTCAATCAATAGCTGGCTAGTGTTTGCTTTGTAATAGTAGGCTTGATGCGTAATCATATTACTTATAGTCACTAGTAATACAATTTTTTTTTAAAAAAAAGTCTATATCATTGTTTTATAACTTATAGCCTTTACTCATACTTAATTTCAATCATATCTCATAAAATATTATTTCATAATTAATAAATTTCGTAACATGTAATATTTTAATTATTTAACACGTGTAATATACTGGTTTGTTAAAGCTAGTTATATTATATAAACTCACTAGGCTATAATCCCGTGTATTACACGGTTTGAATAAAAAACTAAATATTTATTAACGAAGATTAGGAACTATAAAATGTTATGTATAAGATATGATTCAAATTACATATGTGTAATTGCTTTGATTAGCTGAAAAATATTTTATTATTTTTTAAAAACTTTTGTTTTTAAAATTTATTGCTTTGAAAAGATTTTATTTTTTTTTATCTCGCTGTTTAAAAACTCTGGGTTTGTTTTGTTAAAATGTTTTTACATAAATTTTATTTCATAAAAAAATTAATTTTAAAATATTTCATAATCTAACAAAGTTTCGTTTTAGAAATAATTCATAATTATAGACAATTTTGATTTAAAAAAATATATTTTTATAATAAAATAATTAGTTTTTATTTAATTAAATATATCTTTTAAAAATTATTGATTCAAAAGGAACTTAAATTTATAATATAAAGAGAGAAAGAGAAAAATTTAAAAATTAATTATTTTATTTTTTAGAATGGAGTAAATGTTTTGACGGAAAAATAAACGAGATATTGATTGTGAAAATAACATATGTCAAAAAATATAAAAAATTATTATGATAGATTCATTATTTGAGTCAATAGAATCATCGAATTCGTCAAACAAATACAAACAAGGCAACAGGCCCATCTGAATGCACTGTTATAAACCTCAGAGTATTCATTCATCGAGTACAATATTTGTACCGCTAAATTAAGATCCAAACTCATGTATCTACTATACTTGTGTAACAAAAAAATGTATTAATTGATGGATACACTTTAGAGTTTAGCCCTTTCTAGTTTTGTTTCAAGGGAAGCAGCAGTAAAGGAAGTGCAAGAGCATAGCTTCCCTGAGCTTACTATTTTCTTTCTCCCTTCATGTTTATTTCGCGTTCATGATTATACCTCTATACGAATCAAATTAAACTCAAAACTTTTTTCATTATTCATCTCGTGTAATACATAAGTTTCCAACCTAATAATATATATTCACAAGTGAATGGAATGTGATATTATATCATTACAAAACCGTCATTGCGTTCAAAACTTGTAATTAAACTTTGACCAATTCTTATCATGATTACAAAACTATCAACACGTAAAAGTAATTCATCAAGTAGATTCAACACGAGTAAAATGTTTCTTCACTTTTAAAGCGATTCTCAAATGTGTAATAGTTTTTATTTAAACCCGACTTTTTGTATAATAGTTCTCAAATTTCTACTACAAAACAACTTCCGACATTGAACCAACGGTAGATAATATAGGCACTTATATATGTGTGAGTTTTATTTAATTAAAAGGGTTAATATCATAATAAAGTCAATAATTTCACATTTTTCATGAAATATACTTTTAAAATAATTTTGGTATATTATAGACCTTAACTTATAAAATATACATGAAAAAGTCACTAAATTAATTTTATATGTTCAATTCTTTAAATTTCTTTTACAGAAACTTGTATGTCAATTTAGAGAAAAATCAAGGTAAAAAAAATTTCATAAGTAAATGCATTCCACATAAGTTACAATAGAAGGGTTCAAACAAAAATGTTTTAAATCTAAAAATTATTAAAAGTAATCTTAATCATCAATTATTTTAATCAGCGATTTCAAATTTTAGTAAAAAAGTTTGTTAGAAGGGGAATTTTAAGCATAATTAATCACCTTTGTTGATATTTTTTTCAAGTTCTCCAATCTTATAAACGTTCATAACTTTTATATACAATATTATTTTTTATTAAATTTGTATCATAAAAATAAGCGTTTTTATCTTTAAAACAAGTACAACATCATTATATTAAAAGATAATATTTTTTTATGTTTTTAAGCTCATATGATTTATGCTTATTATTGTGTTTTTAGTGCAGTTTATTGTGTCTAGTTGTTAGTTGTTGTGTTTGTCTAAAATAGTGAATTTCAAAATAATATATTGATAATATAACATTGTTGCGTATTTTTAAGTATGTAAAACATAATGATAAATTAACAATTAATTAATTCAATGCATTAAAGACAATAATAATCAACACAAATGATATAAAACATAAAACACAAAACACAATAATAAAAGACTAATTGTGTTTTTTTTTTTTCTAATAATTGTGTTATTCTAAACGCTATAAGTATTAATAAAAATAACTTAATTGTGTACTTATAGTTGTAAAACACAATAATAAGATAACAAGTTTATAATATATATATATATATATATATATATATATATATATATATATATATATATATATATATATATATATAACATTGATAATATGACTCATTACGTTTTTTACTCATCATTATGTTTATCCTAAACATTAGTAGTTTCGAAAAACACATTGATAAATAAATTTTCTAAAAGATGATAAAAATAGTACGAAATGATCTAAAACGTAAAATACAATGATGAAAAAGACTTAAAACAATGAACCGATAATTGATACAATAACTTGATTTATTAGACACAATAACCTGATTTATTAGACACAATAACTTGACGTATTAGACACAGTGACCAAAATATCATCCTTTTTAAACAACAGAATAATATACGTTAAACTTAGAATCCTACTTGGACTTTTCTAGATTAAACATTTTGTTTACTATAAATCAATAACCCTACCCTACATACAAAATATAGTTAGCTAACTTTGTCATGTACTTTTTACAAGTAGATAAACATTGATATACCAAATTAATGTTGAGATAGTTAGAGAAAATTACTGGTCGCTATGATTTAATCATATTACATGTTTGGCCATCAAATTTGAGAAATTACAAAGTTAGTTTAAATTTTTATATACTTATTGCATGGTTGGTCCCTGATATTATTAAACTCGTTCAATTTTTATGTATTTTATAAAGTTTAGACTAATCTTTCAATTTAATTTTAGGGACCAAAAGTGTAATGCTTATATAAAAGTTGGGACTATTTTGCAATTTTTAAAAATTTTGAGACAAAACTTGGACTACATAAAAGTTTGAATTAATTTTGTAGTTTTCATAGCCTGAAGACCAAACGTGCAATGTGATCAAACCACAATGATCATTTATATAATATTATCTTTTTTTCAAGAAGCCTCATTGTTTTTTAATTCATGATATTAATCCAAATAAGAACAATGATCTACCCATAAGTTCTAGCAAAGGGAAGGACGTGTAGTCCAATAGTATAGGTTGAGATTTGTAATCCTATACCAGACAAGTAAAAACACAAGATAAAGTTATTTTGAAAATTTTAATGGTTCATTTCATTATCTTTACCAACCATACATGTCTTTTTCATTCACACTCAATGGTTCATTTCATTCCGCTCTTCATTTTTGCGTACCAAAAGCTACCTAAAGATAAGTAAACAAGCATTAAGATACTATTATTATTGTAACAAGGCAAATTAAATTTTAATAATTCATACTATTACTTATTGTCCGATAGTAATTTATACTATTAATTTGGTCGGTAACAATCCCAACCATAACTTTTATTTTCAATGACAATTCCCGTAGCATAATTATTATAAATTCACACTCAGTTTGCATTTATTTTCCGATCAATTGCACTTCTATGTTATTTCATTTCATATTGTGAGTGAAATTAAGTGCAAATCAAACAAAAAATTTAATGATTATGTTACTAGGAGCGTTATAAATAACAAAAGTGAAAGTTAAAATTGTTACTAGCCAAATTAATAGTGTGAATCATCATTGATCAATGCGTAATAATTAGAAATCATTAAAATATTATTTTGTCTTTGTAATAATGAAGGATCACCTTGTGGATTAATATGAAAGACATAGAGGGATTAATTCATTGGTGGTGTGTATATTGAAGTGCTCCAATATTTAAAAGTAGTTGTTGACTAATGAATGGTTTGACAAATGGGTAGAGTACAAGGCTGGCTGGACCAGCGGTCCGAACCGGAGAAAAAGTAATCCTCCAGTCTGACCTCGCATTTGCATGCTGCCATGTCCGCCCCAAAACAACTTTCTCTGCTATTTTTTTAGTGCCTTATTTCTGCCCTCCTGCTAGGAGACAATTACAACTAAATGTGGCCTTCTTGCATTTCTTTTTTTTTTTTTTCTTTTTAATTATTATTGAACAATAAACTTATTAAAAATATACCTATTCAAATTATACCATGACAATGTTGGCTAAACGATAGCAGTTTTTTGTCTTTGAATGTTAAAAAGAAATAATATTACCAATTTGACAAGTTGAATAAGTAAAGCATGTGAATAGTAGGGGGGAGGGTGTACATTTATCGTTATATCACCAACAAATCGTTATAATTTATTTGTTTATATACTTTTCTATTGAGTTAGACATTATACTTAACTATTTCGACTTTTGAAAATGACTTCTAATTCACTTACACCACATGTAAAATTTGTAAAATTTAAACACTCCATTTCTAAAATCAAAAGGATGCTTACCATCATGATCTCTCAAGGATATATACATTTCAAATAACTTTTAGAGCATTTATAGTGTATTTCTCATATTTATCCATATAATTACATTAAAAATCACTACTTTTTATCTTTTCTTTTCAATTAAATAATACTTTTTATGCACTTATCATTATTTTTTTTCTTTATCCTCCACTCATAACCACTTTCAAAAATATTAAAAAATTTATAGGGATTAAATAGTGATTCTTCACATATACCAATCAACACTAATATTTTCTCTCTTCTTCACTCACAACCACTTAAAACCATTCCATATAATATACCAAATACACTCACATATTTTTAAGGATTCCACTGTAAATACTCTTAGTTGGGTGAAGTCTCTTATCAAACATTTGGCCAAAGAGCATACTGAAAGATTTCCATGTCACTGGTCACGTGTCGAACATTGGAAGTCTTAGCGTGCTTAATGTAATTGTACATTTACATAATTAAACAAGCATATAAGTTTATATTTTGGACAATTTTATGAAATTGTTACATAGAAAAATAGTTAATAAATAAAACTCTGATAGAAGTTTTGACATACAAGTGAAGTGAGGATAGTAAACAAAGAAATGATAATTGAGATTTGGAGTCGCGAATCATATTAGATTGCGACGTATGGTAAAAGCAAATCTTAGGTAATATCACATTGTACTCTTTCATGGGTCGCATTTTGCAAGTGTCCATAGTCAAAATCATGGGCCCAATCTTCAATCATTCACTTTCTTTTTTCGTCTTTGGTTTACAATCATATCTTCATAACTATTTCTTTTTTTTTTTAATCATAAAAAAAGATGCAACATATATACACATTTTATGTTTAGGTTTTAGTTGTGTTCCTAAATTTACTAAAGAAAGAAAAGAATGGAAAAGAAACCTAAAAAAGAAAAGACAGAGAGATAAAGAAGAATATATGTATTTTTATTTTGTGTTTCAGAAATCGAAAGAAAGTAAAAGAAAAAGATTTTAAGTGTTCTGGAGTTAGAAAGAAAAATAAAATAACGTTATAGCTTTACTATTGTATCATTTTAATCTTCTAATTTACCAAGGTAGAATGGGTAAAATGGTAAAACAAAATATTATTAAAAGAACTTACTTTCACTTCTTTTTGATTTAAGAGGAAAAAAAATTATTAAGAAAAATTGATTCTAGTTTCTTACACTTCCTTCACTTCCCTCCATTAAAAAACTCTGCAACACAAATATTTTACGTTTTCTTTCCACTTCTTTCTTATTAAAAACCTCAGGAACACATAGTTAATGCAACTCAATAGTATTCGTGTTATTAAATTCAAAGAACTAGAGGAGTCGGTGGTGAAGAGGGTTAACGAAAGTGAATGAGGGAAAGGGCTGATGTTCATATGCCAAGTTCACGGACGTAGCGATTGGCTTTGCTTAATTGATGGTGAAATTGATCAAGAATGTTATTGATGAAAGATCGAGTTGTTATTCTTGAAACTATATATTTGTAATCATCAGTGTATGGTTATGTAACGTATCATTTTTTAAACATTATTATCCTATTTCTTTGCGCTATTGTCTTGAATTCATATTTCTTTAACTATTTTCATGATCAAGTCCATAATTTCTTTAAATTTTAAATATATAACAAATTACTCAAACTTTGTTTTGTTTCATCGTAAAGTCATTGGTTAATGAGTTATTTACATGCGTTAATTGTGTTTTTGTATATGCTGTTTAAACCGTCCATCCAAATTATATAAAAGAAAATCAAAAATAAAATATCCAAATCGTAAATTGAATTGCATTTTTAGAAACCCATGTGTGAATCAACAGCTCACGTAAACAAACTTCAATTTGTGACATAAGTGATATTATTTTAATTAATTATATTAATCTATTGGTGCCTCTCAGTCTCTCACCGTCTCACGGCTTATGTTATGAGTTGATGCTGATAAATAAAAAGTAGAGTCTTAAAGGCCCATGAATCTTGGAAGGAGCTAACGGCCCAAATAATTTGTAATATAGCTGTGGCATATCGGGATTAAGGTTAGCCCAGAAAAGTATCATAAATAAGAATTTTAAAGGCCCATTAAATTGACCTTTGGTTTAATTCTAATTTCAATTTACCATTTTTATGTGATGTTAAAACGAGAAAATATTGAAGTAGAGGATTACAAATCGGTTTTTTTTTTTTTGTTAAACCAGTCCGGTTTTTAAACCGTACTGATCTTTTTTGGATATGTACACACCGTTTTTTTTTCAAACTAGCTTTTCATCAAGAATTCTTAAACCGCTCAAATAGGTTTGGACTTATTTGTAAACCAGTTTAAAAAAACCGGTTCTGTCCAGGTTTAACTGTTTTTTGTAACTGAAACCGGTTTACAAACGGTTTTGGTTGCCAGGCTACCAAACCGGTATACAAACCGTGGGTTCGAATCAGCCTAGGAACCGGTTTGGCTCAAACCAGTATTTTTCAAACAAGATCGGGTTTTTTTACTCTTTTTTTTCCAAATCGGTTTTTTTAAACATCTAGATTGAAGGGTTTCCAGCAGTAAAAGAAACACCGGGCTTATTGCTCAAATATGGGAATTACAGAGGGCTGTTTATGTACTATCAAGATTCTTGCCCAAGTTCAAATACAAGGTCCATCTCCTTCATTCTATAGGAAGTTAATCAGTTTTTTTCATTTATCTATTTTTAGGGTTTTCATCTTGGTGTTCTTTTGAACCAATTGTATCTTAATCTTCAATCTATAATGACTGGTTTCTAATTATCTACTTGTCTGTTTGATTGATTTAATAAATGCATTGTTATTCAGATTATTTAAACTTGTTCTTGATAAATCGATTATTGGCTTTGAGAAACTTTACACCTCCTTCATCATTGTATTGGCTTGATCATGAACGGTCTATGACCAAAAATGTATTCATTCACGTGCACCAAAATTTAAACACTTGTCCCTTCAAAATAAATAGTTTATGTTATTATTTAAGCAAGAACAACACATGGGTTAAGAGAAGATCCTAACTCCTTAACATAAATTGAGGAATTATCAATCCACTAACTTGACTAACAAATACTTCATTAAATCTGCAAATACTAGCTAATTCCACTAACCCCATCAATAGATTGATTCGCTAACCATTTGAATTAAGGTGGTACTAATTTATCTCTCTCCTCTCACACGCTTGGTCGACCATTCATCCAATAAAAGAATAATCTCTCTCATAATAAATGATACATTTTACTGAAGATAACAAAAATTTTATTCAACAATGTAACGTATTTGATGATAACAATATTACAAACAGTAAAATATTTAAGGTGCATCATTTGGTGTCAAACTAACACATGTTCATAACAACACAATCATGTGATTACAATCGGGCTTCTTACCCTATGCTTGCCGTCATTCCATATCAACCCACCAAACTCCGGTGTCACCAGCCTAAATTTCATTGTAAACGTAATCTCGTAAGACAACTTCTGGTTTTTATCAACAAATTTTAAGGTTTTTGGCTCAACTTTAACATCAACCCCATTGAACCTTGAAACTCTAACACGATACTTTGAGTTTGCAGGTCCAACATTAGTCACTGTCCGCTTGAGTTTCACAAAACGAACACGTTCATCTCTCGGGAACACAACCGATAGAGCCGGGTAGTTCAAGTCACCGGGGTTAGAAAACGAGTGTTTGCATGTTCGGTTCGAGAATGTGGCGAAAACCATGAGGTCTGTGCCGGTCAAACCCTGGGTGCACAAGAAGTCAAAGTAATCTTGTGGCTCAATATCATAAACTAGACCTGGGTCAAGTGCTCTCGGTGGGTTTATGTGACCGGCGCCATGGTCATACGGACCCGATGGCGCCCCGGTCGACGAGTCGGTCAACGGGTCAAATGTGTTGTCGTGAACATAAGCCGTTGTCATCAACGCCGATTTTATAGCCGCTGGGCTCCAACCCGGGTTCCGAGCCATGAGCCATGCTGCCACCCCGCTAACATGCGGGCACGACATAGACGTCCCAGAGAGGATATTAAACCTCACTCTCCGGTTATCAGTTTCCACCCCGGACGGACCCGAACCACCGGTCCAAGCAGCCAGTATGTTAACTCCGGGTGCCACCACATCCGGCTTCAAAATCTCCGGCGAGATCGCATTCGGCCCTCTCGACGAAAACGCCGCCACCACCGGCGACGGTCTTACGTCAATTCTCGTCGGAAAAAACCCAAGATTCGCAGTAGGGTTTCTATCTTTCAAAACATATTCCTTGAGCATCCTCCCTTCGTCTTCACCCACCGCCACCGCCGGAAGTAGGTGGCTATCCGCCACCATATCGCCGCCGTTCTCGGCGGCGTTACACAATATCATCCCGATCCCACCTGCATCTTTCACCACCTGACCCTTTTGAACCCTAGGGTTAACCCCACGGTCACATATCACAATCTTTCCGGCGACTGTATGTTTATCCAACATACCCTCCATACATAACGAGCTAGGGTTAGGGTTTGTCGAATTAGTATTACTACCTAAATATACTAACGAATACATCTTCTCCGGCGAAAGCTTCCTCCGGCCATTGTACACCGAAACTCCGGCGACAATCTCACCGGAACCCAACCTCACCGTCGCCGGAAACTCCCTATCAATGGTGCTAGCTCCGACGGTCATCATCCACGGCGAAACATTCGTCACACTACCCACCTCAGCCCCATCATTTCCGGCAGCACACGACACAAAAACGCCCAATTCCATCGCACCAAACGTCGCGATCGACAGATAATCACGATAATACGATGCAGCACCACCGCCTAAGGAGATCGACAACACGTTAACGCCGTCGCGCACCGCCTGATCGACGGCGGAGAGGACGTCGGAGCTGAAACACCCACCGGACCAACAGACTTTATAAGCTGCAATTCTTGCTGCCGGTGACATTCCTCTACTAGTGCCATTACCGTAGCCGAAGAGACTAGCGCCGTGCACCGGCGACCCTGCCACCGTCGCCGCCGTGTGCGTCCCATGGCCGTCGTGATCACGTGGGGATTTGTAGTCTTCTTCTTCGTTAACGCCGCCGTTGGCCGATTCATACCCACGGTAAAACGATCGTGCTCCGACGATCTTGTTGTTACAGTGGCGTTTCTTGAAACGTTGACCCTCTTCACATGACCCCTTCCAGTGCTCCGGCGCCGGCGAGAGTCCGGCGTCGTTGAAGCTCTCACTCTCCGGCCAGATTCCGGTGTCGACAACACCAACGACTACATTTTGTTGCATCAATTTATCGACTTTTGTGATCTTTTTACGTTGGGATTCGAGCCCAAGAAACGTGGGGCTTCTTGTGGTTTGAAGTTGGTATCTTGTATCTTCTGAGATGCTCATGACGCCATTTGAAGACTGTAATCTTTGTGCTTCTTCAAGGGTTAATCTTGCTGCAATGCCGTTGAAAGCTGAGTGGTATGTGTAAATAACTCTTTCGTCTTGTGGGTTATCTGTATTTTGATGATCTTGTGGTGAAACTGTTGCTGATTGTATGAGTGATGAATACCATTGATGATGATTAGTGAACGGGGTGGGCATTGCTAGCTTATTCATATGAACGATGAAGGTTTTCCGGTGGCCATGGCGGTCGCCGGAGGTTAAAACACAGTATAGTGATAGAAATAGGGTCCATTTTAGGTGAATTTTAACCATTTTTAATTTGCAGAATGAATTGAAGCTTCTGTTGAAGGATTAATATACTTGTGATGGATTGAAGAATGAAGATGGTGGATTTTTGGGTTAGAGTGAGAATCTAGGGATTTGCCAATTCGATTGCTTAACGTTTGTGTTTGATGCGAATTAACCTAATAATAATATTAATGAGGAGGAGACATTTGCCTCTTTTTCTTCTGTGGTTCAAACTTCCATGAACAGATGTAGCTGTAAGTTATTTTTAATCGTTTTTAGCCTTCATCACTAAGTTATAGACTTAGATATGTAGAAAATCTTAAACCTTTTAGTGATGCATTCCAATCTGATTTCTCCTTGAGACATTAGTTTCCAAAATAAAATGATATATGTGTTCAATGTGTTTCGTTAGATCATGACGACCGGTTTACTTTTGTTTTTTAACCATGAGAAACGGTTATAGGAAAACTCATAGATTCACTAATTAGTGGCGGATCTAGCCCGAAAAGTAAGAAGTATCTTTAAAAAAATTTGCATTACATTTATTTTAATAATGAATTTTTTCGGTACATTTATTTAATAATAACAACTTCTTTTTGTCAATAATTACTTGTTTAGAGTGAGAATTCATGTTCAGTGGCGTACACAAATTTTTTTTACATGGGGGTCGCAAAGTTTTAAGGTTCACTCTTTTATCGCTAATTATTAAATTATTTTGATATGGTCCGATTTTAGTTAGGTCGGATCACATAACAAGAAGACAAAAAAATCAAATTAAAACAAATAACATTCAACACTAAGAGTGTAAATGAGACAAAAAAACGTAACATTATATATGTATAATGATGTTATATATACATATTTAGACAAGTGTAAGTAACTTACACTTGTCTTAATTTTTTTACACTTGTGAATTTGCACATATACATAAAAAACGTAACATTGTATATATATAATGATGTTATTTCAACAAAAAAATGATGATATTGATTGATTTTCAAAAGTTAACACGGTTATCGCAATAATAGAACTTTAACATTTGATCTAATGGAATTGAATTCCATATGTAAATGGAAGGAATATGAATTCCAATAAATAAGAGAAAATTTTTCAATTTCAATTCCATTCATTGAACAACAAAACAGGATTTTAAATGGAAAAATTTTCATTTCCAATTTCAATTTTTGAGAATTTTATGAACCAAACGTCCCCTAAGGATGCATTTGGTTCATAAAATATTTTATAATGGAATTGATATCAGAACGAATTCCTTTAGAGAGTTTGGTTAGTAAGATATAAATGAAATTGAAACTAGTGTTTTTCAACCAAGCGCATTGTACGTGTGATGAATGAGGCTCAGAACAGGATTTCGGTTAATGGCTGCTAACCATAAACGATAGCCACGCCAAAACAAACTGATACCATTTTTTGAATATCATCATAGCCCAACACTATACTAAATACAAAATGTAAACATCATACAACATGTACATGTCTCAAATGAACATTGTTTCATCATCACTGACTTAAAACAAGAATCAGTTCATGTTTCCGAATGCAGCATCACGGCATAACCTCAAATGCGAACATAGGGACAGGGGTCTCAAACGAACAGTCGTCATCATCATCGAACTATATCACCAACATATGAACCTCCTACACAGAACCACAAAGGATGAAGGCTTTCTTCCCCGTAATCATCGACCAACAACTTTCATGCAAAACACTCGATAATTTGAAACAGCAACAACAACAATAACCACCTAAACACCGCCTCCGGTAAACTCAAAGGCGACCGACAACAATGGCGACACACCACCACCACCCTAGAAAGAACTCACATCTAAACACAAAGGTGCACATGCAGCAGAAAGTAACACCCAAAACAATCAGTCATGCACAAAGCCCAGGTCAGCGACATTAGGGACATCAGCGTTGGCAGCTGGCCCTCGGATGCGACGGCATACTACTATCGATACCGCTGGGGGTCGAGGAACAAGATCTTGCGAAAACCCCCTAAAAACACCACTACAACACCGACGACAACCATCGGGATCTAGTCTGATTTCCCATCACAAAACCCTAAACACCCCTCGACGCCTTTGGTACCGTCATAGCATCAACGACGACGACAATGTAGAACGACGGTTGAGCCATGGACAACCACCACCTGCTCCGCCTCAACCATAGAGGGGAGGGCGTAGTAGCAACAGAGTCACCACCACAATAACCGCCGCCGTCATGAGCCACCGCCACAACAACGGTCGCCGTCACCTTCGCGATCATCCCCTTTGGTACGGCCGACCACCACCACAACAAAACCATAAAAAACCCTCGTCACCTTTGGTACGACCTGCACCAGAGCCACCGCCACAATAACCGCGTTTAGTAAGGCTTGCGTACATATAAAACAAGACCAATGACCAAAGTGTAAAATTCGTGTGGCCAGAACATAAAACTCAAAAAGTATACTGCTTCTTCACTTTGCTTTTTAAATAAACTAGGTGCATTCCCCGTCGTGCGTTGCACGACTTGTCATTGTTGTTTTTCAACGGTGAAAAATGTATCGAAATTAAATTGTATTAGGCTCAGAATAGGTGATCTGCAATGGCTGCAACTCAGAATTGTTGCCACGCCAAACAACATATCCATTTTTTTATGTCATTATGGCCTTGATGTAATGTAAATCAACATATACCATAACTATACTATACAATAATAATTGAATGAAAGTAACATTGACGTACAACAATCACCTGCTCAACATAACCAACATCATCTCAATTGGACATAACCTTGATATCACAACAATGCATCACACAAGCAATGACAATCCACGTTTCCTGTATGCCTCAGGGGCATACACCCAACATCATCGACATAATTATGTGTCTCACATGAACAATACATCATCATCATTGACCTGCCAGAAACCATCAATCCCTGTAGCAACCATAGAACCAAATGGCAACCTCAACAACATGAAGTTATCCAAAGTAACAACTTGAACTATGTCTCAATTGGCCATATGCGCAACATCATCGACCACATCATGTCTTATTAGTACCAAGTAAGCAACCTAACAATATCTCAGATGAGTAGTGGCTAAACATCATAGACAAATCAACAAACCAAAACAACAAAAATGCTTACCGGAAATGATATACCAGATGGGTTCAACAGGATAAAATCCTACACACATAAGCAACCCATGTTGTTACATAAAAACAAGCCAAGATTAAAACTTTATTAATTGAGGTAGCCTTAGATTCGTCTATGCGCAACGCTTTTTGTGGTGTTAGATAGCAGAAGCGTTGACTGGAGTTTTGTAACAATTGAATGTTGTGTCCCTCAGATCAACCCACAGTCATCATCATAGAGCATTAATGTTGATTCCTAAGTTGATGTTAATTTCAAATTGCATCACAGCCTTGTATAGTAACAAAGGTAAGCATTTTGTTTAGAAACCAAACTACAAGGACACCCGGATGAAGCGGTTCATCATCACAAATATAAGCCACTACCCTAAAAGTCAGGTGTCGGTTGCCTTCAACCTGAAGTTGTTGGGGTTCAACCAACTACAGAGGCAACAACTACAAGGTTGCGCTCCATTTAAAGCTTAAAAACTCACTAAGTGGCTATCCGATGAATCTGGATCCATCAACATCGAACCACTTCCCAAATTAGGCCATGACTCAAATGAGTTAAGCCTCATCATCACGGCCTCAACAGTGATAGACAGTGGTTTTTTAAACTTATAACAAACTACAACGCCAACACTAAGATGAACCAAGGTCCAATATTAAACACATAAATAGTAGCATTCGAATTCACATCGATGCTCGGATGAGTAGTTATGCATCGTCACAGCCTATCAAAAGTAGAAAAGAAACGCAAACCCTTGTTGAATGAACCTAAATACATGATCATTGAAACAACAGCAAACCCAAAGCAAGTCACACAATCCACTTTTGGTGGAGTAACAACATCCAAACAAAGTACCAACATAAAATCAGAAAAGAAAACTATAAATAAAGGCGGATCAAAACATGAAAGCGGGCATTAGAGCCGCAAAGGACTACCGGCCACCCACCAGTGTCCTTATTTTCATGTTATTTAAGCAAAAAAGACTATCGGACAGAACCATAGAGATGGGATGAGGTTGCGCAGCCGGGACGCCGGCGAATGTCCAAACCGACGAGTTACGACAACCATACCTCTCACGGATCTCTCGATAGATCTGATGAGTGCGTGACGGAGACCACCGGCGACGGAGAGCCACCACACATTAACATATATGTTATTCTCTATAAAGATATGTAAAGATCGGAGAGCCTTTTGTAGTGAAGATTAAATAAAGCGGTGGCACAATCATCAATAAAGAAAATAATTGCTTGATGCCATCTGTAAAAAAAAGAAAAAGAAATGACTCATGAACTGCTGGCGAATCAGACATAAACATACACGGAGGAGGTCCAATCATGCCAAGAAACCACTGTTCATTTGGTTTGTAAATTAACATATAGGTGAATAAGGTTAATGTTACAATTTTTAAAAGACATATCCCCAATATTTTTTTAATCATCTTCCCCACCCAACCCTAGGGAGCTCATCATCATCATCATCTTCTTCTTCTTCTCACGGGAGCTTGGTTTCACCACCGTTCATCACCGACGACACATTGAAGCTCGACTTCATCATCGATTGTTCAATTTAAATAATCTTCTCCATCCGTTTTTCCCCTTTCTACTAACTATTGCCACCATGGGACCTTGTTGTAGAACCATTTCAGAAACGATGAAACATGGAATGGAACCGTCGAAATCATCTTTGCTTGTTCGAAACTACTATTTTGCAATACATCAATACGTGGAATGGAATCCATTTGAATGAACTTTTGTCTTTGTGTTTGAAACTCTAGTCGATTTTTTATTATTGTATGAATCCATGTGAATGGATTTTAGTTCAACAGCATCAAATTGGAAAATTATTATTTGGTTTTAGTTTTGGTTTGTGTTTTTTATTTGGGAAAACAAACATGGTGTTTTGCTGTTTTGATTAAATTTCATTGGATCGTGCACATTCCTTCAACATGTGGAAGGATTGTTGAATTTTATTGAACATGGGAATGTTTTTTTTAATTTCGGTTTCATATGTGCCAACCAAATATAATTTTGAATGGAAAACATTTTAATTCCAAATTTAATTTTTGGGAATTTCGCAAACCAAACGCACTCTAATATTTATATTGGATCTTAACAAGCTAAAGATAATAGTAAACTAGAAAAAAACAAACAATATAAATAAACTAAAAAGATAATTAAAGAAATAAATATTCAAATGCAAACTTATAGGTTCTCTTGTATCATACTTCCTGTTTTTCTAAAATCTTGCTCTCAAGTTTTGCCTCCAGATCAAAAGACCTAGGTCCAAGGATGCATCAAACCTGCTTCTTGTTAACAACCATCAATATCCAGTTAGACTGTTTGGTTCCATGGTTTGACTTTTTGAGTTGCTCGGCTCATGGTTAGCGGGTCTTGTTTTATTGAGTGACAAAGCTTGAACTATTTTATGGTAGGAGAAACTCAATATATAGAAAAAAAAATTTAAGCTACCAAGCAAAAAATTAATATTATCAAACCTAAAATTGACACTATTGATGAAAAAAGAGGGAGACGGGGCGAAGCTCCCTCTTGGTTCTAATGGATTGGTCTTGTTTTATGCTTCTACGCGCCTCATGTGAATTAGTCTTGAATGAAAAGCCCAACTCCCTTGCATTTAATGTTGGGCTTCTATTATGATCGTGAATTCGCGATATTGTAATGGCCCATTAGAAACATTTATTTTTGAATAAATAAAAGTCTCAAGTAGTCACGTATAGTCATGTAAAAGTAGAGGCTGACTAATAATGCCATCGAGATTTTTACCTTCTCTTGCACCCATATCTTTATTTTGAGTTTTGAAGGTGATCACACCGTACATATTTAACTTGAAATCATTCAAAGTTGTGTTTATATTTTTTACAAGAGGCTATTTGGTCATTTTTCAAACACTTAAATGAAAAACTTAATCGGTTATTTTTCAAACACTTAACAGAAAAACTTAATCTCTTTTAGTGTCGGTAGTATACACTCTCTGTATAGATCACGTCCACACTTATTCATACCCATAGACTATTCATACCCTAAATAAACATTCGTATAGTTAGGGGTGAGCAAATAACCGACTTAACCAAACCATAACTAAATTAACCATATTAAACGAACCAAACAATTAACCGATGGTTCGGTTAAGGCATAACCGATTAACCACACATTGGTTTCGGTTTTGATGTACAAATTAATCGCATTAACCGCAATGAATCGAATACCATTAATGCACAATAAATTTAAAATACTAATCATGATCCTACTAGAATTTCCATATGCTCATCTTTTTAATTCTTAATTCACATGTGTAAGAACTATATTTACATAGTGGGTATTCATTTTGTATAGAAGAAACCCTCTAGACAAGCAAAAACAAGGCAAGATGTGTGTACGCATTGTTGTATGCACACCACGACTCCGGTTTTGGTTTTGGTGGGACCTTAAATACGAATCGTATTCATCCATACCCTTATAAAGTAGGTCTAAACCTAGCCTAACAAAAGTTTACTGTTAAAATTTTGATTTAAAAGCCTACGTTAAATATATTGGTTAATTATACTCTATAATTTAGAAACTTTAGCTACAAGAATGTTTGATGCATTATATTTTAACCACATATGTTTTTTTTACGTAATATACTTCTATGTACTCATGTCATAAAGTATAAATAACTTTACTTACAAATTATATTATATTTTATAATTACCTATAGTAATTGATAAATAGTATATTAATTATTGATTATACATATATTATATATCTATACAAAAGAAAATTTTTGATTGCATTTAAGTTTTTGATTCTAAGTTTTGACCATAAGAGTTGTTTTTTATATTATGAGCCAAGAGTAAATTATTTGAACTTTTATATAGTAAAATGCAAATGGTATTTGTGGTCCCTCAGTTTTACCTCACAAAATTTGATTTTTCAAAAATTTTCTACTAAAGTTTAATAGCTTTAGATTTCATTACTTATTTTATTTTCATTTTCACCCATTTATCAATCATGTTTTAAAGCCGTTTCATTTCCTAATAATTTTTGCCTTTCTGTAATATTTTCTGTTCATTAATTAAAAAAATAAAATGTGGGGTTATCTTTATTTTTTGTCAATACTTCAATATAATTTGTTTCAAAACGAAATTGTATTCAATATTAAGTGTTTTTGTATCGTAGGATATAATGAGTGCAAATACTGTTCTGAGCCTGTGACGAACCGAACCGATTATGAGTGAATATCATTGTTGTCGTTAATGGTATTATCAGATATCGGTTTTGATATTTGCTTTTGTGGTTTTCGGTGAGACAAACCGACAACGAACAGAGTCACGTCATGTAAAACATGGGAAAGTGACCAAACTTCCGCGCTCGTAGCGCGGGAGATGACACTAGTTAACTATAATTAATCATAATCGGCAGTTAACCGAAGCGTGGTTAACCGAAGTATCGGTTGCAGTTGATGGTTTTAAAAATGGTATTAACCGAACTTTGGGTTTCGGCTTCGAAAATTGTCTTAACCGTACCGAACCACATTGTTCACACCCCTAGATGTGTTATATTCCCTACACCTCACATTACCTATATATATATATTAAAAAACCATGGGGATGAACAGTAATTTTCAGATTGTGAGCCGTAGATTTAGAAATCGGTGGTTGTGGTTTTTAGATAGCGTAAAGTGAAGAGAGTCATCACACGTGTCCACACACGTGTCCTCATCGGCCGACGACTAGAAATAGTCTTCTCTCTTACTCTGCATTTCTTCGTTGGTTTAGGAGAGGATGTTGATGGTGTTGTGGAAAGCGAGTAAGACGTAGATCTGGTGATTTCAAACTAGGTTTCTCTCAAACAGGGTTTCTGGGCATGAGTCATGATCAGAAGATTTGTTTTTTGCCCCCAAGTTCCACCATGATTAGGGTTTCTCTCAAATGTCTGATAGATAGACTTGACCATGTTTGCAGCAGAGTGTGGCCGTCGTTCGGTGTTGTCTGTCGCGAGGTTCTCTCCCCATCGATTGTTATTATCCCTCGAAAGCATCTGTTGTCTCCTCCTCTGTACAATTGTACGCGACGAGGTGCGTCTCGACGGGATCGTTGATTCCCTTTTGAACATCCAAAATTGCACATGAAAGCATTTTCTTACATATTTGGCAGATTGTTTTAGGCTGAATTTCATGGATTTTGAGGGTTGTCATGGCTGAGATGGCAGTATTGTGTTTGTTCTTCTTGCTAGGTAATACATTCTTCGTGTATAGGAAGCTTAAACCTCATTTGAGTAAAGGTTGGTAATTTTTTCGTACTTTCAAAGCAGGTTCATAAACACCTATTGGTAAGCACCTGTTCAAAGTTTTATTCTAACAATGAGACATTTGATGATTTCAGATTAGGTTTTTGGTTTGTTGATTATGATGATGGGCTTAGCGGTGTTTAATGATTGTCTTCATCATCTTTTTCATATTATTCGTCATCGTGAAGGTGTTCACATCAGGTTTAAAGGAAAGCATTTCAATAAACTCTAATCTTAAACTCATATTCAAATCTAATAGGAACTCAATTTTTGGGACATTTTATTTTTCAATCTTAGACTGTGTACCAGACGAACTATCCATGGTAACAAGAGTTACAATAAAGTACAGGGTAGAATATTTTTGTTGTCTATTTTCATTTTAAATTGTTGTTGACTATTTTCATTTTAAGGTTCTTTGCCTTAAATACTTCAAATGGTTAAACAAACAATATGGATCGATTTAGTTGTGCTATTGATTCTTTGCTTCATAGTCATGGTGGTGGGGGTAACTTTTAAGGGGTTAGGACCAATAACAAGTTCATTCGAATTAGAGTTGTGTAATTACCCCCTTGAGGTCAGCGGTGCTCGGCACTGTCTAAGGCGGGTTGGTTTAATTTTATTGTGGTGTAATTAGAAGTTGTAATGCTTTCAGAAAAAGAGGCGTAAGTTGACTTAATAATTGCCTTACTTTATCGTTTATAGTGTTTTTTTATGGGGTTTAAGGATTTAGCTTTGCTACTACCTATTTTCATTTTAAGGGCACAGGGAATCATGTAGATGTTAGTTTCTTATGCTTGCAGGTGGGAATCCTTTTGTGCCCTCTAAAACGAAGTTTACTAAAAAAAATTCGGTAATCTTGATTTTGTTTGTGTTTCATGTTTTCCATTGTTCGAAAGTCGTCTTTTGTTTTGGCGGGGATCTAGGGTTATAGTGTTCATGTACTTACTAATATTTGAGGTACCATCTTTACATGTCCGTGCATAAAATTTCTACAATGAGGGTGTGAATGTAATCTTAATCCGATAAATAAAAGAAGGGTAGGTGAGATATGGCACATGAATGGCTAGATCTGTTTAAGTGGCACGAATTGGTTACATGACATTCTGATTGAACATTTTTATCTCTTTTAATGTTGCTTTGATCCAGCATGAATTACATGGATATGCTTTATGTGATCATGTTTGTGCATAAAAATAAAATTGATTAGTTTTTATATGTTGCAGGTGGATCTTCCGGCCATGAGTATTTTCTAAAGAAAGAAGGTATGGTGTGTTATTATAATCCTTTAAGGAAGTTTGATGGCTTCACTTTTGTTTTATAAATTACGAAGCAACTTGAATTTGCTTCATTTATAATCAGCCCATAGCAAGAAATTTGTCTTTTGCTCCCAAATAGTACATTCTCACCATCACCTTTATACAGCATTACATAGTAATTGTTTAATTGAGATTTGGAATTTGGATCAGGTATTGGTGTTAATCCTACATCTATAAAAAGTTTATTTAAGGAGTTAGATTAGCTTCTATACTATGGTATGTATAAGAGGGCTGATATGAAGCTAAAAAGTTAGATTTTAATATGTTAACATGGCTTTTTTATATATGCTGTGCAAACCAATACATGTGATTAAATTACAAACCTAAATTAAAATCACGTTACGTTCAATTAAGATGTATTGCTTATCATTTGAATTTGGTTTTTGCTTAAGCTACTGTTCCATACCCTTCTATATAAATGACTAAAATAAAAACTTTAAAAAGTATCATACAGGTTTAATATTTAAAACCGTTTTAGGTTGTATATGTTAGAAATGTATATCGTTTTTTCCGTTGCAAAATTATAACATAGCAAGGTTTGTCAGGAACAGATGGATATTTCAGGAGTTTGATATCGATTGTTTGTGGTAAGACTAGCATTTTATCCGACTTGCAACTGCAACCTGCCGTCGGTTCTAAGCCAACCTGTAATATACATAAATGGTGTCGGTTGCACCGGTTGTCATTTTTGGTGTACCGTCTCAACCGGAATAAAAATCCTAACCTCTATACGGATCCGATTCTTCGACGCACAATGCGCGTCGCGTATAAACGCTAGTATGCTTTAAAATGCATGATAAGAATTCAAGCCAAGCCTCTTAAAGCCTGAGCTTAACTCGTCATATTCCTTGAGCTCGTTTTTTGTATTGAATCTTGATTAAAGCCAGACTCAAATGAGCCTGACTTGAATATTTCCAACTAAACCTGGGCTCTATAAGATTCATCAGCCAAAAAGATCTTCATGTTACATGTAGTATTCCACTATTGTATAATTTGTAACATTTTTTCTTTCTTTTAAATGTTTATAAGTAGCAGTCGTGTGAAGATATACAAAACGACTTTTATTACATATATATCAATGAATAACAATTGAACCATTACAAGCTTTTGGGATCTCTCTCCTTTGGTTTTGATAATCAGGCTTTCCTATACGTGACAGTGAGCTAGCGTTTAAGCTTTTCCGTTGTATGTAGTTAGTGTTTTTTCTTTATATTTGAATTCAAAATACAAAATAATCTTTTCACATCGCGTGTCTTTCTCCATCCACCAAATGCAAATACATGTCCAAACAACCGATTTCCATGCCCCTGCAGTATTGCATATTAGTAAAACCAACAACTTCAAATCACTTAAACAATCAAAGCTTATCGTCGTGTTAACAAGGTGGTTATTGCACAAAAAACTAACCTACTTTGCTTTTATTTCTTTTTTGGTAAGCCATCTTTCTATGTAGCCTTTACAAGCAGGCAAAATGCTGACGTGGCGTTCGACAGACCACATCATAACCAACTGGTGCCACATCATCATTTTACCTTCTATAGAAGGTTACTTACTATGGTAAAAGATTAAAACTATGCTCACAAAATCAGGAGAGACATTTTTTATTGCATACAATGACAAAAAGGTCGAACTTTCAATCCAATGGCATTTCAGATAATAACTTTGGGTACCTGTTAATGTAGGCTATATTTTAACTTCAGTGATCCTTCTATCGGTTCCACGATGATTTGGCTTCCCGACACATCTCTGTGGCCAAATGATAAAGTTTAGGACTAAACATATGTAAGTGATTAACCAAATATGCTCAAAAAACATACCCTAAATTCCTGCTGATAGGATCCAGGCACATTCTCCTTCAGCCCCTAAACACAAACACAATCATCAGGAATAGATTTATTTAAATGATTTACAAAATATCTAACAAACTTCCTTTGTAAGTTGGCAGGGGGTTATGTTAACTAACCTTAGTTAAAAGAGGTGGTTTTAATGATGATATAACTTTTGTCTCAAGTTCAGCTTTCAAAGAGAGCTGCGTACATAATGGCCCGCGATGATCGAAACTATCTACATATTATGATTTTTGGTGCTTAAATGATTAAATTGCATACCTTTTTAAATAATTCTGTTGGTGGTTGATGAGAATTGTGTTTTGAATTTAATTTGAACCCACCATCTTTAATTGAATGTACCTGTATTATAATAAATGGATTACAATAAGAGTGTTGATTTGGAAAATAAATTTGTGAAGCTATAGTTTCCTTGTCAGTAGTGCAAGATTTTACATTATTTGGCAATCTGCATTTATCCTTCTTTCCAGCAATTTCAAAGCATTGTCTGCAAATAGCACAAGAATAAAAAAGAATATTTAGATTTATTGGAAGCCAAGTCTAGAACATCTGAACATGTTTAGTGTAAATGAGTAACTTTTGAAAACCAAATTGTAGAATTTAAGTTCATTTAATAAATAATTAGGGTGTTAGATATGACTAACAAAAACCATAATACATTATTAACATAATTGTTTTAATACAATGATTTGCGATGTAGTTTGCATTAGAGATTGGGCAACTTTCAGCTTGTTCAACCCACATGCAAAATAAAGAAATAAGCATCACACATAGGCGATTCAAGAGCATTCTGACCTTTCAATGAGCATATCTTCACTCACAGGAACAGCTGGATTTTGTTTATAAAGTACCTGGAGCGATGCAAGTATACGTTGCAAGTGTAAACAAACTAGAAAAGGTTAAAAAAATTCTTTTTTTTTTTTTTTTTTTTTTTTTTTACATTTTCATGGAAAAACCAAGCTAGCAGATTCAATGCCAGTCTGGTGGCCTTCAGGTTGCCCACAAACACTTTTATTGTCCAGTGTCCACTTACAGTATTTTATAAGTAATTATTATGCTATTATGCTTACGAAAACCATATAACACTAATAATCTAAATCTTCAAATAGAAATAATTTGGAGTTTGGGTTCTGTTTGATCATCAGATAGCAATGAGTGTTGGATGGGGAATGGATTGATCTTGGATTGAAATAACTCTCAAAAATGTGGAACAAAAAGAAACATGTTAAAGATTTACGTGAGGCTAAGATTTTTGAGTTAATTCGTCTAAGATAAAAACACCCCCAAATTGAACCATTCATAAGTGAAGTAGTGAACGGGTCAAAACTTCCAACTCTACTTACAACTCTTTTAATTCTAGAAAACTTACTTGAACTTCATTTGACTGGGTCATGCTCTTCTTAGTTTGTGGCACTTGAGGAGCATCAAGAAACTGCCAGATATAAACTTTGGTAAATTTAGATTACACAAGAAATTATATTTAAATAAGACAATAATTTATTGCAGGTACCAACCTTTTTGTTCAATGGTCGTTGAAGGGATTCATATTTATTCTGGGACCTAAATGTCAATAAGAAGTAGTTAATCATTGCTATTTTGTTAAATGACATATAATATAAGTAGCACAAATGTTGAAAACTAGTACATGCGTCTTTGAGCTCTCTCTTCTGTTACCAAGGCAGGTTTTTTGGGAATAGTAGTTTTAACTCTAGAATTTGAGCTGCTTTCCAATTGTGCAGCCTGCAAAATAAACAGTTTGTTTCCTTATATACATGCATGCTTTTGTTTTTATTTTCTTAACGCCACGACAAAAAGTAAACATAAGTGGTTTACCTTCTTGGACATCTTGTGCAAAAATGAAGCGCGGTGCTTCAATTGTGCAGCCTGCATACAAGACAAAAAAATGATTCAGCTTTATGTTGATTTTTAATGTAATCAGTACCATTTTGAGTCAATCCGTGTTAACATTTGTAATCACCATCTAAAAATATATGCAATTTAAATGGAATCTTAAAGATAAATGACTTGAACCATGCGCACCTTACGCAAGTAACCAATTTCTAGCTTCTGTCTTTTGGTGGTTTGGTTTTGTATTCTGATAGGAGATCGCAGCTTTTCAACTGCACTAACTAATGGCTTCTGCAACCTAAAAGTTAATATATGAAAAAAGGACTGGATGAAGAGAAGTGGAAGAATATAAACAATGACTTCAAATTATATAGCATTATATAAAGAGAAGGATCTAGTTAATTATTAACACCTTCCAAAGCCGCCTGAATGCATGTCACACTCTTTATTTTGCTTTGCCAAATGACTAGCAGTAGGTTTCATGAACGTTGAACCACTTGGTTTAGACAAGTTGACTGTGGACTTTGGTTTAGCCTTTATATTATCCTGAGGAATATGGTTATGATGCTTCACACCTGGATCAGTTGAACAAGGAAAAACAAATACAGAAATAATCAAACTTGACCTCATAAAACCTGTATCTTTAGTTACTGATGTACATTATAATAGTAAACTCAATGTCTGAGACTTGACTATTTTCTTTATTGGCATCAACTGAAAATGTACCTTTGATTTTTGTCTCTCTTGAGGCAGCTTTATGATCATTGCCACCATCTGAAATGGTGGATGTACTAGTTTTTTTACTAGCTTCTACTTTTCTGGAGCTGGCTTTGTGACCTTTCGTAGGATTGGATTTGGCTGCCTTCATCATCTTTAGCTTCACGATAAAGGCTGAAATATCCAGATAAAGTTATATGGGCAGATTAGTGAAAAACTACAAGTGAGAATGTGTTTGGTAAAAGTCAAGACACGGAACAAAGCTCAAATATTTTTGCAACATGTAAAACTGAATGCAAATACCACTTAAAATCAACAATTTCAATTAAGTTCGACATGACCCTATAATATATTGATTCAATAGATCATAACTATTCCTGAAAAAGAATACAAATCCACCTAACCAATTCAAAATTATTTCCAGTCATTCATAGCTTAAGTTGCAAAATTCAGGAACTCATTAAAGTTGTGTTCTGAAACACACTACAAGATTTAAAGAACAGCTTATACCGAGCGTTAGACCAATTTCATTGCTAGTTTAATAATTAATTATTATATATCTGTTCAACAACAAAAAGGCTTCTTTTTATTTAAAAGGCAAATGGACTACTTTTCAACTCCATCATAACCTCAAAAGGAGTTAGCCACAACAAGATTGATGGTGCTATAAATAGTATAAATTTCTCTAATCATATAGAAAAAAAATATATGCAAGCTTATTCCAAACTACATATACAATTAGAATTCCTTTTGACATAAGAACAACACAAATTGAGATAACATATGTGGAGACCACCCAAGTATTCAACCTTTACCTTTAAGACCTCTCCTGCATTAAAAGTATCATACACACCACCCAAGTATTTACAAATGAAGAAGATGACCTTAATAAAATGAAAACAACTAGAAAATCTTCTTTTTCAAACCACTTAAAATTAAACTTTGACTAATATCCTAAATTCAAACCTCATTACCATCCAAACAAGTCACCAACCAAACTTCATTAACCATTATCTAACCTCTCTAACCCACATATAACCTATCACAACGAATCAACACCAAAATCAGAGCTCATAACACGTGAATGAAACCATTAGCAGTCTAATTCGTTAATCAATCACAATAACGTGAATCAACAAACATTCCCAACAATCAAACAAACGAAAAGGCTTACGCGAAGGCGGATATTCATGAGCAAATCGGAACCAGCTCTCAGCTTCCTCCGCCTCGGATTCCGTCTCCTCTCTCGTAAAATCAACAAAATGAGAAGCCTCAAACTCGTATTCGGAATCAACATCATCAGAAATCAAAGTGTGATCGGCTGCCAACACCTCCATGATCCCCATATCTTGGTCCATTGTCCCCTCGTCGGACACCAAATCGCCGTTCGAATGAAATCAACGGAGACGACGGAGGAAGAATGCAGATTTAAGCCATCGGAAGCTCCGATCGGAGAGATGATCGACGATTGAATTTGAGAGTTGAATCCCCAAATTGTGAAATTAGAGACACCGGAGAATATTATTGACGGAGAATGATCGTTTGTTCGAAGTCATCGGCGATTTTTTCGTACGTGTTTATAGTGTTCATCCGTTTGTTAATGTAGCGCTATGAAGCTCTTATTGGCCCCCCTAGTTATTGCTATTTTGAAATTTGTGGGTCCGAATTTAAATATATTCAACTTATGTGTACTAACTTAATTTGTAATGTTTTTTAATAGCCTGGGTATGTTCATATCTCAAACGAGATTTCACCCTTTATTCGTTAGTTTGTCGCTTGAGGATGACGCCAACGGCCAACTCGTTCCAAAAGGAAATTGATTACTCTGACTTGTATATATCTGAAAAGCATATTGGCAGGCCCTATTAATGTGAAATAATTTAGTTTTCATGGGCTAATGTGGCGCGTCTTTTTTAGGACGGATGGTATTAGGTATGCGTGTTTGTAAAATAAATGGTGATTTTAGGTGTGTCTTTGTAAGAATTTGGGCGTATTGTTTTAATTATATGGTTTGTTCGTATTTTAGCTATGGATTAACTAGGCGGGGATTTGTATATTAGGCGCACAATTGTAGTTGATTTAAACGAACGGTGGTCTGTCATTCTAACTAGTTAAGATGCATCATCGACGTATCAACATTGTAACAATAAAATTAAGGATAATAAGATTCTTAATTGAACACCGTTTAAAAGTAATAAAGTATATGTATGTTAATTGAGTTCAAACATTTAATAGAAACCTATAAAATATATCAGCAATGATATCGTAATTTTTTATTTTATCTTTCTTAACTTTATGTTGTTTATAATATAAGTCAATCTTACGTTTGCGTAAGACCACGTGTTACCGCAACGCCCACCGGCGCCATTGCCACCAACATTACACCAGTTTTTAAAATCAGAGCACGGGCTACCCCTTGGGGTGGTTCACGACGTTGTTGATGCTTTTGGGGGTAATATTATCGTTTTTTGCCCATGTCCCTTAGGTGTCTGTCATGTGACAATATTTTTTTTGCAACCAAGCCCTAACCAAACCCCATAATACATACCCTTAATATTAGTTTGAATAATATTCATCGGCGCATAACACTTATTAAGTTTAGCCCAGACAACTTATTAACTTTATATATGATATGATTTATCAAATAATTACATTTATTTATCTATTAACTTTAATTAATAGTAAATTTGTTTGGTAAAACTTACTATAGGTTTTTTATAGTTATGATGATGATATTTCTATCTTTAAAATAAAGGAGTAGTTCAAATAAGAAGGATTTTTTAAATATAAAAAAACGTAAGAAGTAATATCAACTATCAATTTTTTTAATCAATGGTTGAGACTAATTTTAGAGTAGTAGTTTAGACATGGTCACTTTTATTGATTTTTTTTAAGTTTCTCGCTTTTTTAACATTCATAACTTTTATATACTATATTATTTTTTTATAAATATTACAACATAAAAACGAGCTTTTATCTTTAAAACAAGTACAATATCATTATAGAAAAAAATAATAATCTTTTATTATGTTTTTAAGCTCATGATTTATGCTCGTCATTACGTCTTTAGTGTAGTTTATTGTGTATTTTTGTTAGTTGTTGTGTTTTTCTAATAGTATTGTATTATTCTAAAATGAAGAATTTCAAAAAAAAAATATAATAGTGAAATAACATTGTGGTATATTTCTACCATGTAAAACTCAATGATAAATTAACATATAATTAATCTAATGCATTAAAAATAATGACAAAAACAACAAAAATGATATAAAACATAAAACATTAAGATAAAATTATTCATTGTGTTTTTTGCTTGTTATTGTATTATCCTAAACACTATGAGTTTTGAAAAAGACATTAAAAATTAATATTATTACGTACTTCTAATTTTAAAACGCCTATATATATATATACATTCATATTTGTTTTTTCTCATGATATACATAAATACATATTTATTTTCAAAAGTGAATGAATAGTCATAATAAATAATTTCATGGGAAAGCATGCGAATTGTCAATGGTGTGATTTTAAATTTTGAAAATGAAATATTATGATACTATATAGACACACTATTAATATATTATTGTAATAAAGAATTTAGTAAATCATAAAAGTTTTAGGATAATCCACAAAACACGGGTTTATATAGTTATTATTATTAATATAAGTATAATAGGTTTGTATCATGTACTGCTCACAAGGAAATGCACTGTAGGATACCACTATTCCAGTCAACGTATCACAAGCGTTATGTCAGTCTATTAAAGTATTTTTTTTATTTAATAGTTTAAGTGAAAAAGAATTAGTTATTATATATATATTAAGCATACATGTCGGTTGCTAAGTAAGTTTATTGTTTTTTACTTATTTTCAAGTTATGAATATATATGACAATTAAAACATTGTTAGAGGTCATAGATTAGTGGTTAGTGGGTTGTGTTTTCACCCAGCACACCTGGGTTCGAATCACAAGCTGCATTTTCATTCTGCCTTTTTCTTTTTTTCTTTTTTGGTTTTTGATATGAGTCTTTTTGTATAGCACACTCAAAATTATTTTTTTATTAAGCACATAATTTGGTTTCCTTTTATAACCTATAGTTCATGAATAATTTGACTAATTAATTTTGTAAACTTTAAAATGTTTGTATTTTTAGTTTCTTACCCATCAACTTTTAAAATATTTTTTTTGACAATCATTTAATACTTACAATTTATTAAAACAAAATAATTGATGCAAACTTTATATTTTTACTTTTTCCCTTATAGCTTTTAAAATTTGATGTTTTATTAAATTTAAAATGTATTTGTTGTGATGTGGTTATTTTAAATTTCAATGTAAATTTCATTCAATAACAAGTTGTACGTAATAATACAAGTCACGAAGGCATACATACAAGTCGTCAAAACTAATCACGTGCTCATTCTTTATAATGTTTCGGCATGATTTTTTCGCGGGATGATTACTAATTTTCAAGTTATCGAAATTGAGTCTTACAGATTTCAACAGGTTCGCTGCATCGCGCGGGTTTCATCACTCGTTATAATTAGAATTGTCAATTGAACAAATGTAATGACTTTTTGATTATCTTTTCATGTAATGCCTCCTATAATCATAGTAATTCATAAAATAAGTCGTAGCTAAACATGATCGTTCATCAAAGAAAACAGATAATAAAATTGATGAATATTATTAAACATAGTGATTAAAAGTCTCATTTCATATCCCCAAAAACATCTTTTAAGGGTTTTTATAGGAAAAAAACAAAAATTTTATTATATATACCAAGAAACGCCTTCTTAATATAAGACATGGATTATTTTGTAAAAACTTCAGATTTTCTAGAATGTTTTGCAATTGTTTATTAGAAAAAGGCAAAAAATGCATACAACAATCTTTGCATTATGTACATCTTTTAAAGCCTTTCATTTTGTTTATATAATGCTCAACCTCTTGCACAACACGGTTAAGCTCTCGACTTCTAAGGGTTTGTGGTTCCAGGTATTTGTTTCTCAACTTATCGATGTTTTGTGTTTAATAGTAACCTTTTGATGATATGTGTGTGTTTGTTACTCTGCTTATGAAAATTTGATCTTTGTTATGATTAATAATATAGTCTATATTTAGTTTTTGGTTGAAAATTGTACTCAAAATGGCAAAATAAATGGTGATGTGAGATTCATAATGATGATTTAGTGGTATGCTGGGAGTTTGATTTTGCAACCAAAAGTGCTAATAACTTTGATTAATTAATCAAATGGGATTAGGTTTGATTTTATGTATTTCAAGAATGTTGATATTTATGGTGTTTTAATTGATGTGATGATATGATATGATCATATTATGTGTTAGATAAACTCATAAACTGTCTATGACAAATTTCAATTCTGTTATAACTACTCAGGTTTAATTCTTGTTAGATATTATGAATTCATTTGTCCATTTGAAATACCTTATTGTTTACACACTGTTTGATATCAGCTATCCTTGATGTTCTCGGGGTTGAAATAGGTTAACAGTTATCAATGTTTTTTTCATTTTTTTTTTGCTTGTGCATTTGAAATCCATACTTGGCTTCAATTCCTAAAAGTAAGTTATTATTGTTTATCTATTTGTAAGTTCAAGATGGGTAGCTATTATGGTTCATCAACTACTAGAGGTTTATGGAAAAGTCAGCTTGGTGGTGTAATTTTCGGTGGCAATATAACAACAATCAATGAATGTCTTTGCAAGAAGCTATTTGGTCAGTTCGTTTAGGATTACTTCTTTTTCTTACGTAAATAAATAATTTCAACCTTTTCTAATACAAATCATCAAATTGTGACAGGTTTACCAAGTTCACACTTTGTTTATGTGAAAAAAATCGAACCTGGTCTACCTTTATTTCTTTTCAACTATACAAATAGAACACTACTTGGGATCTTTGAGGCTACAAGCTCGGGTCAAATGAACATTGACCCGTATGCTTGGAATTGTGATGGTTCGCAAGAAACCCCATACCCGGCTCAGGTACGTATCAATTCTCTTGTATTGTGTTGACTCTTCCATTGTGTATGACTTTTCAATTGTTTTGTCTAAATTGTTTGTAGTACATGAAATATAACAAAAAATATGGAATTTCGTTGATGAATTTTTTTATAGTAGCCTACCCTAGTTGGAAATCCATCATTTGCAACTCACATTGACTTTTAGGGATATGTGGATTTGCTTTTTAGAATTCATTATATATGTTCACTAATTTTTGATGCTTGGATAAGCAAGTGTTAACTTGTTTTCTTATTTTGACTATTTAGTATCATATAATAACTTCAAAGTACAAATCTAAACACACTTTTTATGGCTTTTAAGTGTCAGTTTTGATTTTTGAAAAATGTGATTTCTTGAATTAGGTTCAAATACGAGTGAAGCTGCAATGTCAAGTGTTAACTGAGAACCAGTTTAAGCCCATAATTGTTGGCAATTATCATAATCCGTATCATTTCTGGTTTGAGTTAGACCATGTTCAAACGAACCAACTATTGTCCTTATTTGCATCTCAAGCGTTTTCTGGCCCACGTACAACACCTACTCCACATAATACAATAAATCAAACGGCCTTCTATAGTAATTACTTAACGAGTTCCAAGAGTTTGCGTGTCAATGCAAAACAAGTTCAGCATTTTAATAAAATTTCAAAGAAGGATGTTATTTGCATGAAGCTTAAAGAATTGGCGCTAAAGCATAAACTCATGGCTAATTCATCCAGACCTTATCCCATGATAGCTCAGGTTATATACACTGATAAATATGAGTGTTTTATATTATATAAATGTAGCAATTTCGATCCATTTACCTATGAATCGGTTGATTTGCGCTAGGGGTGTCATTCGGGTTTTGTAATCGGGTTTCGGGTTCTTCGGGTCGGGTTCCTCGGGTTTTTTGGTGTAAGAAATCAACCCGAAGACCAAACCAAATAAGTAATATTTGATCGGTTTTCGGGTTTCGGTATTCGGGTTTATTCAGGTCGGGTTAATCGGTTTTCGGGTTTAGACTAAACTGTTAAACTTTAAATTTTTTATTATCTCAAATGTTTGTTTAATCAGTATATATGTGATTAAAATGCAAGTATGTGATTTAACATGTGTAATCAGTATATAATTTTGTTTAGTATCTTGATCTGAAAAAGTTTTTACATATTTAAGTTCACTTTATTATACATATTAAATTGTTAAAGGACATTATATTTTGATTATCCATAAAATTCACATAAGAAAATTACACCACAACAATGAAATATAAAGTTTAAAAAATCAATGTGTTCAACTCTTGTAAACGGTAGCATAATACACACATACATATATATGCACACACATATATATTAATCTTGAAATTTTAAAAAAATAACATATTCGGGTTAATCGGGTTGACCCGAATCTCACAAAACCAACCCAAATACCGAACCATTTATAAAAATCGGGTTCGGTTTGATGTAATAATCGGGTTGGTTGCTCGGGTTAGTCCTTAATCGGATTCGGGTTGATTTTGTTCGGGTTTAACATTCGGGTTCGGGTAAAAAACACACCCCTAATTTGCGCTGTTTGTGTGTGTGTTTTTTTTTTCCTCCGATGAGTTAGATGAAAAAATTACCTAAAGGAAATAGGTCAAATAGGTTGAAATTTCTGAGATCTATTATTATGCATACAATTTTAAATTGTTTTTTCAAGATTATTAGTTTAATAATATTTTTATGTAAGCAAAATTATCATTTTAACACATTTATATCAATAAAAACGCATTTGTATCAATAAAAATAGACATAGGTGATTGCCGGTCAACTTAACCCTAGCCTGTTTCATTAACATGTACTAAGTAGTAATCAATTTTCACCCCTTACTCATCCTGCTCTCTTATTGCCGCCTTTCATATTATGTTCATTTGTTATTGGTATTAATATACTATTGGTATTAATATTCGAAGTGTTTCATTTTTGTTTGTATATTAGTTGATTGAAAAGGTTAAAGAGTTGATGGCATTTAAAGTAGAGCAAAAGGACAAAACTAATAATTTGAAACAAAAGATCACTATTTTGGAGCAGAATTTGGTATGGTTTTCTATTGTTAATGTGACTTGAATTGATGTCTTCAAGTTTATATGGTCTTAGAGCATTCACAATAGGTTTCTTATTATTATGTGAGTGTGTGTTTTATATTTTGGGAGATGGTTGTTAATGATTGTGAGTGAAGGAGGGGGATTATTTATGGGGATTGTACCGTGATTCCTCATATTTGAGGAAACACAGTACAACCCTCATAAATTTTTTAATATTTTTAAAAGTTATTATGAGTGGAGGAGAGATAAAAGATAATGAAAAAGATATTAAAAAGTATTATTTAATTAAAAGAGATAGTAAAAAAATAGTGTTTTTAATATAAATATGAGGATAGAGTTGGGGAAGCTAGTGTGAATGCTCTTAGTGAGGGCCGTGCTCCTTGACCTATGTGACCTATGTTTATATAAAGCTAAAGGGTATAGTCGTTACATGTGCTGTTACGTTTCCCGAAGGATCATGCTTCTTCACCTATGTTTATATGGTTTTAGTTCTACCTATATCATGCTAGACTCATTGCATTTTTGTCCTTGCGTCTTCATTTGTTTGTCTTCGCTTTGTTGACTGTAAATGTTGATATCTTAAATATTATATAGTACCTTAATTGTTTTGGATAACATTTGGTCCTAAAAATCCATGTATATAATTTCAATATCTTTACTTTGGACGACACTTATTCCATTTTGACTCTTGTTCCGGATAACTCTTTGTATGGATAACTTTTTTTCGAATGACTCTTCGTGATGATCTCGTTCTTGTTAACTCTTGGTTTGGATATCTTTTGTCCTATAGATGGCTTCAAATGCTCATTGTAAGTAATATAAATTTGATAATAAAAAGCTAATGCATTAATTATTTTTAAAATAATCTAAACCTTGGACAAAAAATTAATTGTTGATCAACCCCACCCAAACCAGCCCACTGTAAGAAACTACTCATTTTGACCGGTTGGCAACTGACCTATATTGTCATATCTAGTTTGATTACTTTAAAAACCTTTATCACATCGTTGCAAGAAATGAGATTATGTAATTCTTTTAGTAGACTTTTAATATTTTAGAGGTTTCTAACTTTTCAGGCTGAAGCACAAGTTGAGATCAAGAAACTAGAAGGCATGCATAACAAGTTAGAATTAGAACCTTGTGTGGGATCACATGAGTATAATGATTTAAAATTAAACGAAACTAGTTTAATGGATGACCCGATACTTTTGATGGGAGGATATGATGGTGGATCATGGTTGTCGTCAATAGATTGCTACTCCCCCTCTCAAAATCTCATTAAATCTCTTAATCCCATGAATACTTCAAGAAGTTATGCAGCTGTTTCAAAGTTAGATGATGAGATTTTCCTGTTTGGTGGTGGGGCCAATGGTCAGTGGTTCGATACAGGTACTCATTGATCATTTTCTGTTTGTGTCCGCTGCAATATAACCGATTTTGTAAGGTTTAATGATATTACATATTTACACTATCCTTGAACCTATTTGAAGCAAGTTTTTACGCCTTTTTCATATAATGTTATCTTTCTGAAAAAAAAAGGTATTACTTTCGATCATTTTACTTGTTCTTGATCATTTTACATAATAATTCTGTAATAATCGAAATATGCCAAAAACACAAAATAGTATGTGAAATCAAAAAAACTTAACTATATTCGAACACTATTTTCAGTAGCTCATTTGCATTGTAGCCGGTGTATCACAAATTTACCTTCAAAATACGCATTCAAACACCTTATAAGTAACATTTTTTTCTTTTTCCTTCTATGAAGTTGAATCTTATGATCCGGTAGCTGATCGATGGACAACTTGTCCTCCTTTAAACAAGAAAAACGGGAATCTTGGAGGGGCAACTATGAATGATAAAATTTATGCACTCGGTGGTGGGAATGGTGTAGACTGCTACTCAACTGTAGAGATGTTGGATTTTGATGTTGGAGCCTGGGTTCGAGTACGCTCCATGCTTGAAAAGGTTAAACTAGTGCTATTAAAAATGCTACATTAACTAAGTTCTTAAAAAACATCATTTTATGGGTGGGCTTGCAAAAAAAAACTTGTGACCTACTAAAAGCTAGGGCATTTGGCTTTACTAGTAGTTGAATAGAAGTGCTTGATCTAATTTCCTATAATACCTTTCTGGTTTGTGAAGATTCTATGGTTTATGTAAAATTTATGTTATTGTAGCGGTTTGCTCTGGCTGTAGCTGAGCTTAATGGGGCACTTTATGCTGTTGGAGGCTATGACGGGAAGAACTACTTGCGGTATTCGATTATTGACCTTTTATAGCATACGATCTTAAAATAATGCTTTTGGCTTGTTGTTTGTGTATGAATTGTTCGCAAACAAACAATAATAATGATTAGTAGATGAGACAATTGGAACCTAGTTGCTTAAGAATGATTTGATTTTATGTCTTATATGTAATTAGTTAATAGGTAAAATGAAAATTAGCTAGAAAAGCAAAATAAATGGGACGAGCATGAGGAAGGTCGCTCAAAATATATTTTTATTGCATAAACCTTGTAGACTGGAAAAATACACGAATGTTATTATAGTTATACATTAAACTATTCATAAGAAAAAAAACAAAATAATTTTTTTGGGTCAACTTGAGTAGTACAAAATAACCCATTTAGCTACCTCTACTGGTCACATGATATCAACCTACAACTTGATGCTGGATACATATGTGTCACAGAACAGCTGAAAGATTTGATCCCAGAGAACGTTCTTGGAAGAAAATCGAGAGTATGAGTACAATAAGGGGTTGTCCTTCAATGGTTGTTCTAAATGAAAAACTGTAAGATTAACATTTGAAGTAGAAATAAGTGTATTTGAAAATTTTGGATGAATTTTTAGTTTGTAGTTTAAGGATGAGAAGTTGTCAATTTGCAGATACGTTTTAGGAGGTTATGATGGCAAGAAAATGGTTTCAACCGTAGAAATCTATGATCCACGACGTGGATCATGGGTATTTGGAGAGCCCATGAACCATCCTAGGGGTTTTTGTGCTGCAACAGTGGCTAAGGATTCTATCTACATTATTGGTGGGCTCCAAAGTGGTGATGAAATTAACGACACTGTAAGTGGCTTCACGATTGCTCTTTAGTGTTCATTAGAATCATGACTGGGAATGTCATCTACTTCTCTACTAAGCAAAAATGACCATTTTAATGCATACAACATCTAAAATTGTTTTATTTAAAGGTTTAGATTATATTTTCAATGTTAGAGTTTTGGTAATGGCTTTACATAAAGTTAGAACAATATTATGTGAAAGCAAATCGGCCCGACCTATTTAAATAGACTATATGATTGCTTGTTTGATCAATTATCAAGTAGTGATGTTAGTTCTTAGCTTAATAATCATTTTGAAACATTTTATAGTGTGGGTATTTACTTTAGACATTTGAGTTGCTATACTCGATTTTTAATAACTTGTGTTACGGATAGGTTGAATGCTACAAGGAAGGACAAGGCTGGAAAACTACCAACACCAATGATGCTTATCGAAGATGCTTTTTATCGGCTATTGCTCTATGAATGAGTTTAGGCTAGTGGGCAAAATCAATTTAATGGTCTTCTAAAATATTCTTTTCAAGCTATTTTATCAAATGAATAGTTACCGGAGTAACATGTTATATATGCATATTAGTTCTAATATAGTTCTATGCATATACTCAACAATGAGTAAAAATAGCTAAATGATGATAAGCTATATTAGTCACCCATAAACTTTGAATTTGTGGATGAAATACTAAAAAAAAAAAATCTTTTTTTAATTCTCATTCTTCGTATTAGTTAATAATCCTAGTGATTGTAATTATATGTTTATTTCTAATGGGAAATTCAATATTCAAATATATGATTTTTCGTTGAATGATTATTCATCTATTGTATTTTCACGTAAATATGAAGCAATAAAACTCTATGAAAAGATGGTGGTTCAATTTGATGTTATTTAAGGAGTTCGGACACGGATGTAGGCTAAGGAGTTCGGACACCGATGTAGAGCTACAACTGACAAGAACATTTTGTAGTCTTAGTACGAGGGGGAGGTTTAGGGATTTAACCGGTGTGAGATGCCATATTATTCGAGGGAACCCTAGACCACTCCACTAGCGGCTCGACTTCGTCGTAGAAGCTACTGCTTCTGCATGTCTAGGCTTCGCTCTCTTTATATATTGATTAGTCTTCTAGAAGCTTGCCAGAAGCAACTAATCGCTTCCTGAATGCCCATTTCCTTCACTGCTAGGAGAATCGTTAGCTTGCTTTCATTCTAGAAATGATAGCTTTCGCGCCCTTCCTGCCTACTGAAAAGGATGTGAATGGAATAAGGGTCATCAAAAGTATAATGTAATGTAATTAAAACATATTTGTTTTAAACTATAATGTAATGTAGTGTACCAATCAACAATGATATTTATAATTATGTTTGTTTTTCCTCATGATATAAATAAAAACATATTTGTTTTCAAAAGTGAATAGTCATAATAAATAATTTCATGGTTCAAAGCATGCGAATTGTCAATGATGTGATTTTAAATTTTGAAATGAAATATTAAGATACTGTATACACACACTATTTGAATATAATTATCTTAATAAGAATTTTGTTAATCATAAAAGTTTTAGGATAATACTAGTTATTATAAAGATTAGTAAAATAGTTTTGTATCAAGTAATAGTGACAATGAAATGCACTATTGGATACCACTATACCAGTCAGAGAGTATAACAAAGTGTTATGTCTATTGTTATAGTATTTTTTTTAGTATTTTTTAGGTAAAAATATGAATTAATGTTTATTATAATTATAATTGTCAATTGAATTCCAAAATATTGACTTTTTGAGTTAAAGTCAGTATTTTATGTTTTGACGTAATATCTCCTGTAATCATAGTAACTCATAAAATTAAATTTTAGTTAAAAATGATTTTTCATCAAATAAAAGGATAATAAAATACCAAACATAAAACATTGAATGTCCGTTCTTTTGTTCTGAACGATACAAAAGGTAAAAAGACACAGATTTGACATCATTATTTTAAATATTATAATAAGATATAATTATTTTATGTATAAGATATAAGATGTCAGGATACATATACCAAACTACCTTTCTTTTATTAAATCCACGGTATATAAAACAAAAAATTTATATTTATGCATAGAAAATAAATTCTAGTAATCGAAACTATAACGTATTTGCTGATCATAATTTATATTCATAATTTGATCAATTACCCTTTTATACATGTTAAATGGCATAAGATTACTTCTGTGGCAAAGAAATATTTCGTCTTTGAAAAGAAAGTTAAAACCCACACGAAAGAAGTTAAGTGTGATTTTGCTAAAGACTAAAAGTAACATTATAATTTAGTATCGGCAATTAAGTTAAATACATGCCTTTAATTTTATAAAAAAGTTAATGCATTCATTCTAAATAATACTTCTAAAATATTTGTTTGATATTAGAAATCTCTAACCACTATTGTTTTTAATACTCTTCATTCATAATATCATATCATTTCGCATGTTTTTTTACGTAAACAAATCTTCTAATAGATAACATCCTTGTTAGTGCACATTAACACGCATGTAATTTATAATTTCAAATCAAGTAAACACAACATAGTTTCTCACATCATATGAATCGTATGATATGATGAAAATTGGTCAAGCAAGCTGTATCACTTTGTCAATCAGATGCATCATGCATATAACTTGGCTCTCATTGACGCGTGTGGCAATTTTCGTCTTGAGTCGTCAGTGTTGCTTTGAATAGTGTCTCAGTGGTGTTTGTATAGCGACAAACTTAAATGATATAAACGATTTTAAATTATGATTGATGGTATTAGAAAATTTATTTATTTTATTGTTTTATAAGTAGCTTTATTAATTTAAGGATTCACGTATGTATTGTTTTGTTGTCAGAAAATAATAATAAAGGAAAAAACAAAAATAAAGTAGAGAGACGCTCCTAGTTGTACGGCCGGAAAAAGAGGGCAAGGAACAAACTTTTTATGTAATGACAACAACAGAATAGTTTAAAGCTTCAAAGAGGGGTCTGGTCCACCTCATCGTTATTCCTTTTTACAAGTATATAAAATATAAAAAAACTTTAAACACTATGATGCGGCATATTTATTGTTGCCAAATGATAGAGAAGGCTTTCTTATAAGATCTTTATTGAATAACGAGTTTTTTTTAACACTATGATACGGCATATTTGGGGCTGTTTGTTTGCCTATTAACCATCAGATTTTTGAATGTTTCAGCATTTAATGGTTCAGAGTGTTTGTCTCATGAGCGGATTTCTGAATGGTTAAGCACTTTTGCCTCTGACTGGTTAAGTATTATACTGAGTCTGAATGGTTAATAGTTTTTATCTGAATTGGTCAGACATTTGCATATGAATAGTTAAGCAATATACTAACTCTTAATAATTCAGACCTTTTACTGGTTCAACAATTAATGATTCAAAACTATTAATAATTTAGTACTTATCCATTCAGAAGTTGTCAAACAGCCCCTTATACTATCTAACTAAGGTTTAAAGTACTTATAATTCTTAGCTTTAAGTAGTTATAGTGAGGTGGCTCAAGACTTTATTAAAATAGAAGATGTCTTGTGTTCAACTCTCACATGTGATAAAAAGAAAAAAGAAAAAAAAAAGATTTTAGATTGGGCTAAGAGGTTTTCTCATCTAACATGAGTTTCCTCATAAGGATGGTCTCAGGTTTCATACTTGAGTAATAAAAATGATCGGGTGGGCTAGTGGCCCATCAATGATCCTTTAATCGTTAAAAAAACTATCATTTAAAGTGAAACATGGCCCGTGCGTGACGACATGACTGCACGTTGTGGCAGGTTTCGCGAACATTGTTATGCACATATTCGCGGTGCATAATGTATTGGAGATTCAAACGTAAAAACAATTCGAGTCTCGCACGTTGCAACTTAATATATAATAAAAAGGAGTTTGAAAATTAAATAATATAAGAAAATGTAACAAATTAACTAAGAAAACCTACACATGCCACACAATAATAACGAATTTGGTTAGACCAAACTTTAGGTTATGGGAGCTCACGAATGGGCTTAGGCTCATACACATATACACACCATAATAAGTTTTGACCCATCAAACACTAATGGTCCATTGGGTTGGTATGTTTTAATGGACTTTGACATGTCGTTCTTAATGATTCCTAGGCCCGATACCTTAATAGAACTAGATGTTCCTTATACTTTAATGGGCTTGGCCCAATTACATTAAAATAATATATAAAAGCCTAACATCAATAAAATTCAAAATAAATCAACAAGGCACAATAAACACAAGTCATAATTAAACGAGCCTGTACACGTATAAAGTTACAAACCACCTGTATTATTATAATCTACGAACACGACTAAAAGAAATATGAAATACTAAATATACATAAAATATTAAAAATATTGATTTAATAATAATCCATTAAATCATAAACTTTAAATACGAAAATCAACTACAACTATATACATATTCATATAAAATGTGCATTTGTCCAACAATTAAAAATTACCAAAAAATATATACATACACTTAGTTATATATAAAAAGTATTGTATAAAATTCAAGACTTAAACTTCTATAAAACAAAGCAAGTTTAGTATATATAAAACAAGTAATAAATTTATACAAGTCTTGATTAGTCAAATCATCTATAAAATTAACCAATACATATCAAGTTCTCCCATGTAAAATCTTGGTAACTTGCAAATCTGTACTAAATCGTTACTAATAAAAAATAAGATAAAAATTAAATCCATGCTCACACATACATACATATGTGGCACACACACACCATATATATGCATATATGCATACGACATATACATACACCCACACATACACTTTCGTATTGTCACATATAATTATATGCATAGATACACATGCATTATATGCATGCATACACACACATACACATACACACACACATATATATATAAACTCCCGACACACATACACATGCATACATGAATACATATGTGCAAATTTCATACACTAACCCAAGTCTTACACATTTTGTTGATATAAAAACCAATAACTGTTTTATAAAATCCACTAAGCATTTTATAAATCCACTAGAAACTTATAAGAATTATGAATGGTCAAATCATCCTCTCATATCAACCAATACACAATCTTGTTACTTGAAGTATTAACCAAAATTTACAACAAATTTCAACATAATCTTGTGTTAACCAAGAAATCCTGAGCCCAGGGAGCCCTTAGACAGTCGAGCGCCGCTCTTTGACGAGAAGATAAATCAAATTTCACTTCTAAATTTTGTACGATCCCATTAAATAAGGCACTCGCCAAAGCATGTTGGGCTTTAGGGGGGCGGTGTCCTTATTAGAGAAACCGCTAAGATTAAAATGTGGAAGCGACATGTGCAAGCGATCTATCGTAGCCCGAAGAATATGATCTTGCAAACTCCAAGTGCCCTCGAGGCCACAAAAGCATATGTGGATACGTTTTCAGCGGAACATAAACCCAAACCTCCAAACCGAGTTGGAAGTGATGCCAGCCTCCACTGAAAATCTTCAAAATAAGGGCCTCCACAAACTACGATATCCTCAATCGCCCCTTGGAGGCCCTTATCAAAAACCAAAGCAACATCCTCTACATATATAGGTTGGCATGTTCTGAGATCGAACAATAACTTTCCAACACCCATACAAGAGCGGAGCAAAAGGAGCTCACTTTGAGGGTCGCGCAACTGTGGGAGACAACTCATAAGTTTCACAGCACGAGAAGCCTTTTTCACAGCTAAACTACTAATTAAACCCCCATCTCGACTTACAGCACCCCAAGGAGTTTCACACCTAACATCGGCCTTCCAATCCCGTCAGGAAACAAACCTTTCTGCACCTTCACCTCATTACAAGACAGTAAAAATATCTCAGTTTTTTTTATGTTGAGTTACAAACCCAACTGAGGTCCCTCAGTCATGATAATATCTAAGGCTTTAGCCACCTCTCTAGCATTTCCTATTATCATACCATCGTCAAGGTACCAAGCATAAAATAAAAGTTTACAACCAACTCTAATCCGATGGTGGTTTAATTTGAAGCAATAAAAGTACATCAAAAGATGGTGGTTTAATTTGATGTTATTTAAGGAGTTCGAACATAAATGTAGGCTAAGTAAATCAACGATCAACCCATTTTTCAAATCGATCCAATCCACTTGTTAGTTGAGCTATTTATTTGATCATAGAAATGATAATTCAAATTAGACTTATCAAAAAATAATAAGTAAGAAATCCTTATATTATACTAAGATATTTGATGAGACATATTTGCATTATAAATAATAAATATAAAATCTTAATAATAATAATAACATGTACAAATAGTAAATTAATATACTCATTATATGCCAACTCTTGTGTAAGGTATTTGAAAGAGGCTGATGCACTCAAAACAGTCAAGGTGCTTCCTGCATGCATGCACTTTGTGCATGGTAGAAGTTACTTCGGAAGTTCTATACACTGCAAAGAAATTTCTCTAAGTGTAAAATCTTTCGAAGCCAAAGACCAAATCTTTCGAAGCCAAAGATGAAGTCTTCCGAAGCTTATAAGACAAAGTCTTTCGAAGCCTCAAAGATAGAAGACTGATTTCTTCCGAATACAGAGAAGACATGCTTTCTTTGATCAACTTTTTCAAAAAAGCTGACCAACTTTCTGCTGCTACTCTGCAGACTCACCAACTTATACAAGTTGGTGAAAAGGTCCATGCTTTAGCAAGCTGTAAATTATGGTCTTGAGTCTGTAACTTTCTACTTTATGTACTTTTATCCTTTTTGTATTACATTAGGATATGAGCTATGGCATGTTATAGTCACTAGTCAAAAGGCAATTTGTCTTTTGACTTTACATTGGTCTTGTTATCTAGATTAGTGTTTTCAGCTGGCCTTCAAAGTATAGCCGACTGTAGGATGTAGTATAAAGTATCTCAGGTCCTTGTATTTTATTTCTATGCTTTGTAACACTTGTAAAAAAACTTGAGAGCAATATACTTTATCCTTGAAAACCATTCTGTCTGTTGTTTTTGGTTCTGTCTCTTCTTTACTTGCTTGTGTTTCTTAGTATCATCAAAAGATTCCAGTTCCCTATTTGATCTATTAAGTGTTCTAAGTCTCTCCTCATTGTGAAACTGATTGCATTGAACACCTTCACCGGTCCTGCAATTGGTATCAGAGCGTTCCAGGCTCTTGATTGTAAGATCTCACCATCTTAGATATCTCAGTTTTCACAAAACACTTAACAACTCAAATGACAGCTCTCTCAAAGGCTGATATGGAAACTTGCACTATGACAAAGTCCTCACTGATCACTCCTGAAAACTTTGATACTTGGTGTCAAAGAATGGAACGCTTCATCAAGTCACAAGACTCCAGGATGTGGGAATCTGTTGTCTCCGGACCTTACATTCCATGCAGCTCTTCAGCTGCTGCTGGAGGTGGCATGATTCCAAAAGAGGTGGCTGACTTTTCTGAAGAAGATAGGAAGAAGATTGATATCGATCAGAAAGCGATGACTGCCCTCCAAACTGCTCTTCCAAACTCTATTTACAGGGGCTTCAAGAAGTGCAAAACTGCCAAGCAGTTATAGGATGCACTAAAGCTCATGTATGAGGGGTCCTCTGAAGTAAAAGAGAACAAAAAGGACCTCTTGAAGCAGCAGTTTGAGAATTTCACCTACAACACAGGTGAAACCATGACTTAACAATACTTCAGGTATGTTGAGATTGTGGACACTCTAATGGATGTTGGAGTAACTCTTGAGAACAAGTATATTGTGAGGAAGTTCATGTCTCTCTTTCTAGACAGTGGACCCATTACTGCGTTGTTATCAAGAGTACTGAGAACCTCAAGACTCTTACTCTTACAGAGTTGTATGGTATTCTCAGTGGCTACCAGATGGAGATGAACATGCAAAATCCATCTGATAACTCCAGCAATCAGCAGAGTTCAGCCCTCCATGTGGTTGAAAGGGATTGTAGAGAACCACAGCATTATCTTATCTGCTACCCTGACAACTCACAAAAGGGTCCTTTCAACACCTTCCCTAAGACACCAAAGGAGAGCTACATCCAAGGAAGTCCATTCCAAGAGACAAGCTCTTCTCATGCGTTTATGTCTGCTGATGAGAGTTCAGGAAACTTTCTATTCACCCTTGAAGACCTGGACTGTATCCATCCAGATGATTTGGAGTAGATGAAGATAGTCCAGCAGATGGCTCTTCTCACTCATAGAGCCAAGAAGTTCTACAAGAGATCAGGGAGGAAGTTTCCTAGCAATGCTGCAAACCAGACCAAACTACACTAAAGGAGCCACCCAGAATCAGAAGCCAAAGCTGCAAGCTGCAATTGCTGTTGAAGAAGGAGGCTTTGACTGGAGCTTTTAGGTGGAAGATGCATCTACAAACCAAGCACTGATGGCAGATCATGATGAAGCCAAGGTATTGGAACATTTTTGTACTCCTGAATGTATTGCTAAAGTAAATAGATACAGATCTTATAACTTAGAGATGAGATCTGATTTTGAGTCTCTAAATATCTTCAAATCTGATTTTAAAAGAGCTGAAAATGGATATAAACTAAAAATAGAAGATTTAGAGAAAACCATTTCCACTCTTAAACATGAACACACCAACTACAGGACTCAGATCAAAGATCTCATCACTAAGTTAACTGAATGCCAGGCTGAGCTTGTGATCAGCAAAGCCAGGGCAGAAAAATGTGTTCTTGAAGAAGAGACCTTCAAGAACATGATATCCTTATCTCTACATGCCAAAGTTTGTTACTAGAATAAGCAGGGACTGGGATCTACTGAGATAGCTCCTCCACACTTCTTACTATCTGTAAGATCTCCAAGGTGTGAAACTTGTGAAAATGAGCTTCTTCTCATAGACCCCATGAGTGAAGAGGATGAAAAGTAGATAGTGAAGGGTGGATCTGAGAAAAGTGAAGAAGATCATCCTAAGAAGGGTCACTATTCTACTGAGGAGATAAATCCAGTTGGGTTGACAAAGTCCAAGAGAAAGAACTTGATCAGAAGAGCCAAGAGAAAGTCCAAGAAAGCTCAAGAGATCAAGGCCACTTTCAACTCTAAGTAGAAATAAGTGTTCATCTCTGCAGGATTTGAAGTGGTAAAAGCTGAAGACTCAACTAGGAATCCTAGTACCAAGGGTTCTAGTTCTTGTCAAACTCATCCCAACAATAAGAAGAAGGCTGATTTGTTGTGTACCACTGCTGCACAGCCTGAACCATCCATATCTAACAGCAAGTCACTCCCTAAAAGGCTTGCTACTTCATCTGTGAAGAAGAAAATGGAAATAGAAAGAGATCAAGATCAGTCTTGCTCTCAAAGGAAGACTTCCAGAAGAATGCAGATGGATTGTGTCATGTGTGGCAGTACTTCTCATCTGGCTAAGGATTGCATTTATAATCCTAAGGGCATTGTCCACATGATCAAGAAGAAAACTTTTGAGAAGATCAAGAAAAAGCCAGCTTTTGAAGGAAAAACTTTTTTTCTCGAAAGCTCCAAAGTGAAGAAGAAGACAAGTGAAAACTTGCCTTCAGAAGAAAAATTGGTCTCGAAAGAAAGGAATGCTTTCAAAGTACTGAAGCCTGCTGCAGTAAAAACAAGATCTTCTGAAGGTCCAATCTCCAAAACATCCGAAGTTATCAAAACTTATGAAGTGTTGAAGGTTAAGTCTAAGCTTCCAAAGGTGGTGTGGAAGACAAAGAAAGACCATGTGACTAAAAGTTCTTCATCAATAACAGCTGCTGATCCTCAAAGCTTGAACATAGGATCAATTACTGTTGCATTGTCTTCTGTTGATATTAATGAGCCCAAGACCAGTAAGGCTTGGGTTTCCAAATGTAACTAATCATCTCTTTTTGTGCAGGAACAGCTAAAGACCAACAGGAATGTGTGGATCATTGACAGTGGTTGTTCCAGGCACATGACAGGCAATGGCTCTCTACTCTAAAATTTTGAGAAATTTGATGGAGGGCCTGTTGCTTTTGGAGTAGATGCAGGAGGTTACATTACTGGAAGGGGCATGGTCACAAATGGTAAGCTCTGCATTGAGAAGGTAAACTTTGTCAATGAGCTTGGATACAATCTACTGAGTGTACCCTAATTTTGTTATCAAAGACACAATACGCTCTTTACTGAGCATGATTGCATTGTTCTCAAGCCCGGGATGGTCATTCCTCAGGAGCATATACTGCTTAGAGCCCCAGGAAAGGGAACATGTACAAGATAGATTTGCAGGAAACTTCCCCTTCAGGAGAAGTGTCTTGCTTCCTGTCTAAAGTAAATAGTGATGAATCTTTTCTCTGGCATAAAAGAATGTGCCATGTAAACTTTAAAAACATAAATAAATTAATTAAGAATGATTTGGTAACTGGAATGCCAAAGAAAAAGTTTACAAGTGATGATCATTGTGTTGCATGCCTGAAAGGGAAGCAGTATAAGGTATCTCACAAGTCAAAGAAAAAAAACTCCATCACTACTCCCCTACACTTGTTACATATGGATCTTTTTGGCCCCACCAGTGTAATGAGTGTAGGAAGAACCTCATACTGTTTAGTGATCACAGATGATTTTACTAGATTTACTTTGGTCTTTTTCCTTAAAACTAAGGATGAGACTCCTGAAATCTTGAAGAATTTCATTTTAAAGATTGAGAATCAATCTGATTTTAAAACTAAGGATGAGACTCCTGAAATCTTGAAGAATTTCATTTTAAAGATTGAGAATCAATCTGATCACAAGGTCAAGACCATAAGATGTGATCAAGGAACTGAATTTAAAAATCAAATCCTTGATACATTCTGTGATGAAAAGGGTATTACAAGACAATATAGTGCTGCCATGACTTCTCAGCAAAATGGTGTTGCTGAGAGGAAAAACAGGACACTAATTGAAGCTGCAAGAACTTTGTTGTCTGACTCTAAATTGCCTATCACCTTCTAAGCAGAAGTAGTGAACACTGCTTGCTATATGCAGAATAGAGTTTTAGTAGTTAAGACTCATGGTAAGACTCCTTATGAACTGTGGCATAAAAGGAGACCTTTTATTATTTTTCGCAGATCATTTGGATGTCTTTGCACAATCTTGAATACCAAAGATCAGATAGCCAAATTTGATAAGAAATTAGATGATGGATACTTTATTGGATATTCTTCTCAAGCCAAGGCTTATAGAGTATACAATCTCAGAACTAGAATAGTTGATGAGTCAGCCAATGTGACTTTCAATGAACACACTCCTTGTGTGAGAGGTTCTGGTCCAGATTGGCTGTTTGATCTTGATTTAGTTACCAACTATTTTAACAAGTCTTGTGAGAATGTTTCAGGATCTACAGGTAACCTATCAACAGAAGATCCTGACCCAATATTTGAGCTGAGAAGACCTTCAAATCAATCTACTTCAGCTCCAGTGGTAACAAATTCTGCAGATGGAGCTCCTATCAGCATAACTATAAAAAATCCAGCTGATACATCTGAAGTTTCATCAAATTCCAGCTCATAGGCACAAAAAGGGAAGGATCTTCAAATGTAGAAGGAAGTGGTAATGGTGACAGTGATTAAGAATTCCTTGATGCTGACAAATATTCCATGGAACACAACATCAATGATGTCACACACTTATTGGATCAAGTATCTATTGATAAGTGTATTGATGTGGTGGGAGAATCTACTCTTCCTGATCAAAATTTTTCAAATTTAGATCTCTCCAACCAACTTGTTGTGATCACTCAACTCAGGATCCACAAGTCTCACCCCACCACAAACATCATTGGTGAAGTTGACAAGGGGGTAAAAACAAGAGGACAAACCCATGACTAAATGTTTGTCTCTACTCTTGTTTCCTATCCCAAGTAGAGCCAAAGAAAGTTGAGAAGACTCTAAAGGATGGAAGTTGGGATGAAGCTATGCAGGAGGAGCTGCTTCAATTTAAAAGGCAAAAGGTTTGAACTTATGTCCTCTTTCTTAAGGGAAGACTACCATAGAAACCAAGTGGGTGTTCAGGAACAAAAAAGATGATTGAGGACTTGTTATCAAAAACAAGGCAAGACTAGTTGTTCAAGGGTATACTCAAAAGGAAGAGATTGATTACACTGATGTCTTTGCTCCAGTAGCAAGACTTGAAGCTGTTAGGATATTCCTAGCTTTTGCTGCATCCAAGAATTTTAAGGTCTACCAACTAGATGTCAAGTGTGTTTTCTTATATGGGCTGATTGATGAAGATGTGTATGTCAAACAACCACCTGGTTTTGCAAATTCAGATCATCCTGATTATGTCTGCAAGCTTAATAAAGCTCTCTATGGGCTGCACCAAGCTCTAAGGAAGTGGTATGAGACTTTATCTCAGTACCTATGTCAACATGGTTACAGAATGGGTACTATAGATGGAACTCTCTTCATCAAGGGAACAGGAAATGACTTAATGCTGGTTCAAGTTTATGTTGATGACATTATCTTTGGGTCAACTAATCCAAAGCTCTGCAAGAACTTTGAGAAGCTGATGAATAATAGATTTGAAATAAGTGCCATGGGAGAACTCAATTTCTTTCTAGGAATTCAAGTGAAGAAGGTTGACAATGGCATCTTCATAAGTCAGTCAAATTATGTTCAGGATATACTAACAAGATTCAACATGACTGACTGTAAGGTTGCAAAGACACCCATAGCAAGAAACCACTCCCTTGGACCTGACCTTAAGGGGGAGTGTGTGGATGAGCATCTCTACAGGGCTATGGTTGGGTCTCTTATGTACCTCACTGCTAGTAGGCCTGATAACATGTTTGCCACATGTATTTGTGCTAGATATCAAGCCAACCCCAGGATGTTACACCTGATTGCTGTCAAGAGAATTCTAAGATATCTCAAAGGTGCTCCATCACTAGGCCTTTGGTATCCAAAGAATTCTGACTTCAATCTGTATGCATATACAGATAGTGACTATGGTGGCTGCAACATGACTGCAAAGTCTACATCAGGGGGATTTCAATTTCTTGGTGGAAGGATAGTCTCATGGCAATACAAGAAACAATCCTTTGTATCTGCATCAACTGCTAAAGCTGAACATATTGTTGCTGCTAGCTGCTGTGCTCAAGTGCTTTGGATTTAGAATCAGATGCTAGACTACGAATTCAACTTCAAAGAGACTCGCATCCACATAGACAACAGTAGTGCTATCTCTATTACAGATAATCCTGTGCAGCACTCAAGAACCAAACATATCAACATTAGGTATCATTTAATTAGAGATAATTTTCAAAAAGGGTTAATCAAACTAGTCAAAGTTCACACAAATGAACAATATGCTGATCTATTCACCCAAGCTTTTGATGAACAGAGATTTAAGTATCTCATATCAGCTATTGGGATGATTAACTTTGAGTAGCTTTTTCTTAAAACTTAAGTTCATTATTATTTCTAAAATCTGTGTGTCCTTAGTTGTCTATTTTATCATCTTCATAAGCCCCTAACTATCTTGGAAAAAGAGTCTTTTAGAAAATATTTCTTAAATTTTTAAAAATTTTGAACATAATTCCTTTCGAAAGAAACTAAGTTACCTTCGAAGCAAATTATGTCTTTAATATCAAATAACTGCTTATGACAATTTGCCTTCACAAGAAATTCTCTTAATATCTTCCAAATCCAAATTTTTCATTAGTACTCACATGCTATTTAAGAACAATTTTCTTCCGAAAGTACTTATCTCTATGAAGTGAGAAATACTCTAAGTATTTTTCTTCCGAAGAAAAATTTTCAAAACTCTTAGAAATATCTTTTGAAGCCAAATTGGCTTCGAAAGCTTTTATCAAAACTTCCGAAGCCAAATTACCAATGGAAGATTTTTGACTTTCAAGAAAACTACTTTTGGGCACTTTTTCAGAGGTGGAACCGACATCCGGATTTCAAAGTTTATCCTTTCGCATTAACTTTGTCTCAAATCCATTTCATATATATATTCAACGGTTTCCCCCTCTTTCACTTTTCACTCTTCATCTGTAACATCTTGATAACCTAAATTCACCCACAAACCGCCTTTGTTCTTATCTTTCTTTACGACAAAGTTCTCTAAAATGGCCAACCAAAATCGCAGAAACCAACCCGATTTCTTCATGCAACTTCACAGACAACACAATCAGGTTGCTCTGTTGAACTCTGAGAAAGATCCTGGTTTCTCAGAGGTTTGCCGTTTCCTTTCTTTGTTCAACTACTTCACCTCCCTCACCATTGATCCTCCTCTCTATGAGGACCATCTTCTGGACTTCTGGCGGACTTGCCAAGAGGTCACCATGGATGAGGAGAAGGCACTGTCTGCCATAGAGCAGGGAAGGACAATCTTCATCACTCCGGCCATCATCAACACTAATCTTTAGCTGGATGATGCAGAAGGTGATTTGTCATTCCCCAAATCTGTTGTTAACCAATCTTTTGAGCAGATGGGTTATAAATGAGACTTCTCAGTCAGAACCTTCAGGAAAGGGAATGTCTCTTCCCAGTGGAAGTACCTCCTCCATGTCATCATACACAGCCTGTCAAACAAGCATGAAGGATGGGACCAGATTCCTGAGGATCTTTCCTTCATCGTCCATGGACTGGTTCAGGGGGTCAAGTTCAGGCATTCACACTTTGTCTTCCTTAATCTGCTTTCTAACTTGGACTCCCTAGAATACTACATGTTCCCTAGATATGTCCAGCACATTCTTAACTGTGAACTGGGCTCACAGTTGAGGGGAAAAGGTAGAATTCTAAATTTGGGACAGATGAAGCCCGACATCTTTAAAATCATGAGAAAACCAACTGTGGGATTCTCTAGGGTAGAAACAGCCCTTGTCCCCAAAATATTAGAGCTCATTGCTCAAGGTGACAACCTAGCAGCACCAGCTAGTGTTGAACCCACACATGCTGTCTCCCAACCACCATCTCAACCTACAATAACCATCAGCTACTCAAGAAAACACAAACGAACCCCTGCTCAAGCTATTCAATCTGAGCAGGCCCTTATATTATCACCCTTGCAAGAGGAAGTGGACACTAGAGCTCCCACTTCCCTTGAGGAGCAAACGACTCCCATCTCTCATATTATCAGTAAAGACATGCTTTCTTTGATCAACTTTTTCAGAAAAGCTGACCAACTTTCCGTTGCCACTCTGCAGACTCACCAACTTATACAAGTTGGTGAAAAGGTCCATGCTTTAGCAAGCTGTAGATTATGATCTTGAGTCTGTAACTTTCTATTTTATGTAATTTTATCCTTTTTGTATTACATTAAGATGTGAGCTATGGCATGTCATAGTCACTAGTCAAAAGGCAATCTGCCTTTTGACTTTACATTGATCTTGTTGTCTAGATTAGTGTTTACAACTGGCCTTCAAAGTATGGCCGGCTGTAGGATGTAGTATAAAGTATCTCAGGTCCTTGTATTTTATTTCTATGCTTTGTAACACTTGAAAAAGAACTTGGGAGCAATATACTTTATCCTTGAAAACCATTTTGTCTGTTGTTCTTGGTTCTGTCTCATCTTTACTTGCTTGTGTTTCTTAGTATCACCAAAAGGTTCCAGTTCCCTATTTGATCTGTTAAGTGTTCTAAGTCTCTCCTTATTGTGAACTGATTGCATTAAACACATTCACCGGTCCTGCATCTTGACTTTCCCATAATTTTGGTCCCTTTAGTAGGCCTTGTATTTTCAGCAATCGCAACAGCTTATATCCCGTTTTACATCTCCAGCCACATGTGTGGTGATATGAGGTCGAGAAAGAAAAGAGATCTCTCGTTGCGGCAAAATAGGCCCTGATTGGGGGTGGACTTATTTATTTTTGTTTGTTTGGACTCACAAGAATTTGTCGATAAATTCAATCATCTTGTTCTTTAAGAATAAAATGTCATTTTCTTTCTACATAGAGAATTATTTATTCGGTTCCATTAAAAAAAATTTATTCTTATTTAATTGTTTCTAATTGATCGGATCTTATCTATTTTGGAAAAGGTCAATAAAAATCAAAATATACACTAATTTAATTAATCATTTATATTAATGTTTATTCTGAGTCTTTTCAAGATCATTTAAATATTTAAAACAAGAAGTTACAATTCGTCAAATGATATGATCAGGTGACATATGAAAACGAATACGTATAATAGGAAAATAAAAATATATAATGTAATCATGTTGATGTGTAAGTCATGGCTTTATGTGTGAAAGTATTATGATATTGTTATATAAAATAACACCATAAGAAAATGACTGCTTTTGTGATTTCTCATATGTATATGCACTATGATTCACATATTATAGTAAAATGAGTAAATGTGTCCTGAATGCTTGCATAATTCATGGAAAGGATTACTACACCATGAAGTTTGGTTAATAGCATGCACCTTACTCTCTAATTGGGTAATAACTTATTGTAATACCTTCCAGCCTTATTTGATGATGTCTAACATTTAATGTTAGATTTACATAATCTAACATTAACACGTCTCTTCAAATCAAATTGTAAACATGCCAAATAAACCTAACCAATTACATAATAATTCATGTCGAGGCCATTGGTAAACATTTATCAAAGATATAACCATGTGTTTATCATGTTCAACTTGTTCATTTTTAAAATAACCGAAAGCAGTTCTTTTTTATGTAAGCATGCAAGTCCAATTCAAAATGTTTTATTCTTTCATGAAAAGAGGATTTACTGTTATAACTATAACATCATTATTATCACAAGCATCTTTGTTGGCAACTTATAGAAAACTTGAAATTCCTTATAAAGATTCAATATCCATAAGACCTCACATGTAATAGATCATATTGCTCAGTACTTTACTTGAGCAAATTATTGAGAAGTAGTGCTCTTCTTCTTGCTTTTTAAGACACTAGAACTTCCTAAAAAAACTCAAAACCATGGTATAGACATTAGTGATACCAATTACTCCAATCAGAGTTAACATACATAACTGCATCAAAAGAATCACTTTCAGAAAAACAATATTTCTCACAATGTGTCTTTTTAAATGCCTAAGCATCCTAAAGCAATTTATAAATGTACACATGTAGAAGCACACATAAACCAACTCAAAACTATATCACATAAAAGATACTAGGTCTTGTCAAATATAAATAAATAAACCTAATAACGGATGAAATTAAAACCTAAATTTTTAGGGTTGTCATGCCAAACGTACCAGACTATGCTCTGCTAACTCACAACTGGCCGAGGGGTTACAACAATCATGGTCATTCATTCAAGTGTAAAATCTTTATCAAGTTTAGAAGATCAAGGTGAATGGATATGTTTGGAATGATGGAAGGTTTAAAAGCAACGTTTTTAAATAATGAAATGTTTTCTTGAAACTAGAATTTCAATCAAGACAAGATGATTTCCATAAACCATTTTCATAAAATTTTTGACAAAACAAGATTAATTTAAGTCTAATCTCATGCTTAATATGAAATTAAGTTGAATTGGTAAATCAATGGGATTATAAATTTTGAAATGGTTGGTTGATGGAATCTACGAGGTTAGAAAACTTTTCAAAATTGTGACTTGCATAAAAGACATAAACAAACTGTATAAGACATGATCTTACTAAAAAAAAGCACGGTGGACTCTTTAGAAATTTCAAAAAGAAATTTACCATTTTGATGTTTAAATTTATCAAACTCTAAAACCAAGTGAAATACTAAAAATGTAGTGAGGAAGTGTGAAAATGATGATGTTACTAGACACAACGTTCACAAGAAAGACAATGAGTTGAGGTGACCAGACGATCCGTGGTAGCTATATCGTCCGTGCCATAATTTGTGGTTTGGGAAAAACTTGACTCCGAGTTTTCTTGTGGTGTGGTTATAAATAGAAGAATCCCATACCCTTTTTTATTACCCTTTTATTCTCTAAACATTCTCTAAATGTTTTATAACATCTCTCTCTAATTCCATCGAATTCTAACATCAAATTAAATAGACAAGATAAAATATCACGAACAAAAAGAAGAAATTATGCTTCACCTTAGATCATTCTTGTTCTCTCATTGGTGTTGTATTTGATTGATGCTTTATCACCATTGCTACTTGAGATTTGTAAAAGGGTATCACTAACCACTAAATGGGTTAGCAATTGAGAAAGAGGCGGTTACTTCCTCTTGGGGGCATAGTAAGATCAAGATCATCACTTATTTCGTATAGTGATAGTTAGAAGGTGATCATTTTCTTTAAAGAGTGAGAGCAAAGTGATAATTTTTTTATAAAGTTAAATGTACTGTAAGTCTGTAACAGTGACCTCATATAATGATAAATCGTGAAATGTTATCAACAACGTCTAGGTTTCATTTTCCTCATATAAAATGACATATCTTATTAATGTCTCATACTACAAGCACATTCGATCCAACTTGTTGATGCCACTTAACGCAGAGAGATAAAAACTAGTTCATATATAAGGACTTAAATGTGAATTTTATATTCTAAAAGGGGCATAAAGACAAACAAGTATAACATGAGTGATTTCTTTAACATAAACCAGAAAGCATCACTGCTCAGCCAAGCAACACAATCGCTTCGAGATTTCCGATACTCTTTCGCCACACGATACTCACACCACCACCACCGCCGCCACCACCGCACCGCCGGCGAAACTCCGGTGGCTCAGATGACCCAAACAGGCCCCCGGAGAATCCAAAACTCCGGCATGGAAGACGACTCTCGTGAACAACCTCCATCGTCTTCAACAGGTATGAGACTCATTGTACCTCTGCAAGGGATTGTTCAAGGTAGGGGTGGGTTGATTCTAGGTTCAGTAATCCCCTGCGCTATGTTCTACTTCCTCCAATTTTACCTCAAACGACGCCGTTCGCCGCCGAACCCGCCGGAGGAGCAGACCTCGAACCCTCCGTCGCCGGCTTCGTCTTCGGCGAACCTGGCGGAGCTTTCTAGGTCGGCGTCTCGGTCCAATTTGTTGCTGTCGCGTGGTTCGATCGGTAGGCCGCATGTGTCGTCGAGAGTTCATTCGATTGCGAAAGCGAACGATTCGCCTTATTACATTGGATTGGATAAAGCTTCTGCGGATCCTTATGATAGATTGAGTAATCCTGATGGTGTTGTTCAGCTTGGATTGGCGGAAAATCGGGTATTATTTGTTGTTATGTTGGTGGTTTTGATGCTTTAATCTGCTAATTCTGATATGATTGTTTGGGTTTTTGGTGGTTGCAGTTGACACTGGATTTGATTGAAAATTGGATTACTGAGAAACTAAATGATTCTATACTTGGTGGGGGAGATAGTAGAGGAGGTTTGAGTGTTAGTGGCATTGCTACCTACCAGCCATCTCATGGAGTGACAGAGTTAAAAGTGGTAATTTGAAGGAATTTTTCTTTAAAAATTCTCATCTATTAGCTTGTGTTTTAGCAACTTTAAGGATTGGAGTAACTGTGAGCGGTGATAATCATGAGTCTAGTAATCTAGTAATTAGGCATCTCAAAATTATTGCATTTTCTTGATTATTTATGGGTACAACTGTTTCTTTTAGTCATAATCCTGAGAAATTTTGTTGCTTTTGGAGCATACTGATGATGTGCCCGATTTTGGGATTAACGTTTGTCTCTGTGTCTAGAAAGGTTTGGCATGAATTGGACCTAACTTTTTTATGTAGTCACAATCCTTGTAGCAACAAGTACCATGTGATATGTTTTTCTTTTGATTACAAAATGTGGGTGGGAATGATATTTTGATTATGACCTCACACTAGATTGTAAAAGCATTTATATGAGGAACTATACTTAAGTGTATGTATTTAAGGCTTTGTACTGTTTACAGGTTGATCATAGAAACTGTGGTAGGCTATAATTTATTGTTGTAATAACTAGAAAATCTAACAAGTGTGTACTATCTAATCATGATCTGCATATTTTGTAGTTTTGTACTATGTAGTCAAAGGCGAGCGCAGTCCAGCATAGCAATAACACCCCACGGCCATGAAGCTGCACAAACGCAAATTCCGGCCAAATTTTGTAAAAGAATGGCCTGGAACCAACCCAAAACATTTAAAACCTCTAAAAATTGCCTCTATATGTTGTGCGTCTTGCTTAAAAACCTCGCTTTCTAAGCTCCTTGCACCTAGGCAACAGCTCAACCTTTGTACCTTGAGCGTGCCTAGCGCCTTGGACTACCTAGATTTTGCATGATTGCGGAGTTTGCTGTCTTTTAATTTTAAATGTTCATATTTCACCTTATGGATGCAGCTAATGTTTGGTTTTTTCTAATGATTATGATCTATGAATGCATGATAGTCAGCTGATTTTTTTTATTTTATCCTTTTCTTTTCTTTTTTTGTCTAGGCCATGGCTGGTTATATGTCACAAGTAGTGGGAAAAACGGTGGCATTTGACCCATCACAACTAGTGTTAACATCTGGTGCAACCTCTGCTATTGAGATTCTTTGTTTTGCTTTAGCAGACCAAGGAAATGCGCTTCTTATACCTGCTCCATACTACCCTGGGTAATTTCATTATCCAGTGTATTCTGTAGAAATCCTTTAAAGGTGACAATTTGGCCCATTTATTTATGAATGGGTCAATTTCGGGTTTTGTTATATCTCTACTATGTCAAACATGCAACATCATAAGAAATCAGCAAAAAGGAAACATGTCAAATGGTCAAAAGTAAACCAAGTAGTAGTTTTGATGAATATTATAACCATAACCAAACCTAGTAAATCCCATTCATAGCAAAGCTACTCATGGGCTGTAGGGAGGGTTGGATGTAGGCAAACCTAACCTTTATTCCAGGGGATGGAGAGGCTGCATCCAGCATGGTAGTTTTGATGAATAAAACATACTAATCCATTTTATTCAAAATTCAGATAATTATTGACATAATATGAGTTTTTGTATTTATATTGGGTCACTAATTTTTTATCTTTTTCAAAAAGTTCAAATTTTGTGCAAATGGTTCAACCCATGTCATGTGATCACCTGTTTTGCCTTTCTTAATGCAGGTTTGACAGGGATGTGAAATGGCGAACAGGAGTGGAGTTAATACCCATCCATTGTCGTAGCTCTGACAATTTTACTTTAAGCATTCCCGTTCTTGAGCAAGCTTTTAATCAAGCAAGAAAACGAGGACAAAAGGTCAAAGGAATCCTATTTTCAAACCCTTCTAACCCTGTTGGGAACTTGATGAGCCGTGAAACCCTTTTCAGTCTTGTAGATTTTGCCAGAGAAAAGAACATTCACATCATCTCTGATGAAATATTTGCTGGTTCAACCTTTGGTGATGAAGAATTTGTAAGTATGGCAGAAATAATTGACTCAGAAGATGTTGATAAAGATCGGGTCCATATTGTATATGGACTAGCCAAAGATTTATCTCTTCCGGGTTTTCGTGTTGGGGTTATATATTCATATAATGAGAACGTTTTGACCGTTTCTCGGAAAATGACAAGATTTTCTCCAGTTTCAGCTCCAATCCAACGCGTAGTGACTTCTATGCTTTCAGATACAACGTTTATCAAGAATTATACTGAAAGAAACAGAGAAAGATTAAGTGCTATGTATGACTTGTTTGTGGAAGGCCTTAAATCACTAGGAATTGATTGTACGAAGAGCAGTGGAGGGTTGTACTGCTGGTGTGACATGAGTGGGCTAATTCGCCCTTATAACGAAAAAGGGGAACTTGATTTATGGGATAAGCTTTTAAATGGAGCTAAGATTAACATAACCCCTGGTTCATCTTGTCACTGCATTGAACCTGGATGGTTCAGATGTTGTTTTACCACATTAGATGAAAAAGATATTCCTGTAGTTTTAGAACGAATCCGTTTAGTTGTCGAAACTTGTAAATCCCCTTCTTGAAATGATATGAAGTCCAAGAATATGAAATAGCAAGTGCGTGAATATTTATCAGATCGCCAGATCACCTCGTATGGAATCATGATGTCACCGGGTCAAGGGAAGAACAAAATGGAAATTACAACTGAAAATGAGCCGGGCTGCCGCCTTCTCTGATGCCTTTCTGTTCATAAGTCCCTGGGGCTTAATGATTGCCAAGCAAGGTTAGTTATAGAAAAGATTGCTAGTTTTAGTTGTGTGATGATGTTTCATATTATTCTCATGTGTGGAAAAAATCACCAATTTACGTGTAGGGAATAACAATCATTTATTGTTTCTTTTACATGCTTGGTTTCAATAATATAAATACAACCCCCTTTTTTGTGAAGTTGGTATTTTTTTCATAAATAGTTTGGGTGTGTCTGATCACAATAAGTATATTATTACAGTAATTTGGAAATTTTCTGCAACAAAATAGACTTCGGGCAACTCCTGACCTTATTCCATCCAACTCTTTCCAATTTATCAGTTTGACCTGTTAAAAGACAAAGTACAACCCAAATCGACCCGTTCATAAGTAAGTTGGTTGAAATTACCATCTTTATTGGCAAGATGATTTGCAAAAAATTAATGCAGGTAAAGTTGGTGTAGAATTCATGATCATCCAACTACAATTTGGTTTAGTAACCACCTACTCTCTCTAACTGACCCATTACCAACAGATAAAAGAAATCAACTATCAAAGACTTGCTATTCCGCTACTATCAGTTGATACCAAATAATAAAGACATACCTTGTAAGTTAAAGGCAGGTGTGCATGGAAACACATGAGGCTGCACACAACAATCTATCCCCCTTAAGAAATCACATTAGTTCATTAAGATTCGGTCAATGGTTAGTATGATTTTTGATTGTGCATATAAAATAACTTTTAAAAATCTTTTGAACTAAAATTATAAATTTCTTTAAACTTTTGAACATGAAACTTTCGATTGTAGTTTTATTTTTATCCCTATGTAAAGTAAATTATTATTTTATTTATAAAATTGTTTTACACACTTGTGAATGATATATGTTTTTTTTTTTCATCAATTGTGTTGTACACGGTATTAACCTAGTTATGGTAAAAACAATGGTTTAGTAAACATGCATGCAACTTGATCATCAGTGGAATAAACTGCATCTTCAACTCTCTTGTGATAACTTTATCACGGACAAATGTAAATTCATTTCAATACGATTTGTGTCGGTATGAAAGGCTAAATTGATCAATAGGTATGTTTCGGTGTAAATATCACACAATATGATTGAATCAAGAATAGATGAATGTCAAGCTCACCAAGAAGAGTTTGAAGCCAATGCGGGTTCACTTGCGGTTCAGTAAGCGCCATACATCCAAACCACAAGGAATGAATGACCTTAACAACAAGAAAGAGATGTACTAGCGATAAGTTTCTCGACGAAAAATCAGCACTAGCTTAGTGTAATATAGAGCCATTTCATTTTATCTAAGAAATCACTTGCAACAACCATGCAATCAACACACGCCAAAATATAGAGTAATAAATACGGACACACGTATAAATTAAAATGAATATGGTTCAAAGTCAATGAACCCTACCTAAAATAACACTTGTACTAACCGGTGAAACTATAGCCCTAAGGGCTTTCTAAGGTCATATAAAGAGAACCTTGATTTGGGTGTTTTATGATCAAATAACATAAACATGTTACGTAATTAAATAATTTCTCTATGCTAATAAAGAACTAAATTTTATCAAATGTCACTCTTTCAGACATGTTTGTCATATGTCGTACTTTAAACTATATCATTTAAAAAACTTTTTTTAAAAGATCAAAACAATTAATTATCACACCTATTTCTATCTCATTTTAAAAGTTATGATTATTGTTTTCAATCAAGAATCATAAAAATACTTTTTAATAAATTAAATACTAGATCTTTTAATTGCTATACACTTGATAAATAAAAACAAAATTTTATCTAAGCAATATTTTATAAAATGAAAACTTAGATATAAAACAAAAATAACCAAGACTATAGTTTTTGAACAAAGGGAATTTTATAAATAGTAACGTTATTTCAACACAGCTTTCTATAGCACATTGTTTAAAAAAGCATTATATTTTTAAAAGAATGTTTCAAAAAAATTTAAAAAAAAAATGTTTATTAAAGCATTTAGTCATATACAATTTCAATGATCTATTATCTCAAAATAACGTTTTATAGCTCCTAATTGTTCATTAATATATTTATTATTATTTTATTAAAATCATGTAATACACAGGTTCGGCTAGTGATAAACAAATATCTAAATGTATGTAAGCAATTAAGCATAATTAGTATCAAATCCTACCGGATTAGTAACGACTTCTTTTTCAAGGGTGAAGGTTTATTTTTCTTCAAAAGAATCATGCCAAAATGGGAATTAGATAGTTTAAAATGTTTTAATGCCCGGATTCCTTTAAATCTTTACAATGTCATAGTTTTTATGTTATTTTTAGGTATCTATATAAATAAACTAGATCTAGTAAACTCATGTATTACACGGGTTAAGTAAATAAAATAATAAATATAATAAAAATTTAATAGTTATAAATTGATATTCTAAGATAAAATATGATAAGTAATGACTATAAATAATAAAATAATGATAACAACTTTTTAATCTTTTGTTTTTAAACATTTTTTTTTCCAAAAAAAATTTTCAAATTTTATTTCAAAACAAACATTTTAAAAAATGTAATTTTTAAAATATTTTTATTATAACTCCTAATTTTAATTAATTTTTGTTTATAAAAATTTTATTTAAAAACATCAATTTTAGAATTAGCGAATGCTTTGTGAAAGTTTCTAGAAACAATATTAATAAAAAAATGTACTTTTTAATTTATTATTAGTAATTAATGTGATATTAATAGAAAAGAGAAGCGAAAAAAATTTCGATCAAGTGAAATGTGATGATGTCATATGTACACCATGCAGGGCCGGCCTATCAATAGAATTGATGAAGCCATGGGCTTGAGGCGCCCAAAAACATAAGGCCCCCAATTTTAGAAAAAGTCCAGCTGGACTATTTGAATACAAAAGCATACAAAAGAGCAACAGATAACCTACATAGTAGCTCAACTCCTATTTGAAAAGGACAATAAGGCCCCTCAATTTTATGAAAATTAGATTACACACAAAAATCTACAAAAGACTCATTATGAAACAAAATAACCTATAGAATAGTGCAACTCCTACTTGAATTCCAATGACAACTAGCAATAGGTAAGTGTTCTATTCATGTTATAATGTTTAACTTTTTAAAAATTACAGTTGTACAAAACATTAGCTAACTTTAAAAATTACAGTTGTACAAAACAAACAACTAGAATAGTCCAACTCCTATTTAATTCTTAAATAAACTTTTTAAATTTATATTTAAGAATTACAGTTGTACAAAGCATTCGCTTCTCTCTTCCTAATTTTAATATATTTAAGAATTACAGTTGTACAAAGCATTAGCTAATTTTAATTAACAAACTCAACCTAGTAAAAGTTTCTAAACATATGAAACTATAGCAAATTTTTAAATATATATTGAAAAAAACACTCAATTCTAAATTACGACCCAAAATGAATAATAGCCTTATATTTGTACTTCGCTTGGGGGCCCCAAAATATTTGAGCCGGCCCTGCCACTATAGTTACTCTTTTATTAGATTAGAAGTATGAGATGTATCAAATGCTCGAATAAAGAAATAAAATTAGAAGTACAAAAACGGATTAATTGCTCATCTTCAACTTGAAACATGATTCATCCGTAACTTTAATCTTTTAAATACATCGACAAGAACTATCACCCAAAAAAACGTCCAACCTTCAAAATATTTAGGGCGGAGGAAATGGACCCATATGAACCCAAATCATAAACCAATTAAAAATTGTCACATCATTTAAATTTAAAACTAATAAGAAGAGAGGTGGTGAAGCCTAATGAACCCACACACACGCTCCCAGCTTCAACCCAAAAAATACATACACAATCTTTCGACTTAAATAGGTTCATGAACACAAAATCACTACCCGAAATTACTACCAGAAATCTAAAATGAGCGACGGTGATGTTCTCATGAACCAAATCAACCTGAATATGAACATGAGCTCGACCCCTCCGCCTTAAAAAAACGTTGGAAAATAAATTCAATAGGATTTAATGATCGTAACGCATTAAAATTGGTTTACATAAGCTAGCTTTCCAAGTTAACATATTGTATATATACTAATTATCAAGTTTTGTATGCATATAAATTGCACTATGTGTTTTATTTGGTTATACTCCCTTTTCTTTTTCTTTTTTTTGATCATTAATTTTTTTTTAACTCAATACTTTTACATATTTTACAATTTAGCCTCAATATTTTTTTTACTTTCAACTTTGATCTCCTATAATTTTTATATTTTAGAAAATTTTCATTTTCACACGATGTAGCGTGTGTGTGGTTCAATGTTTTACGCTTATTTTTTTCCATGTTTAACGGCCCCGCCACATCGCGTTGGTCCTACGTCGACTTACTTATTATTTTATATGTTTTATATTCCGTTTTCGTCACTATGTGGTTTAAAGCTTTTAAGTCTACTTTTCATTTGGTTTATTTTATTCGTTTTTATAGTCTTTCTGATATTCGTGGTAACTGACATTGGTGTGTCATTAGTGCTATTTGATATGGTTTTATGTTTTTCGCAACAACAACGGAAGCTTAATGCTAGTTAAAAACTAATTATTCATGATTATACATAATATTCAACAACGTTGGCCCATTTTCTTTTATATAATAATTGGGCTACGTTTAAGGCCCTTTACTTTTTTGAAATTCAAATCTTCTCACGGTTTCTTTTATATATATCTCTACAACGGTCGGATTCTTAAAAACGGTACTCCAATTCCCCCAATCTCTCTCATACTTCTCTTCTCAAATCTGTGATCTCGAATTTCGTATTCTTCACTTCACATAAGCAGATTTTGTGCATCAAATCGTGATATTAAATCTCACTAATCTGTTGATCCAATTGTTCAGGTTTGAATTCTTTAGATCTGGATTCGTCAGCGAATTTTCGTGTTTGTTATATGCTTTATGATTGATTATTCGACTTAGAGTAGAATGTTGCAGTATGATGGATGGGAATTCTGTTTTGGTACTCGCTTGATTAGTAATGGATGTGGTATTTCTTATTTATATGCGTTTGTGTGAGGGTTAATTAGGTTTAAACTTTAATGGGAGCTAGATTAGTTCGTGGAGGAATAATTTGATGAACAGAAGTTTAGATGTTTTACAGATTTTAAGTTTCAAATGCATTTTCAACTTTTAGGTGAAACGAAATCGATAATTGATGGGAATCAAATGCTTCTGAGAGAACTCGTATGATTTGAACTTGAATGCACTAACTTGACCTAGAAGGCAAAAGATCTCTATCTGAAATAAACTCTCGTGTCTGTGAATTACATATGGCATATTGGCATGTGATATTTCTATTGCGTTAGAGGTGACATTTCTATTAACTTAACTGGCTTAATTTTTCAGTTAAAGCTTCTCTCAGAATGTCTACTCCTTCAAAAGATCCACTTTCACAAGTGGAAACAACGTGTGGATCACTTCTATATGAACTTAAGGTACCCATTAGTCCTTATATTTTAAAAACTTGGGTGGATATTATGTTATTTCTCATTTGGTTTGCTTTCTTGTTTGTTTGTTTGTGCATATAAATTTGGGGAAACAGATTATATGGGATGAAGTTGGTGAGACAGACGTTGAAAGAGATAAGATGTTGCTAGAGCTAGAACGTGAATGTCTTGAAGTGTACAGAAGGAAAGTAGATTTGGCAAATAAGTGTAGAGCTCAACTTAGACAAACAATAGCTGATTCTGAAGCAGAATTAGCAGCCATTTGCTCTGCTATGGGGGAAAGACCTGTCCACATTAGACAGGTAACTAGTTAAATCTCTAGATGATGTTCTTGAAATTTCAATGTTCATCTAATTTGCGTAAAATTTATAAGATTTGTTAAATTTATTACTGTCAAAGTTGCAACTTATAATAGACTTCTAAAATACTTTATTCCTTGAGAATTGCAAAGGTTGATGTACTTCAAGGAAATAGTGTGACCATTTTTATACATTTAAAACGGGTAAAAAGTACTTTTGAAAAATGATTTTAGGAAATTGTTTGACTATTTGTGTGATGATTGTAATGGGATAAAAACACACTTTTAAATTCAGGTTATCTAAACTTTTTGGCTACTTGGAAATATCTAAAAGACTTATAGAATAAGGAAGTCTTGTGTCCATTATAATGGGCAGAAAAGTACTTTTAGAAAAAGACTCTTGGGATATTTGTTGGACTATTTGTCAAATATCTTAAGTACTCTTTAATGAGGAAAAGTGTGTCTCGTTTTGTTCACAGATTCTCAGGAATTGAAAAATTTTTCATCTCAATTCATGTTTGATTGCTCGACGGATAGAATTAGAATTGGAAAATTTTCCCACATTCATTGGAATTCACATTCCTTTCATTTACCCATGGAATGTTAACAATCCAATGGAATGTTAACAATTCAATGAAATGTTCAAAATTAACATTCCAATTTCACTCAAAATTGACCAACCAAGGATGCTATAAATTTTAATAAGATTCTGATTCCAATTCCAATTCCATTTTCAATTTTTTTGCAAAACATTCTGCGAACCAAACGATCCCTTAAGATTAGGACTTTTGAAGAAAAGGAATGTTAGAATTGGCAATGCTGGCGTGTCTTCTTGCAACTGGCTTAAATATTTATTACTTTTCAGTCTGATCAAACTCCTGGAAGCTTAAAAGCAGAACTGAGAGCCATTCTTCCAGAACTGGAAGAGATGAGAAAGAGAAAATCCGATAGAAGAAATCAATTTCTTGAAGTCTTAGAACAAATAGAGAAAATACAAAAAGAAATTTACACAACTTCTTCAAACATAATCTTGGATGAAACTGATCTTTCTTTAAGAAAGCTTGAAGAGCTTCATTCAAAGCTGCAAACACTCCAAAAGGAAAAGGTAAATCTCATTTTATTATCATAACATGTACTAAAAGTTCTAAAACCATAAGATTTAATGCTAGTAATCTTGTTAATGTTTCTCAATATGCAGAGTGACCGTTTGAAGCAAGTTTTGGATCACTTGAATTCCTTAAATTCACTATGTTTGGTGCTAGGGATGGATTTTAAGCAAACAATTCATGAAGTTCATCCTAGCTTATCTGAAACAGAAGCAACAAAAAGTATCAGTAATGATACAATTTCAAGGCTTGCAACAGCCATAGAAAGATTACTGGAGGTTAAAATACAAAGAATGCAAAGAGTAAGTTGAAGACTGGAAATTTCAGCCTATTTATAATCTCAAACATGTCAACTGGGTCAAACTGAAAGTTGTCCAAATTCTATTTTTAATTAGAGCCCCCTATATCATTTTGTTCAATGATTTGGATCATTTTATTATTAACTACATCATTTTAATTAACAAATCTCAGACTTTTCTAAATAAAAATGACCAGGAAAAAGTGTTGGCCTGATGCTGACCATTTTTTACTCATAGTCAGAAATGACACATTTCAGCGAAAACCCATTTAAACCACTGACCCGCTACCAGACCCATCTGACCTGCCCGTCTTGCCATCACTACTATGTTCAAAATTTCTGACCTGATTATGTGAAAATTTATGCTAGATCCAAGATCTTGCAACATCTTTGATAGAGCTGTGGAATTTAATGGATACACCCATTGAAGAACAACAAATGTTTCAAAGTGTTACATGTAAAATAGCTGCTTCAGAGCAGGAAATAACCGAGCCCAATATGCTATCTGTGGATTTCATAAACTATGTAAGTTTTGGTTTTCTTATTATTTGTCATTGTTTAGAACATTATTAATTTGTAGAAATTTAACATGTGCATTACACTAAAGGTTGAGGCAGAAGTGTCCAGGCTAGAAAATTTGAAGTCAAGCAAAATGAAAGAACTTGTTTTCAAGAAAAGATCAGAACTGGAAGACATTTGCAGAAAGGCACATATTCTTCCAGAGTCTGATACGTCACTAGAAGTTGCTATTGAAGCTATTGAATCCGGTATATGCATGTGTGATAAATTAGTCAAATATGATCTCTTGAAGCCATTGATTATGAAATATTGACTGATATGTGTTCTTTTATCATACTTCTACATAAAGGAGCTGTTGATGCTGGTAGTCTCCTTGAACAAATAGAGATTTTAATAGGGAAAGTGAAAGAGGAAGCATTTAGTAGAAAAGAAATACTGGAAAAAGTGGAGAAATGGATGGGTGCCTGTGAAGAAGAATGCTGGCTAGAGGAGTATAACAGGGTTGGTTTTTGTGCTTTTTGTAATATAATTGGCAATTTAGACCTATTTACATATAAATAGACCAGCTTAAAATAAATGGTTCAACACGGCTCAGACTGCATAGAAGTACCAGTTTCATCTTGAACCATTTTTATATAACTAGTTACCCAATCAGCCTGAGCTGCCCATTTTGCCACCTCAATTTTCAATTCTGACCCACTTACTTATAAGGGGTCAATATAAGTTTTATTTTATCTCTGCATGAAAAGCGTCAACTGTCAACCCAACCAGAGCAGTACAAAAAATACAAGTTTTTGATTTGAACCATTTTAAACTTAAACCAGTTGCTCAGCCTATCTTGTTTAAAATGTTTCTTATTTGCTTCTGGCAACCCTCTCTTTGTAGGATGCTAACAGATATAATGCTGGAAGAGGTGCCCATCTTACTTTGAAGCGTGCAGAGAAAGCCCGTGCATTGGTAAATAAAATTCCAGGTAAATCCCACATATACCCTTTGATCAGTGAAATTATAATGGTTTAAAATGAGCCCCTAAGTCTAATATTTTATCAAAACTGAAGGCAAGAATCATAAATTCAACTAAAATCTGAAAAGTCATTCCTGATCTGATGTTACATAGCTTAATTATAGTTGTTCATCCAGTATATATATATCTCATGCATGATTTTGAAACAGGAATAGTGGAAGCTTTAGTTGTGAAAACGGTAGCATGGGAGAATGAAAGAGGTGTTGAATTTACTTATGATGGGGTAATAGCTTGTTTCTACGTGATTTACAACTGGCTTTTCATAGAGGTGACAATTTGGGCGGGTTGGAAAACAGGTCAAAAACATACACTGCTTTGTAGGGGTCAAAAAGGCTTGGGTTGGGATGACCTGAAAGACCCCATCTAAAGTGTTAAGCTTCTAAGTATGTCAAATATGATTACCAAATTTATATTAACCTAATAACATAACCTTTTAGAATAAAACATATCGAGAATTGACCCGTTTATAACTTAATGAGTCGAAATTACTACCTCTTTATTCGGCTTGCATTTTACTGAATTGACGGTTTCTTGAAATCTAATATGTCACATCCAGGTTCGGCTTCTTTCAATGCTCGAGGACTATAAGATCCTAAGACAACAAAAGGAGGAAGAGCGAAAAAGGAAAAGGGTATATATATACACACACTATGATACAACGGCTTTTTTAAAGAGCAAAATGTGTGATTTAAAAATCAATTTTCGTTGGTATCTTAGGACCAGAAGAAACTTGAGGGACAGTTGATAGCTGAACAGGAAGCACTTTTTGGATCAAAACCAAGCCCAATAAAGCAACAAAGTGCTAAAAAAGGGGCTAGATTGTCAATGGGTGGTTCAAGCAACAGAAGATTATCAATGGGTGGGGCAGCAGCCCATGCAACTCCAAAACCAGATATTCGTTCCATAAGGGAAGCTGCTGCTACTCCTAGTACCCGTCATGCTAAAAAGATCGGACGTCAGTTAAGCAACAAAGATGATGGATTCGGGTCGCAGTTCACTGGTATATTCTTGAAACTGTAACTTCATTAGATATTCAGTAATCATTTAAAATGATTCGAAAAAAGCTTGGAGTTGGTGGTGGCGGCGGCGGTGGGTGGTTATGTCCTAAGCAAATTGTGTGACCATTTGAGGTTGCAGAAACGGACGGGCTGGGCCGTCTAGGAACACTTTCTGTTCATAACTTTCAAACTTATTAAGCATACCGGCAAATGTCAAAACCAGTTAATATTGTGTACCCGGTACAGTGACACAAAATAATTCCTCCTAATTTTCTTAGTTTTCTTGAGTAATATGAATAATGTGATTTTTGTGTTAAAACTACGATTTGAGTTACTTATGACCCATTTTATTAAAGAAAAAAAAAATCATTGTTACCGGATTCTTTTAATTAAATTGTACAACCCTTAAAATTTTGTGAATACAATAAGGTCATTTTATGTGTAAAACTACTATATGATTGAATTTTAACTTGTTTTACTAAAAAAATCATTTTTACTTGTTTAACCCGTTTCTACTGACCTAGCTTTTTTATTCTTCATTTTGTTAGACCTAAATAACATAACCCGAATTGACCCGTTTGAAGATATACTCATTTTTTTGTATTTGATCATAGGGAGGAGAGGTTTAGAGCCAAGGAAGCCATTTTCACCTATTCCTTCAAAAGATGCATCAAAGGTTAAAGCAACAGAAGTTGACATAAAACATGAAATGCTACATAAAACATTTCAAAACAACATGACCCCGTTTATGACTCCTTCGAAACCTACTACTACTGCCTCAGAGGAAGAAAACCGAATTCCCCCGAAGAACATAATGCCAATACTACCCTTCACACCTTCTGCTCCAATGCAAACAGCAATGACACCTGCAATCAAAGGATTGATTCAAGAAGAAGAGGAGGTTATTGAGTACTCATTTGAGGAAAGGAGAGCTGGTTTTGTGCTTCCTAGATCACATGTGAAAACAATGATGTGAAGTTGATGATTGGTCATGTCTTTTTTTAGTGCTTGTGTTAAAGGTCAATTGCATTTGGCTGGTAAGATCAATATGATCTGTTTTTTTACTTGCTGTTTAATTTGAATTGTTTTCGTTTGAGCCAATCGGTTACCGGTCAAACCTTGGTCTTAAAAAACAAGAAGCGCACCGAGACGAAAAGGTTTAAAATTAAAATCGAAATGCAAAAGCGGTGGGCTTTTCGTACACGTATCACTAGGCATTTATATAACTTTTTAAGAGTAAATTTTGGTTTTGGTCCCTGAGGGTTGGGTACTTTAACCATTTTAGTCCGAAAAGGAATATTTTGCTATATCACACCCTGTGTTTTTATTTTTATAACGGTTTTGGTTTCTAACATTAACTCTGTTAGTTTTGATAGTCAAATCTAGGTGTATTTTTGTTCTTTTGCATCTAAAAATGGACCTCTCTGTTTAATTAATTCAAAATTAAAATAAATTATATTTTTGTTCTTTTGCACCTCCTCTGCCTACCAATAGCGTCGTCGTCTCCCACCAACACCTACCCCTCTTTGCCGTCCTGTGACCTAGACCAAACACTAACACCACACCGCCACCAGCCCCTCTTTCCTTCATTTATGGAACCACCCCAAAATTAACCACATGAACTCGACTGGTCGATAACCACCGCCTGCGACCCTCCATTTGACTGGTCAACAACCACCACTTAAAAACTGACAAAATAAACTTGTTGGAAATCGAGATGTAGAGAGACAAATTTGGCAATGGTGGTTGAAGAAAATAGGGAGGGATAGAGAAAGATCTAGCGATGGTGCTAGTTGGAAATCAAGAGGGAGTGTGGCAGATCTAACGATGGTGGCTGTTGAAATAGAGATGGATAGAGGATTAGAGGCACATCTGGCGATGCTGATCTCGGAGATCAAGAGTGAGAAAGTCGGATGAGGAAGATGACGGTGGCGATGGTAGTTATCTAGTGATGGTGGTTATCTGCTGATGGTGGAGAGCATCCATCGATGAGGAAGAAGACAGATATATTAATTTAATATTTTTAATTATTTTGTATATATTACAAAAACAACCGCTAAAGTTATTTTAAGAATTTACAAAAGTAGTTATTGTATGTTGATTGACCAAAATACTCTTACATTTAATTGTAAAAACTAACAAAGTTAGTGTCATGGATTAAAACTGTTACAAAATTAAAACCACAAGGCATGATATGACAAAAGATTCTATTTTGAACTAAAATGATTAAAATAACCAAACCGCATGGATAAAAACCGAAACTCACTCATTTTTTTTAAATAAATCCTATAAATTTTTAGCACCCCCACCCAAAATATAGCTATAAATAAGGTGTAAATATGCTTTAATGTATAAATTATCCATATGTGTAACCATTTTAGCTACATGTATGTCATTTTAAACAACCCTTGCACCGCGCGCCTCACAGAGATTTTTTTTCTAGAAAATTGTGCTTTTCTTGCACTTCTTGTATAGCATGCGTCTTATGCCATTAAAAGTGCCAAGAGTCACCTTGCGTCTAGGTGTGCCTAAGGGGCGATTTTTAAAATTCATGATCAGAGCGGTTGAACCAGACCGGATGGTCGGTCCAGATTTCAAATTACTTTGCTTTTTAAGTAAACTTTTTTCTTCAAAATTTCATTAATTTATTAATTTAGTAGTCTAGGATCCATATTATATAATTAAGTCTTTTTGTTTTATTAGAATTACAATTTTTTTGTTATACAATAAAAAATGTAATATTAAAATTTTTTGTTATCTCTGTTTAAATGCTATGAACAATTACCCAATTTTATGTTAATGGAATATGGATCTTTTATGACTCCTTCATTAGAGCATTTCATTTCAAAATGAACATATATATAATTTATTCAACATGTCATCCGGATCAACCGGTCTAAACCCATGAACCGTTAAGAAGTCCAATTTTTTGTCCGATCCGTTTTTTAAAACATTAGATGAAAATTTGAAGTGGCGATCAATGGTGCGTAATGAATGAATAACGCTTATACGTACAACGGGATTAAATATTTGACAACACATGTACAAAACAAATTCTTTGATATGGGGCAAACTGAGGTAATAAAATTGAGTAATTGAGCTGTGAAAATCAGCAGAAAATGGAGTAGGGAACGATAGTGTTTAATCGTTCCCGAATGTCAATTAAATTATGTAAAGATGTTTGTTATTCAAAGTAGTTTTAGTTCGATATTTATGTCTAACTTTAATGAGTTATTAACATATTAAGACGGATAAGCACGTAATTTTATGCATCAGATTATGATTCTTTATGGTTAATAAAGGTTAGGAGCATTAGTATACAATTATGATTCTATTATTAACAAATAAACATATCCAATAAAAACTGCAATGAACGTACTCGGTTTTCAACCGCTGATGCATGAGTTTTGTGTTCTTACTTATCTGGTCTCTCATTCAAGTCTATGATAGATAACTATATTAATGTTTAAAAATAGATAATTGTGAGTAATGGTCGAGTAATTGGCTAGGAACCAATAAGCACGAAAGAAGTCCGGTTATCATTAAATATTTTGCATAAAGCGTCTTCCATGACATTTACTATTTTTTTTATTAGTCTTATACTGTAATACATGCTAATAAATGTTTTAAAGTACCCTTTGTGGGATTGTTAATGCTTTTTAATTTTCTTTTTGTTTCTTAAATAAAATTAAAATCTTGTTTTCTTTTACAACATGTAAATATAAAAAGTTTTATAAAAATCAGAATATATCATGTAAATTATCAAAAACTAATCTGTGTCAAATATTATATACTTTAATTAAAGTTAAGGACTAAACATGACAAGAGATGATACCAGACACTATAAAATGTCAACAATTAAACGCTAGAGGTGAAAAAGTGTTAACATACCTTATGTTCAGGGACTATTATTGTAACATTTAACTCCAAAGGAATAAAAGGACTTTGCTGCAACTTCAAGCTTCCAAACCCCCTCATACGCACCCACACCCTAACGATTTTTCATATTGTATCGATTCTACATAATAGGTACTCTTTGATCCATTTAATATCTTTTCATTGTTGTACAAATCGTATACAATGACGTATTTGATCATTAATTGATATGTAATCGGTGAAAATTGATATTTTGATTGCGTACATGCTTATTTCATATTGTGATCACCTGATCATCGTTTGTTCATAAGAGATATTTGATATTGTGTACGCTAGTTATAATTGTACTCGAATTGTTGAAGTTATTGTCGATAAGTCGATTGCTTGAGATTGCGGGGACTCTAGAAGTTTGTTATTATTATTTTTTAAACGATAAACTAGGCCACTTACGGCCACTGGCCCACCCGATCATATTCACTAAATGAAAAAACCTCGGCCCAATTTGAAACCTTTTTTTGTCTCGGGTGGGACTTCAGCTTAACCACTTAGGCTAAGAATCATTAGTTTTATTATTACTCAAATGCTTATTTGTTATGATATGGAGTTTTTTGTGCTGGGTTTGTGGATTTTTGATTGGTTTGTTTAAGTGACGATCAGTTTGGGTCTATATGGAGATACCAAAGGGTGGCAATGGAGCCAGGTCTAATCTTTTATTATTAGCCATCTATTTTTTCTTATTTATTAAGTTATAAGAATCCTAGACTAGTCTTTGTATATTCATGTCTTGTACTGTGTAACTTCTCACGAGTGAGGTAGATAGCAATAATAAAATATCATGGTTGCAACCTGTAGACGTAAGTCACACTAAGTGAACCACGTAAATATCTCATGTACATCTTTGTTTGATTTCTCTTGCAGTTCTCTTTTGTGTGTTGTGGTTGATCAATACTCGAACCCTAACATTTTGATCTATCATGCTAATGTATTCACAAATTGGGTTTGTTTTGACAGTATTGATATAGAGAACATGAATGATAATCTAAGAAACATGGGTGATAATTTTATGGACAAGGTTGATGAACTAATGGACAAAGTTAATGATATTGGTAACCGGCTTAAGGGGTTTGAGGTCGGGCAAAAGATCTCTGAAGGCATGAGCTCCATGAGTTTCAAGATGAAAGAGTTCTTTCAAGGTAACCAAGCGGATAATCTCGTTGGAGAAGCAACTGCAGAAACCCTTTATGAGCCTGATTGGGCCAAAAATCTTGAATTATGTGATATGCTTAACGATGAAAGGATTAGTAGCGTTGACATGATTCGTGCAATAAAGAATAGACTAATGCTGAATAATGCTTGGGTGCAGTACTTGACTTTGGTGTTGCTTGAGACTGTAGTCAAGAACTGTGAGAGAGGTTTTGCTGAAGTTGCTGTAGAGAGAGTGCTTGATGAAATGGTTAAACTAATTGATGATCCCACAACCGTTGTTTGTAATCGTAATAAAGCGCTTATTTTGATTAAAGCTTGGGGTGAGTCTACTGAGGAGCTTCGGTATCTGCCTGTGTATGAACAGACATACAAGGTATTATTTTGTAATCTTGTTTTGGTTATGTTACTTATGTTATGATATCAAGTTTTTATGTGTAATTACAGAGTTTAAAATCAAGAGGGACACGCTTCCCGGGTCGTGATTATGAGAGTTTGGCTCCTATATTCACACCGCCTCGTTCACTTCCACCTTCAGAAGAATATCCTGTTCCACAACAGAATATTCATCAAGAGATTCGTGTTCCTGTTCCAGTTCAACGCATGTCAGCAAAACAAACGAAAGAGTCCTTTGATGTGGCAAGGAACAGTCTCGAGCTTTTGTCAACTGTGTTATCCTCTTCGCCCCAACAGGATGCTTTGCAGGTAGTTTTACTATTTTTAAAGATTCATTAAGTAAAGCTGTCAATTTTGATTTGCTTACCTATGAATTGGTCTATTGTATCGTCTTATCTCAGATGGGTCAAATAAAAAGATTAGCTAAAAAAGGAGCGTGTCAAATAGGTTGATAGGCGCAAGGAGGTTGAAAGTTGTTTGAAATGTATTAATTATGCATGCAACTCTATTATTCACTTTGTAGAAATACTTTAGGTTATTATTGTAATAAGATTGCCTTTGTAGTCATTATTAGTGATTTATCTATTCATAAACTAATGGGCAAAAAGGTTTTTATAGGTCAACCAAACACGACTTGTTTCAACCTGGACTAAGAAACGACCAATTTCAACCTCGGTCCAATTTGACCCGTTACCCAACCTTCATCTCTAGTCATAAGTATATGTGCGCAGTCCTCGCACAATTTTTGTTAGCATAAGGTTTATACAACACCTCATGACCATTGTCCTCATATCGTTAGCTTATATGAAACACTTGATTTACATATTACAATGGTGTTGATGCGTCACGCTGTTAAGTAGACATGTTTCAGCCAGGACCCATTTTGAGTCTTTGCCTCATTACCCAAACGACCCATCTTACCGCATCTAGTCGGTAATTTTCACTCTATAAATGTCATTTGGTTTGCCAAATTGATCTAACGTTTCGTGTGTATATTTTTTAAATTACAGGATGACTTGACTTCGACACTTGTACAGCAATACAGCCAGTCCCAGCTGACTATCCAGAGAATAGTGGGGACATGTGGAGACGATGAAGTCCTTTTGTTTGAGGCCTTGAGTGTGAACGATGAACTCCAGAAAGTTCTATCAAAGTATGAACACATGAAGAAGCATAGTCAGGTGCACCGTGAGCCCGAACCAGCAATCATAGCCGTGGTTGCAGAGCCCAATGAACCACCACAAGCCAGGAAAGAGGAGTCATTGATCAAAAAGTCGGTTGGGTTACATGGCAGCAGCTACAACGATGAAATGATGGATGATCTTGATGAGATGATATTTGGGAAGAAAAGTAGCTCATTTGAACCCAAAAAAGATAAATCATCTAAAGATGATCTTATTAGTTTTTAAACTTTATAGCAGATAGTGAAGTTGTTACTAGGATTATGATGAGCATGAATTTAGGCTCTTTTATGGTCTTGTTTTTTGAACTTTTTTGGGTGAGGGGAGATTATATTATGGGCAATAAGATGGATTGTTTTTTTGTATTATTTTTTATAAAGTTGATTAGAAGTACATTTTTGGTATGTTTATGAGTATAGTTCCATCTTATGGGCCCTTGACATGATTTTATAACATCTGAACTTTTTAAATGTTACTTGAATGAAAGCATAGAACCTAGGAGTTTAGCTGCAATAAATAATCGTAAAAATGTAAGTGATTATAAATACATGTAGGGTTGTTCGCCGTGTGGTTTAGCCGATGGCATAACGTGTTGGTCAAGTTGGTAGCCTCGCACAAACCTTTTGGATTAATGATCTCTGGTGAATGAATGAAATCGGTTGGGAAACATGGTAGCAACCACAACGATGAAATGATGGATGATCTTGATGACATGATATTTGGGAAGAAAAGTAGTAGCTCATCTGTACCCGAAAAGTATAAATCATCCAAAGATGATCTTGATAGTTTTTAGGACTTTATAGCACGTCAGGTTGTTACTGGGCTTGTGATGAACATGAATTTAGGCTCTTTTAAGTTGTTGTTTTCTAAACTTTGATGGGGAGATTATATTTTCGTTATAAAATGTTTATAATTTTTTTCAAGAGTTGATTAATGCCGAAGTACATATTTTGTATGTTCGTGTGTGAAATGCAACTCTTATGGCCCTTAGATCTTAGATACATCGAGGTAGACAGCTTGTTTAACTTAAAAACTTGAACTTGATACTTGGCTTATTTAAAATTTTGTTTTTTAATGTTTGCGTTCGGCTCGAGCTCGGGCTCGGGTTCAACTCATTTATCATTTGTTAATTATTTTGTTATTTTATATATTTGTGTATATACAATTACTATATCTTTTATATAAAACATAATATGCTATTTGATTTAATTAATTTATCATAATTATATATAATAATTATTATTATGTCAATAATATATAATATTGTTAAATAAGAAATCTAAAAATAATAGTCTCGCGAGCCTAGAATAGTTTGATATGTAAAGCTCGGGATCGAGCTTATTTATTAAACGAGCGTTAATAGAAGTTCGAATTCGACTTGATTCCCGCTTTTAGTGTACCAATCTCAGGCAGCTCAGAAGTAACTCGCCTCGTTTGCATCACTAAATAGTAAATACTGGTACATATACCCGTGTGGTTCTACGGCTACATACGTTACGTGATAAAGTATCGACTAAAATTGTCCTCATACATTTCAAATTTACATTTACGTCAAAATGTAGAGTTACTCGAATGCATATTGTCGAACGAAAACATATTATATTTGACCTCACTCGTTTCAAACAAAATCTAACTCGAAATATAGACCAACTTAAAGCATGTATAAAATTAGCACGGAAACATTTTATATTTGATCCAACTCGTGTCTCAACAAACTTTATGTGAAAACGTATACGAACTCGAATTTACACCGACGCGTACATAAAATAAGGATGTAAGAAATTAGTTTTTTCAAGTAAATATGTATAACGGATAAATATGAGCTTTATAAACTTAAGGGGGTCAGAGTAATATTTATTGAAGTCTTATAAAAACTTAAGGATTAAAAGTATCAATTCAATAAACTTGAGAGACCTTAGGCCGATGACAAAGGCCACCAACCTTCCTTATCAAGGGTATCGTAATGGCGGCCCTAATAAAAACCAAACAAATTATATGCCCAATTTAAAAACTCTAAAATCTTTAATGTAGCAATTATGTTGTTGTTTAGTATGTAACTAGGCTTTTTCCGTGCAATACGTGGTGGGAGTTTAGTCGTTTTCCCCCGACCAACGCAACGTGAGTTTGATTGTTATCATCTCAACTCTTCGAAAACCATAAAAGTGAATACCAAAATCGGTTAAAATAATATCAATGCCGACAATGATGTTTTCAACTCATAATCAATTCAGTTCGTCATGAGAATGATGATGTTTAAAAAGTAATGTGTCTAAAAGGGCTAACAATAACAAATTTATATAACTAGTTTTATACCTACCGCGTGTTGCGACGGCATCGTGCGTGACATGATAAAGTATACACAACCAATCGACACGACTTGTCTCCGGACCAAATTCATATCAAATCGTAAAGTAACTCGAACTTATACCGTTAAATGAAAACATAATATACTCATACCCAAACAAAATTATATCTAAATGTAGACCAAGTCACATAAAAAGAATCACACAAATTACAATCATCCCAACGCATTTTCGAACAAAACTTATATTCAAACGTAGAGCGGAATACGTTATATATGAACTGACTCAAACGTAGATAACTTCCAAGTGTATATAAACAGATGCACGAAAACGATCTATATTTGACTGAACTCGCACCTAAAAGTACTAATGTAAGAAATTAGTTTTTTAAGTAAAAATTATACTGGGGTAAACCTGAAACCTTAAAAACTTAAAAAGATTATAATGACATGTCAATGTTGATCAGTCAAATTTAAATTTAATAACCAAATATATATTATTTAATTAGAATTTTCATCATTATTAATCATCATTATTATATAATTTAAAATAAATATATTATTATTATAGTATTATTATTATTTTATTAATATTATAACTATTCATTCTATACGAATTAATATAGGAGTAATTATGAAAACCAAATGTTGTTTCATTAATCTAGAAAAATTGGGGGACCAAAAGTTGAATTTCATCAAAAATTAGATGCCAAAAACAAAAATAAAGAGCTATGTGGCGAAATCCAAAATAAAATTAAAGTGTAGGGACTAGTAAACTCTTTAACTTTGACTGGAAGTATAAAACCCAAAAAACTTATTGTAGTGCGTTGCTATCTATACTAATAATCCTTACAATGTAGGACACATGACATTCTCATAATTCTTCTCAATCAATTTTTTTCTGCCTAAACTATTTATTTTATTTTTTAAAAGTCAAGTAACTAATTTCAAATATTTCTTTTTCTCTCTTATTATAAATTCAAATCCTTGAATTAATAATTTTTAAAAAATTTTTTTAAATAAAAACTAAGTATTTTGATTAGAAATATATTTTTTCAAAAATAAAATTTTCTAAAACTATGATTTTCTAAAAAAAAGAAGCTTTTTTAAACTATGAAATATTTAAATTCAATCTTTTTATAAAATAAAAGTTTTATAAAAGAACATTTATTTAAAACAAACCCGGAGTTTTTAAACAACAAAATACCGATAAAATAATAAAAAAATTTCAAAGCAATTTTAAAACGAAAGTTTTAAAATAATAAAAAAAATCAAAATACTTAACCATACGTAAATTTAATCATATGTTATATTAAAATAACGTTTTATAATTCCTAACATCGTCAATAAATATATAATATTTTTGTTATTCAACCCGTGTAATACACGGGGATATAACCTAGTTTAATATATAATAATGGGCAGTTGAATATTTCCTCTAAACTTGTAAAATTATATATTTTTTTCAAATCATGTTTAAATAACATTGTAATTTATGTATTAAAACCTGTGTATCGGAAAAATATGTAATTTTTTTTTGTGTGGAGAGGATGATATATGTATTCTCCTCGTGTGTAGATTGTTAATAGTGTGATTAATTTTCTGATATGGTTTTAGTCCTTTTGCTACAATAACATTTAAACATGTAATTAATAGACAGGAAAATAAGGAGTTGGGTTTAACTTGCGACTCGTAATGGTTAGTTTCAAGCACTTATAAGTGTATTAGATAGATTTGCATATATAAAATTAGAGTGAATTGTACGGATGGTCCCTATTTTTAACTATAATTTTGGATTTGGTTCTTAAAAACTAAAATTTTTTAATATAATCTCTAATGTTTTTTTCTTTTTCATCCATGATCCCGAGTTCTGTTAGTTAACAGTTAGTGGTTTTTAATTGACAAAAAGACTATTTAAAAAGACTATTTACCCACATGGACCATCATTTTAATTTTATATCCTTAATTAGGTACAAAAGAAAGCTTTTGTAAACATCACTCTTAAAATCGTTTGATATTTTTAAACATATTTTAAAAATTGTTTGGTTTTAAAAGGCTTTTTAAAAATCATTTAATTTTTAAAATATTTATTATAAACTGCTTGTTTTTTAAAAAACCATTGGTTTTTCAAACATCCTTTAAATATTTTTAAAACATTACAAAAACAAATGGGTTAAAAAAAATATTTAAATAACAAACGGTTTTAAAAGTAATATTTAATGGTTTTAAGAAAGATGATAGCCCTTTTGTTCTCGCTCCGCGCCTGGGATCGATTGAAAATTCTCAGAGCCGGTCCTGTGAACATACTTAAGTTTTTTTGCATAGCAATATCAATTTTGGACTCTTAATCTCTTAAACAGATTTATATTTAAACGGTTTTTAATAATACTTTGAGTCGTACTAATCATAGAACGTAGACAAAATTACAAAAAACGTCCTTTAAGTTTATATAAAGTTGCAGGTTTCATCCTTTATCTTTAAAAAGTACTGTAAACATCCTTATGTTAACATTTTGTAACATATATCGTCCTTTAGACTAACTCGTTAACTTTTTCTGTTAAATCAAGGGTAATTTGGTCTTTTTACCTCTAAAGGACTATTAATGTAATTTTTCTAAACATAAAGGACGTTTTTTGAAGCCTTTTTATTTCTTACTTAATTTATGTATTTTTAGAATAATACATATAAATAGATTTTTTATAACATAAAATATATTATTTATTTATTTTCATCCATGTATTATATATAAATATAAATTATATAAATAATTAAATAATACCAACGGTGTTTAGAGTTAAATAAATTATATAACTTTATTTATATAGAATACGTCGATGAAAATAAATATATATATATAAATAACTAAATATATAAATTATTTTCATGCACGTACAACTAACTAAATAGGTCATCCATTTATAATTAATTAATTATTTTCAATCACTTATTATATATATATATAAATATATATATTATATAAATACATATATTATTTTCTCATCCATGTATTTAAACTATATAGATTAATAAATAATTAAATAATATAAAAATATAATTAATATAATTAATATTTATATTAATGTGTGAATGAAAAAATTAAATAATATATATTATGTTATAAAAAAATCATATTTATATGTATTATTCTAAAAATACATAAATTAAGTTAGAAATAAAAAAGTTGCAGAAAACATCCTTATGTTTAGAAAAAATTACATTAATAGTCCTTTAGAAGTAAAAAGACCAAATTACCCTTAACTTAACAGAAAAAGTTAACGACGGTTAGTCTAAAGGACGATATCTGTTATAAAATATAACATAAAGGATGATTAGAGTATTTTTAAAGATAAAGGATGAAACCTACAACTTTATATAAACTTAAAGGAAGTTTTGTAATTTTGTATAGAACGTATATGCTTATGTTAAGATCAAAACAAAATAATTAATTATTTGAATGTTAATTTATTTAAATATTTTAATGTTTTTCTAACAACTCATAATCTAAGATTTACAGGTGACACAACTGTACAGTAGAATCTGAGACATTTTGTGATATCAAATTATCAATTTCGGTATTATTCACGCTACCGGTAAAACCACACTCCCTCAGTTACAAACAACAATTTCAAGATGTGTTCTTGATCTCTGCAACTTCGAGTTATCTTCCATGATTCCAAGATCTTAACATCAATCGATCCTTATATGTTCTTCTTTGATGGGCAAAACAGCTGTCGCTAGACAACACTCATCTTCCTCGATGAACCCTAACACCAGAATCACCAGATCTCCATTGCTCCTACTCATCATCTCCCTCACCTGCTTCTTCCTCCTCTTCTACACCTTTCCCCTTCTTCCCAATCTCCCCACACAATTTCAACTCTAACCCACTGAATCTAAACCCTAATGTTCACTACTCATTCGTCGATTCACTCGAATTGTTCTTGAAAAACAGCGGAGCTCCGGGATCTCGTCGTCTCCCGACGACACCGTCGGCGATCCGGCGGCTGAAGATGATAATCGAGTGAGGGAATTAGACGATCGCATTTGGAGAAGAGAGAATGAACGCGATTGTTCGTTGGTTCGCCTGTTAGGGTTTATGTTTATGAGATGCCTGCCAAGTTTACTTACGATATGCTTGGTTGTTTCGTAATACTTATAAGGAAACCTCTAATCTTACCTCTAATGGCAGCCCTGTTCACGGCTTATAGAACAGGTAGGTTGAAATTTGTTAATTTTTTTTTATCTGTTTTTGGTCTGGATTGGTGATTATTTGAGGTTGAAATTTGAAGTTGTGAGGGTGTTTGGCGTTGGTTTTTGAATGTGTTAATGCTAATTATTAGGTATAGTGATTATGGTTGTGTGATTAGTTGCCTCAGCACAAGTGAATTTGATTGACTCATTGACTTGATCATTAGGGTTGATTTTGCATGGAATGCTAAAATACTCAGAACTTGCCAACATTTAAACAGTTGATTATGTGAAATGTGATTATCATAATTTCAAACAGCAGAAGCATAGCAAACACTATTTTCTGCAGACTATTTTGTTACATTTGATTATCTGGTTTGGTTATTTCATATCACATTGGAACTTGTGGAAGTTAAAACACAATGCTAAACGTCCCGTATGTTAGCTTACAAACTGTTTCTATTTTTATTTGCAGCATTCTGTTGACTACTGGCTGTGGGCAGATTTAATGCTCCAGAATCAGAAAGACGTATAAAAAGTGTTGTACGTGTTGATCGACAAGAGGATGCTGACCTGTTTTATGTTCCCTTTTTCACAACTATAGCTTCTTCCTGTTGGAAAAAACAACAATGCAAGGCGCTTTACAGGGTGTGAGTGGATACCAATCTTTACTTACTATGAAATTTCTTGTGAGCATGTGAAACATGTCGGTTTACCACACCAAAATGCATTTTTTTTCACCCTTTTGTCATTGCATGTAAAAGATTGTTTTTTGTCTATTGAATGTAAGTAACCTTCTATGGCAGGTAAGATAGCTACTCGGCACATTGCCATGTCACTATAGGAGGTTACATGCATTCAATGGTAAAAAATAAAATATGTTGATGTTGCATACAATGGAAAAGAAATATTTTTTCTTGCATACAACAAAAGTAAAAAAAGATTGCATTTTGGTATAATTAAGACCCATAACATATAGTTAAAAGTTCTAGGTACACATTGATTCTTTAAACGCACACATACTTGCATACTTGGAATGCAAAGTTGCATTATCTTGGACAGTAAAATCAGGAATAGAATGACCATGCAGCTAATTATAGGGCTACCATATATAAACTTTGACAGTTGATAAAAAATGCTTCTTATGATTCCAGGAAGCATTGAAGTGGGTTACTGATCAACCCGCATGGAAGCGATCTGAGGGAAAGAGATCATATATTTCCAATTCATCATCCATGGTCCTTTAAATCTGTTCGTAAGTTTGTGAAAAACGCAATATGGCTGTTACCAGATATGGACTCCACAGGAAACTGGTATCTTTTTCAATCTTAACATTATAATGGTGTTTGACATTGTGTTTTGAAAGTGGTTATGGGATATAGAATAATCATGATCAAATAATAGTTGTAACAAAATGGATTGGATGGGTGATATGTTTGTGTTTGACAAATTCTGATTTTTTTAAGATTTACATGTAAAATGACTCCTAATAATCAGATAGTCAGAATAGATTTTGTTGTAGCTACACATAAACTTATTATTTGACTCCTAAATAATCTGATGATCATAGTCAGATTCACTATTCCCAAACACTAGAAATTGGTCATCAGATGACAAAATCCGCTATGCAATTAATTTATGAATTTACATTTTTATCCATAATAATATTATTTATTTCAGGTACAAACCCGGCCAGGTTTCACTTGAAAAAGATTGATACTTCCATTATGTTCCAAATCTTGATTTATGTGATTGCCAAATGCTTATCAGAAAGTGCTGCAAGAAGAACGATACTGTATACTTTCGTGGAAGGCTTAAAAGAAAT